>CAWUFW010008101.1:600000-929741 GCA_963921515.1 Calotriton arnoldi | reverse complement strand
TATTTTCCCGCGATGGACTGCGATTTGAGAAGTTGCGTTAAGCTAAACTTGCGGTGGTTATCACACGTTCTTGAGAATATGCCCCCCAGAGTATTAGTGGGTAAGGTTTTAAATAACAGTAATGTAAGCTGACAGATCCCTCCTTTCTGCTAGGGGTGGGGGAATTGTACCTTCTGCTAGTACAATGAGCACTACTGCTGACTTGAGGGCATCACTATCAGGTTTTTAAGTGATGGCATGATAATAATACTGTCACAATAATTGATTCCCTTTTTCAAGTACTTTTTACTTTCCCATATGCCAACCTATGTCCCTTACTGCTATCCAGTCTACCCCTCTTGTAAACCCAGGGATGGAAACCACCACAGTAATAAATTGCATGAGGAATGTGCAGAAAATGTGGTCTTAGCAGGGGGCAATTTCCCTCCCTTTACAGGTAAGTCTCTCACAGGCATCGTTCGAGCTAAGAAATGCCAGTAAACTATAATTTAATGACAAATATCGAATTGAACAAACAACCACAGTTTTTAATTCATTGTTACCAAAACTACATTCATTTAATCAATGTTTTCTCCAAGCAATGTTTTGCAAGAATATGTCCCACTGTGCCTCCGAAGTCGCCATTGTGACGAATAAATTAGGCAATTCAAAGTCTGTTGTTGTTCCTCCAAGTTATGATGATTGTAGATGTGAAGAGAGGCCCTTCCGCAGCTGGATGCGACTTCCAATGAAAGGAGAAACTGGCGGAGGTTGTGAGCTGGCGCCGCTCTCCTCAGCTCTGGAGCACAGATGGCCGGCGCTCCCTCTGCCTCCTGATAAATGCACTCAGCAAAACAAGAGCAGGTGTCAGCTGAACTCTCTCTCAATGTAGTGCAGCAGAAGAAACGCAGGGAGAAAAAACTAAACCGCAGAGCGTGCTTTTCGGGAAATACATGAAGTATCACACATTGACGTGTGCAGCAATTGACCCTAGAATCTTCGCACGAGCGTTTTTAAGGTCCTAGCTTTCTTTCTAGTGTTCTGCCGCAATTTGTGGCTCTGCATTTTGTGATTCTCCAGTTCGACTCCTGAGGGACGTTTTATTTATTGCTGATATGGGTGTTGCTTGTGTTTTTCATGCATTCTACACAACATGTGGAGCTCGTATTCAAAGACCATGAATTGTTCTATATTATAGTGTCTGTGTACAGCCTCTAAGCTCGTGTAAAAGGGAATAGTCCCGGTTTCAGCATATGTACATCCTTTGCACACCGACCCATGCGCCAGATTGTAGTCTCCTGGGTATGCGCCGTCACAGCACGTGCACGGTAATTGCACAAAAACATTCACAGCTAAAGGTCAATTTGCTGCACTGTGACTGTTTACAAATGGCCTCTTCGTGCATTGTTGGTGGTTCTGAAAGCCAAGAGGATGGCTACAGGTCTAGAATGCAGGCGCCAATGTGGCTCACCTTAAAAGCAGGGTGCGGGTGGCACATGTACACAAACAGACAGTATGTCTCAGATACACTGACATTGTCTGTGTCTTTGCACCTCTAAGCGGAGGACGGTGAAAAGAAGTAGGTGGACAACGGAGGCTCAGCAGTAGTCCGCTGACCATTGCTCCTAGATCCCACCCTCTGGCCAAGTCCCAAGCCTTGAACCCGGGCACCAGGCTGCAGGGGCGTAGCTTCAGGGGGGTGTTTGGGGTGTTACACTCCCCTGATATATGTATTTTTTGATAAATAGTTGGGTAAAGGTGCTTTTAGTCGTGTATGTTGAGGTGTCCGTTGGATATCACTAGGAATTTATACATGCACACAGACATAAACACACAGCCACTAACTCTCTCTCTCTCTGTTTTGAAATTCCTGAAAAAGCTTGGTTATTTTACAAAAGTTTGTGTTTTCTTTCACCTAGTGCCCCTACCAATCTGCATTTCTCTCCTCTTCCACTGCCCCTTAGTCCCCTTTTGTGCACCCTGCTTGTCGTACAATGTGTTTTAACATGATATGCCATCGTGATTGTTGGGAAATCTGAAACTTAAACCCCCCCCCCCAGTCTTACTGACCAAGCTACACCCCTGCCAGGCTGTTTACTGCCTTCTGTTTATTTCCCCACTCCTCAATGCCAAAATTGTTTACCACTGTGGCACAAACTTATCTCAGTCCTCATAAACTGTCCACTTTCTTTTACGTGCACCTCAACATTCCACTTGTAGGGGTGCAGGCTCCCACAAGATTCCATGTTGCTCCCTATCTCAGCCACCAGGCATCCTGCAATAGGAAATCCTGACCTACAACACCTCCGGCAGGTTTATCCTTGCGCAATGCAAAGATACAGAAAGATAAAAATATTACCTGGATTCAGGAACTTTGTAGTTGTCATGTTTTTCCCAACTTCACAGGCAAGGGATAAATTGAACCCACCCACAGTGAGGACATCTAGAACTTTATTGATATTTTTCTTATCAATTTCCTCAATGGCAATACATTAACTGCCAAGTGCTAAGGCATCCAGGCAAAATGTGTGTGTTTTTCCCACATGTTGGAGATCCTAATGGTACCAAATATTCATGGATTCCCAAGAGAGAAATAAAAATAGTTTTTTTTTTTTTTAGAAAAATAGAGTTTAAGAAAGTGCTTTTTTCCCCTAAAAATGGCATCAACAAAACATTTCCTATGCTAAGATCACCTTCTTCCCAGCTTTCAGAAATAGGTAAAGTTGTAAAAAGACATTTTACCACAGTGACTGCAATTTTTTAAATGGTAATCAGTTATTCCTAGTTTGTGATTTCTATTTACTTGCAGTTTGAGGTGTAGATAGGTATAAGACCCATGAGTGAACCCAGAAAGCTATACATTTCTGGAAAAAGGAATTCAGCAAGAGGTTGTTTGTGTAGATCACTCATACTGTTCCCACAAACTAATCATTGAAAATAGGAAGGAAAATAAGTAGGAAAAAATAGAAATAAATGACAACATTTTTGTCTATAATCTTTTTCCCCAAAGGTCAATTTATAAAAATAATATACTGTTACGTCTGTCAGACTCTTCTGGTCATGTGTATATATTGGGTTTGTTGGTTGTCTAGAAACATATATACCCAGAGCATCAACTGATACACAGATTATTATAATTTTCTATTGTTTATCAGTCATGCATAACTTTAAATGGCAAAATCTAATGTATGAAAAAATCATATGCAGGGACTGTATACATTATTGAAATGTGCCCAAGATACTCAGTTCATAAATAGTGGTTATTTGTAGAGCTAGGAATTTGGGGTTACCTACAATATCATGTAGTTGTGTTGTTTCTTGCACACTGGCCAAAAATGGGAGAAATTAAACTGATACTTTTAAATGTTCTACAGTAATTTGTTTGTATTTATTGTAAATACATGGTATTTCTATAGCGAAAACCTAGCCATAGGTTAGCGGTGTGATGTACATGGTCAAAGTTCAGCATAAAGTCAATGAGTGATGAGAGAGGTAGCTCGTTTGTGGACTGTTAAAGCATTGTGATGAGTTTCACACTTCTCTCAATAGAAACAATTACCCACTACTGTGTCTGGTTGTAAGAATTTGGGTTATTGGTTGATTAGAGTGGAAGCCCCACTCAGGCAACAACGACAATCCTTGTCAGGGTGAACTACAAAAGTCGCTAAATTAATCTGTGCTTAAACCTCTGGTAGCTTACCACAAGAGCTGGCAGGCTTGACGTAGAGGCAATCGTAAAGTATTTATGCAGCACTCAAACAATAATAAAGTAAAAACACAACAATAAAAAAAAAAAAATAGAGCATGTATTAATAAATAAAATGACACCAAAACCTATTAAATCCAATTAATAGAACCAGGGTTATGATTTTTTATAGTTTTTAGTGAAAAATAGTGTCCATAAGATTAAAGCGTCAATTGCAGGTATCTGGTCGCACAAGACCGGGGAAAAGTAAAAAATTAAAGCTGACCGAGTGGGAGCATGGGTCGAATACAAGGAGTGGATTGGGCCAGGTCTCTGCTTATCTTCGAGCTTAGACACATTTCTGAAGAAAAGTCCATAAGAAGGTAGGGTTCAGCGGGGCAAAGCAGCAGGCTGTGTCCGAGGGGGAGTCGTCGTCGCCTAGGAGCCGCTGGCCAAAGTCTTGGTGAAGGCGTGGACAATGGTGGGATAAAGCTCAGAGTGGGAAAAGCTGGATTTCCAGGCCGAGGAGATTGTTGTCGTCGATTCGGAGGCAGTCGCCATCGAGCCAGGCGAAGAATTTTACCTGCAGACTTAGACAGCTTTTTAGAAGTCGAAAACCTCCAGGGGGACGAAGCTGCAGGCTGTAGCCAAAGAGAGCTTTACGGAGCAGGATACCTTCACTGAGAGGTATCGCTGAAAGGTAGTTGCTGCTGCAGAGAAGAACATAGCGGGAGGTACATCGAAGTCAAGCTGAATGGCGATGCACCTTGGGCAGATCAGCTGCATGTAGGTCCTGGTCTTCTGTCGTTTCTCCAGGAAGTTTTTGGTGAGAAACTTTCTAAGTCCCACATTTTAGGGTTAAGCAGGAGCAGTATCACCAACAGCACTTCAGAGGGTCCAGGACCTGGGGGCCACCACTTGGAGGGTTAGGACTCACTCCAGCAGAGTCTAAGTGCAGGGTTCATGGCCTCAGGAGCTTGTTATGACCCTGTAGCTCACAGAGGAGGCCAGCCAAATAGCTATTGGAGTCACCTCTGGTGGTGCTGGGTTCAAGCAGGTGGCCCAGTTCTCAAGCAGCATGGTGGTCCTCTGGTGGCAGCAGGGCAGTTGTCTGGTGGCAAGGCAGTCCCTTCTGAAGTCTTCCACAGGTAAAGGAGTGTAATGAAAAGTTGTCTGACGGTCTAATATTTGTACCTGGTGCTAGTCTTTGAATTTGGGGGATTCACTATACTGCCCCCACATCTGGTTCAGGAAAGTTCTTCCCTTCCCCTGGCAAGACTCCAAGAAGTCTAGAGTGGCAAAAGACTAGTGTCAGGTTCCTTTGTGCGTGCTGGAGGCAAGTGCCTTTGAAGTGCAAGTAGGGCAAGGAACAGCTCCACCCCCAGCCTTCCTGGCAGGATGACCCTCTCTTTCCACACCTGGGAGGAATACACAAAGCCCAACAACAGAGTCAATCACAGTCATGTGACCCAGGGCACTGCACAAGGGAAAAATGGTTTGGACAAGAAAATGCCAACTTTTTAAAATTGGCATTATCAGAATTGTGGATTAAAACCCAACTTTACCATTAGAGAGGATTTAAAATTACAATTAATTTGAGTCTAAACATGATATCTCTACCTGCTGCCAAACCAACATTAACGCTTATTAATTGTTGTAATATGGTAAACCAATGTCAATAGGAGAGATAGGAGAGATAAGACATACAGAAAAACAATTTTAAGAAGTTTTCTTTGCTAGGACATGTAAAACTTAAACCTACATGTCCTACTTTTTAAATACATGGCAACCAGCCCTATGAGCCTTTAGGGCCTACCGTAGGGGTGATTTATAGGTATTAAAAAGGAAGGTTTAAGCCTGGAAAAGGTTTTTTTGCCAGGTCAAAATGGCAGTTTAAAACTGTGCTAGAGGCTGCAGTAGCAGGCCTGAGACATGATTTAAAGTGCTATATTATTGGGTGGCAAAATGAGTGCTGCAGGCCCACTAGTAAAATTAAATTTACAGGCCCTGTGTACATGTAGTACCATATAGCAGGGACCTACAAGTAAATTAAATGTAACAATCAGGTGTAAGTCAATTTGACCATGTTTTAGAGAGAGGGCACGGGCATTTTAGCACTGTTTAGCTGTGGTAAAGTGCATAGAGTACTAAATCCAACAAATCAAGCAAAACAGGAAGAGTAATGGCAAAAGGTTTGAGGGACTACCACGTCAAGGATGTCAGGTCTAACAGTGGGCCCATCCGCCGCGACAGAAAAGACTCCAAAATGCAACAAGGATACATCAAGATTTTTTCTTTCAAATTCACTCATTCTGACAATGTGGGTAGCTGTGGTATTTAGGTTCAGGCTCCACTGGCATTCAAGGAAACCTACTGGTGTAAGCCTCTGATATGGTAGCTTATCTGCCAAGGTGTGAACATGACTCTTCCTGATTAAATAGAATAGGGGAAACAAAAGTGCGGTGGGGCACAATAGGCACAGAGTTATAGCACTGCTCCCACTCCACCAAACTTTAAATAAAGCCCTAACTTGCGTGACTAGAGTTTGCCATTTTTCTTATGTAGAATATTTCGTCTTTCACCAAAAAGCCTTACCAGTTCCTGTTAGGGTTTTATTTGTAAGCCAAATTCCTTCTTGTACATCCATGGAAACCATCTTCCAGTTCATAAAATCTTCTCCTTAGCTTGTCTTCAACTCAAGAATGAAATTCCACTTTTTATTTTCCCATCTTGTCACTTCTCATCAGTATTCACAGGGTTCCTCTTACTATTGTGCCTAAGTAAATCTTACCATCTATTTTTCCTGGGTTGCCGATACGCACTAGTTTTTCCCCGATAATGCATATCCCCGATTTACCCTACAGTTATCTTTGTCCATTTTTTTATTTGGTAGATCTTATAAACTTGTTTTCCATGTCATACTCTTCCCACTTGTTTACATGGAAGCATGCTCCCCACCTGTTTACATTGAGTAGTGCTGGAGTTATCTCACGTTCGGCCTCATTATGTGCATGGAGAGGAAAGATTCTGAAATTGACCTACTTACTTGCATAGCACAGTCAGAACAAATACAAAGCAAAGTGGGTGCCATACACTTGAGTTTATTTACACATAATCTGTGACCCTGACACAGCAAGTAATTATCTATTCCAAAACTATGTAAAGCCACAGACATTTGCAACAGCCAGGTCCCAAATAAATCCTTCAACTATTTAATGAATTTACAAAATCTGTGTGACTCAAATTGGCTCCTGCGGCTCAATTTCACAAACAAGTGATCATTGTTACTCTTCTTCGCTAAGGATAAGTGCACTTCCAGCCTGCCTTGTAATATTTCGGTACCATGTGAGGTCCATGCAGCATAAAAATCTTAAGGACCTACCTGGTAATGAGTTATACTTTGAGATCCATGTAGTAATGCCTAGTGAGGGCTAAGTCAAACGTGCAGCTAACCTCACTATCTTGTAGTGCTGAGGTCCTATATGCCCTGTCTCACCCATCCGGGCTTGTAGCTCCTTAATTGTTTACCCACTGATAGAAATTGGGTCTCTAGTTGGTGGAGGTATGCACCCTGACCAAGTAGGGACGACAGTCCTAGTCAGGGTATGTCAGATAAACATCCTAAATTAACCTGTGCTCAGCCTCTGGTAGCTTGGCACAGAGCAGTCAGGATTAACTTAAGAGGCAATGTGTAAAGTATTTGTGCAGCACTTAAATTACAGTAGCATGGTGAAAACACCACAAAAACACTCCATGCCAGTTTAGAAAATAGAGAATATATATCTGAGTAAAACAAGACCAAAAGAACAAAATCCAATATATAAATGTTGAGATATGAATTTTTAAAGCTTAAATCCAAAAACAGTGTTTAGAAGTTATTAGCTCTGAAATTTTACTTGAGGTCGCAGTAGACCAGGGAAAATTCAAAGTTCCAGGCCGACTACAATGAAGGACAAGCCAGCTACTGGACCCACATGGGGTCCACGGAAAAAGTACCTCAGATGGAGCAAGCATCAACGTTGAAGACTCGATGCGTCGGTCCAGACTCACGCTGTAGGGGAGATCATTGAAGTCGAGCCTCACAGCAGCGTTTTCAGCTGGGCGCAGCGTCATCGTCAAACCTCGCAGTCAGGGCGCTGGATCAGCGCTGCAACATTATCAAACCATGCAGTCAGGACCCACATTGTCGTTGAATTGGTAGTGCATCAGAGGGTACTGCGTCAGCTCCAATCGGTGCAAAGGTGTCACTGCGTTGATTTTTGCAGAAAACAGCTGCAGAACCCACATCTAAGGCCCAGGACTGGAAGGGCACCTCGTGCAAATAGGACTCACAAATATCAGAGCCCACCAGCACCAGCGGAGTTCCAAGAACTCTTTTATGACCCTGAGACTTCAAAAAATAGGAGGCAAGCCAGTAATTCCTTGGACAAATTTGGGTTCAAGGATGTAAAGAATAGGTCCAGTCCTTCTCATTCCCAGGATAGATGCAGCAGGCATCAGGCCAACACAGCAAAACAGTTAGCAAAGTGGCAGTCCATCTTATAGCACAGCAATCAGCAGACAGCAGTCCAACACAGCAAAGCATTTAGTGAAGTGGCAGTCCCTCCTGCATTACCGCAGCTCTTCTTCCAGGCCGAATGTCCTTGGTTCCAGCAAAGTTCTGATTTGGTGGTGTCATGGGTCCAGTACTTATACCCAAATGTGCCTTTGAAGTGGGGTAGGCTTCAAAGAGTCCTTTGAAGATCACAAGATCCCTGCCGTTCTTGACCTGGCTCCAGGTCATTGCCTAGCAGACAATACACAGGCATGGACCGACTCAAAGTTACCTTCAGCACATCTGCAACCCCCCTGCTAAGATGGGAACCAGAGCCACGGGGTAGTGGCTCTCACGATTGTCAGCAGCAACAACTTGGTGGAATGTGTTAGGGACTACCTGCTCTGAAGACACCAGATGACACCTGGCAGTTGTCATGCTGGCTTCTGTGTCTCTCAGAGCCACCACCCTCTGCCCATTGATGGACACCCACTGACTGTACTTTCTAGTATTGCCAGGCATGTGGGTCCTATGTACCACCTCTCCATCACCCAGGGATGCTAGGGTAATCTCTACACTTTCCTGAAACCTATCTGGGGCAATCTCCTTCCCAAGCACTACACTAGCCAACCCAAGTGATTACCCACTGGTGGGGGGCTGTGCCCGCTTGGGACACTTGGCATCCCCTTTGCAGTGCCCTTACAGCTGGCACTCATAGCACTCCATGGGAGTCTTCCCTGCAGACTTATTCTCAGGAAACCATTTTTTTATCTTATCAGCAGGGGGAAGAGAACCCTGACCCACAGAACTACTGTGTGGCCCTATAGAGAACTCCTTGCTATTTTTGCCCTCCCCTCCTTCTTCTGGTGAGAACCCTGCCCACCCTTGTGGTGATCCTACCCAGATACCTTCCTGCAGACCCTTGTGCTGACCCCACAGTCTGCCTCCTTAGCAAGCTCTCTGGGGTCAGTGTGCTTACTATCAACAAGGTGTTGGTGCAGTTCTGGTAAGCAAAGACTGAACATATGCTCTGTTACAAACAAATTATACAGCCCTTTATAATCTTTTACCTCACTTCCCTTCACCGGGCCCTCCAGTGCCTTGCAAAAAGAACCCACACAATCCACCCAAGTCTGTTGGGAAATCTTCATACTAACCCTGAATTAATGTCTATATTTCTCTGGGGTCAAACCAAACTTCCTGATTAGGGCCTTGTTCATGGGGAGATATCTCATTCTGTCACTCCCTTCTAGGGCCAATAGAGTGTCCCTCCCCTCACAAGGGATATGACTCCACAGACTGGCCCCCCCAATCTACCTCAGGGGCATTAGCATTTGGAGTACAATTTCATAAGCCTCAAACAATCTGTCTATGTTGTCTCCCACCACAAAATCAGATGCCAGACATTTGGGTATGTGGACTCTCCAATCAGAAGTCACAGAAGAATTGCTGCCACCGTCACTGCTGGACTTCACTTATCTGGCCTCGATGTCCAGCTCTCTCAGGCTCAATTCCTGAGCCAACATAATTTTATTCTACTCTATAGCCAACCTCTTTTGGCTTTCCTCCATCTCCATGGCAAACCTTTCCTCCTCTAAAGCCTGTTACATTTGCTCTGCCTAAAGCTTTAGTTTGGCAAGATGCAACTTGAATTTCCTCTTCTCCCTACTGTCCTCCATCTCCAATGTGGTGTTTAGAGGACACATTGCTTCCTGACCTGGGGGGGCATCCCTCCTTGCAAGCTGGATGCCCTCTGTCCCCCAGGCAGTTCCAGATTCTCCACTCAATTCTGGTCCAGCTCATCATCATCCTCTATTTCCTTCTCACCCTCCTTTGGGGCATCATGGGCTGCATCCCTTGATTCCAACCAGGCCCTCAGCACCTTTTGCGAATCCACCTTATTGTTGAAGCTTTTAGTAGAAACCCCAAACTCCTTGCAAAAATCCTAGAGTTGTTGCACTATGCCCTTCTCCAATTCTGACAACTCAAACTCCAGGTTTGCAGGTGCAAATGTAGTTATGGGACCTCCAATCAGAAACATGATTTCTATAAAAGCAAAAATGCAAAAAATGGGGATCAGAGACAATTGATTCGAATTGGCCTAGATGTGGATAGTAGTGTACACAAAATTTGTGTAAGATACTGCACAAACACAAGTCCAATTCTCACCGCTAATCACCAGTGTTAGGTATTTGGTCTCTAGTTGACAGAGCTATGCCCCGACCGCAATCCTAGTCAGGGTAAGTCAGATACACAACTTAAATTAACCTGTGCTCACCCTCTGGTAGCTTGGCAGAGAGCAGTCCGGCTTAACTTAAGAGGCAGTGTGTAAAGTATTTGTGCAACACTTAAATTACAATAACACAGGGAAAACACCACAAAAAGACTCAACATCAGCTTAGAAAAATAGAGAATATTTATGTGATTAAAACAAAATTAAAACGACAAAAATTTAATAAGTAGAAGTCGAGATATGACTTTTTAAGGAATAAATCCCAAAACAGTGCTTAGAAGTCAATAGTGCTTAATGGGTACTTGAGGTCACACTAGACCAGGGTAAATCTAAAGGCCGAACGCGATGGAGGGCAGGCTGGCTACAGGACCCATGCAGGGCCAGCTGAAAAATTACCTTGGATGGAGCAATCATTAACGTCGAAGGCTCAATGCGTAGGTTCTGATTCACACAGGAAAGATACAGCAGGCAGCTGGCCAACACAGACCCAAGACCTACTGGCCTTCAGAAGACTCCTCAAGACCTGGCTCTTCGATCAGTAGCAGCACCACCCCCCTCTTCCCCCAGCGCCTTGAGACCCTCGCGGGTATGTATTGCGCTTTATAAGTGACATGATTGATTGATTGATTGAACACAGCAAAATAGTTAGCAAAGTGGCAGTCCCTTCTGCAGCACCACAGCTCTTCTTCCAGGCATAATGTCCTTCGTTCCAGCAAAGTTCTGATTTGGTGGTGTCAGGGGTCCAGTACTTATACCCAAATGCCTTTGAAGTGAGGGAGACTTAATGCCTTTGAAGATCACAAAGTCCCTGCCTTTCCTGCCCTGGCTCCAGACTCGCTACGGGGGGGGGGTGCAGTTATTTTTGTGTGGACAGGCACAGCCATATTCAAGTGCAAGTGTCAGCTCCACCCTCCCAATCTACCTCAGGAAGACCCATAAGCCTGGCGATCGACCATCAGGATGCAAATACCCCACCCCAGCTCCCTTTGTGTGACTGTCTAGAGGGAATGCATAAAGTGCAGCTGTATGAAAGTGCCTCTTTTTATATGGTTACCCCCAATTTTTGCCTGATTTTGAATTGTAAGTGCACTGGGGCCCTGCTAACCAGGTTCTGAGTGCCAGATCTCTTTCCCTGAAGCGGGTCGTCTGGGGCTGCAGCACTGGATGTGCCAACTCAGGGACGGTGCACAGACAGCATATTGAGTTTTAAATGTAAGTGATATCGTTTTTGAAAATATCGAAGTCATTAATATCCTTTGCAAAAATATAGGGGGTGATTACGATGGCGGAAGGCCCACCACCGCCAGCCGTGCATTGGCGGGCCCTCCGCCATCTGACGACGATTTTCCCCTTGCCAAATTACGATGGCGGGGAATCGTGTTAGGTCCGCGGCGGTTGCAAAGACTGCCTGCCACCCTTCCGCCATTCGTACCGATTGCCTGGAGGAGCGGTCAGCATCTTCAAAATGGTGGCGGTGCCTAGCAGGCACTGTCCGCCAGATTACGATGCTGGCCGCAGCAAGCCTTTCCATGGCGGGTAAACCGCCATTCAAAGGCTAGCGGAGAATGCATTCGGGGGTCCGTTGCGGGCCCCCCTTGTGTTGGGGGGAAGTGGTGGTGCACTGGGGGGTACCCATGGTACGCCCCTACATTTCCATGCACCACGTGGTGCCTGCCACGTAGTGCAAGTAAACGCAGCCAGCAGCACCCGCCGCAATGGTAAAGATGCAAGATGCGACCCCCACGGTGGCGGTCGCATCGTGATTCTACGTGCGGGACCGCCACCATACAGGCGGGCGGTCCCATTCACCACAACGATGGCGGGCGGACTCAAGTCCGCCTCCCATCATAATGACCCCGATTGTTGTTTAAAATAAAGATTTTTTAATTAGTGTTATGTATTTCAGTAAGTATTTTAAAAGTATGTGATCTATTTTTTTGTATAAGTATTGCTTTTGTTTTTTAATATATGTGTTAAATTTTTAGTAGTTATTAATTTTATGTTAATTAAATTTTGCGTTTTTTAGTTCTGTAGCGGGTTGCGGGTTTATAGGGGACCTGGGTGGGAAGAAATTTAATTATAATAAATGAATTAATATTTTTTATTTATTAGTATTTATTTAATTTAGATTTTATAGTGTTAATTGTGGGAATTAATTTATTATTAATGAATTATTAATTGGTTGTTAATTTTTATTCATTAATTAATTGGTAATTATGTTAATTGTGTCATTTATTTTAGGAGGTGGTTGTGGGTTTATAGGGGAATAAGGTGGGAAGTAATTTAATTATAATCAAATTACTAATATTTTTTATTTATTAATATTTATTTAATTTTTATTTTATACAGTCAATTGTGGGAATTAATTTATTATTAATTATTTATTAAGTGGTAGTAAATTATTATTAATTCATTGGTAATTATGTAAATTGTGTCTTTTTTTTAGGAGCGGGTTGTGGGTTTATAGGGGAATAGGGTGGGAAGAAATTTAATTTTAATAAATGTATTAATATTTTTTTATATATGATTATTAATATTTATTTAATTTATATTTTATAGTGTTAATTGTGGGAATGAATTTATTAATAATTATTTATCAATTGCTTGTTAATCATTATTAATAATTTGTAATTAATTATGTTAATTGTGTCATTTATTTAGGAATGGGTGGTTGGGTTTAATAGGGAATAGGGTGGGAAGTAATTTATTTATAAATAATTAATAATTATTTGTTAATTAATGCTAATTAATTAATTAACATTTAAATATGGCAATTGTGTAATTAATTTGAGATGTGGGGTTTATAGTGGTAAAGGGTGGAAGTAAATTCTTTTAAATTAATTAATAAGTTGTTAATTGATATTAATTTATTAATGTAAAATTAGTTATGGAAATTGTGTAATGATTTTTGGTGTGTGTTGTGGTGTTTATTGGGGTAGAGGGTGGAAAATAATTTAGGTTTAATTAATTAATAATTAGTTGATTAATAATATTAATTCATTAATTGATAAATATTTATGGTAATTGTTTATTTTTATTTTGTGTGTGGATTTTGGTTTCATAGGGGTAATCGTGGTAAGATTGCTGCCGTCTGGCTAAAATCTAATATTCTATGCACTGTGGATACGGCGAAACTTTTTAAACCTGTTTTAATTCTTTGTAGTGAAACTTTTAAACCTGTTTTAATAGCGATACTTTGCACAGCCCTGAGAAGTATTCAGAGCATTTTCCTACCTGCTTCCCGCCTCGGTCCACCGTGGCTGTGTGCGGTTTGAGTGAAGAACGTGACAGGTAGCACTCAGATCACTCACAGGGCACTTCCGGTCTAGGAGGGGGCGGAGTAGTTCTTCCGCTCGCTCTCCTACTTTAGACCGATGTGCCAGCGTGCGCGCAGCGGATCGTGGTAAAATTGCTGCCGTCTGGCTAAAATCTAATATTCTATGCACTGTGGATACGGCGAAACTTTTTAAACCTGTTTTAATTCTTTGTTGTGAAACTTTTAAACCTGTTTTAATAGCGATACTTTGCACAGCCCTGAGAAGTATTCAGAGCATTTTCCTACCTGCTTCCCGCCTCGGTCCACTGCGGCTGTGTGCCGTTTGAGTGGAGGACGTGACAGGTAGCACTCAGATCACTCACAGGGCACTTCCGGTCTAGGAGGGGGCGGAGTAGTTCTTCCGCTCGCTCTCCTACTTTATACCGATGTGCCAGCGGACGCACAGCGGACGCACGCAGCGGGTGTGCCGCTGGCGCGCCGAAGGCGTGCCTAAGGCAAGCCCGTCCTTGCCCATCCGCCCCCGTCCGCGCCCGACCGGGACCAGGGTCCAGAACCCCTGTCCCTTCTAAAATAGACTCTAGGAGCCCTTTTCATTATTCAAGAGACTCACTCCTGGATTTATCCGAACATGCTCCAGGCAAGAAAACCTCCTGTATGAAAGCGTCCCCATGGTACATGGAGAGCCCTTTTTCCTGTATCAATTGTAAATGGTGCAGCCTAGCACAGTCTGACCGGTCGCACAGAGAAGCGGACGACCTGTCTAAACTTAACTGTATTTATTTTAATGCCAGGTCTGTACCTAAACATTCTCTTGACATTTGGGACACTATAAAGGAGACAAATCCTGAATTGGTTTTCATCACGGAAACTTGGTTGGATGAAAACAATTCCCCTGATATTGCAAACGCCCTACCTCCCGAATATAAAATACTAAAGCAAGATAGGCAGGGACGGAAGGGAGGGGGGCTCGCTATTCTGTTTAAAGACTGCCTTACCCGCCTCCCTGTCACAGTAGCTCAGCTGGGAGAGCATGAAATACTATCATTTCAAGTGTCCAGAGGGAACCATATCATACTTGGTGGAGCTGTGATCTATAATCCCCCCGGATACCAGCCAGAATTCAGTGCTAAACTACTCACCCAGTTATTCCCCGCATGTTTAAAACACAAAAACTATATGGTAATAGGGGACTTTAATGTCCATTTTGAAAAATCTAATAACCCGGTGGTAACTCACCTGGAAAACGATATGCAGATCCTTCAATTAAAGCAGTGGGTCAAGGGGCCCACACATATTGCAGGGCATACACTGGACTTACTATTCTCTAATATAGAATCTACTGTGGTCCAGGAGATCAAACCCCTCTCCTGGACTGATCACTCTCTAATCACTTTCTCGCTCAGCCTGCAAATGACCTTAATGAAAGCTCTCAAACCTTTACATGTGGCAAACAGAGCCTGGAAACTGGTCTCCTCTGACTCCTTTCAGCTCCATTCCGTCCTTAACGATTCAGAGGCCGTGGGAGCCCTCCCCGCTAACATGGGTGCAGTAAGTCTCGAAACAGAGATTACAAACACACTGGATCAGTGTGCACCCAAACTTAAACCAAAATCCATAAAGAGAACATTATCCGAAAAGTGGTATACACCTGAACTTAGGGCACGGACAGGCTAGCATACAAGACAGAAATGAGGAGTTATAATAATGCAATTAAGAAGGCCAAAAGAACTTATTTCGCAAAATGAATAAATGAGAATAGCAGTTCGGCAAAATAGCTATATAAAATAGTACGAGAACTTTGCAAACCAACTAGTATGTCCCAAACCCTGCCTCCCTCAGCAGAACGCTGTGAAATGATTAGTAAATTCTTTTCTAATAAAATCAGTACAATATATTCGTCATTTAGCATTAATGCTCCAGTAGACTCTACAAATTGGGAACACCTGGATCCCCATCCTGATGCCCCAGTACGTCTGGGTAGTTTCTCCCCTTTTACAGAGGAAGAGGTTGCAAAGGCAATGGGGGAAGTTAAATCAGGGTCCCCTCTCGATCCTTGCCCACACTTTATTTTTGCTCGGATCATACCTGTACTATGCCCATATGTCACACAGCTATTCAATCAATCTCTGGAGACTGCAGTTTTCCCAGAGATTTGGAAGCAGGCCATAGTGACCCCCCTGTTGAAAAAGGCAGGCACGGATGTACATAATCCAGCCAATTATCGGCCAATCTCCCAACTCCCCTATCTCTCTAAAGTGATGGAGAAGTTGGTCAATAGACAGCTGCCTAACTAGCTTGAGACCAATGAACTATTGGACCCCTCCCAAACTGGCTTTAGAGCCACCAATAGTACAGAGGCAACTCTCCTGGCCGTCCTAGACAACATAAGATCGTTGCTGGATCAGGGGAAGGCGGTAGCCTTGATTCTGTTAGACCTGTCGGCAGCGTTCGACACGGTCTCACACCATCTTCTGTTGAAAAACCTTTATGAGTAAGGTATACACGCAAAAGCCCTTCAGTGATTCAGTTCTTTCTTGAGCAACAGAACGCAAACTGTACAAATGGGTGCGTTTTCCTCAAGTCCAAAAATCATCAGTTATGGTGTCCCACAGGTAGCCTCCCTGAGCCATACACTCTTTAATGCCTATGTATCATCTCTAGCAAAAATGAGTGCGAAATGCGGTTTCAGCATTTGCTCCTATGCGGACGACACACAACTGATGATAGCCATTGAAGAGAGGCATGAGGATACCAGGGCAAAACTAAACAACTGCCTCTCTGAGATGGGGACCTGGATGTCAGAACACTGCTTAAAGCTAAACGCTGAAAAATCAGAAATCCTGCTCTTTGGAGGAGCCAATTTTATCTGGGATGCTTCATGGTGGCCCCAACCGTTGGGAGATGCCCCGGCACCCAAGCAGTGCGCAAAAAACCTGGGTGTCCTTATTGATAACACCTTATCCATGCAGGATCATGTGCGGACCCTATGTGGAAGCAGCTTTGCCACTCTGAAGCTATTAAAAAGGCTCTTTCTCTGGATTCCATTGGAATGCAGGAGAACAATCACACAAGCCCTACTTATTAGTAGGTTAGACTACGGAAACGCACTGTTCGTTGGCATGGCAGACTACCTTTTCGCAGCCTGCAGGTGATACAAAACGCAGCAGCCGAATTGGTGTGCAATAAAGGCAGATACAGTTCAGCCACTGAATGCTTGAGACAACTTCACTGGCTGCCCATGCATCAAAGAGCGAGATTTAAGCTTCTGGGCCATGCACACAAGGCACTATACCAACGCGGTCCCATAATTCTTCGGAATAAAATTAAATTTTATGTCCCGGCCAGGTGCCTAAGGTCATGCCATCAGGCACTAGCTGAGACAAAATGTATTAAAAAGACTAGGGCAGGCGGTCGCACTTTTTCATATCTTGCGGCTATGCATTGGAACAAGCTTCCACAGGATTTACGTCTCACTGCTGACTACATGGCATTTAGAAAGAAACTCAAAACTCACCTGTTCCCCAAGGCCTGATGTCAGACATTTTAGCAGCCCCTCTTTACCTTCACCATGAGACCCCGCTACCTTAGCGCCGTGATATCCTTTTGGATGAATGTCGCGCTTTATAAATAAATAAATAAAGTAATGTTTGGTGGGCAAATTAATTTTTATCTTTTTTTTTTTTAATTAATAATATTTGTTTAATTGATAATTAATTATGTTAATTATCGAGGTACCCTTTTTAAAAAATGTAGATGTGTGTTGTGAATTGTGTGGTGTTATAGGGTAGGAAATAAAAAAGATTACATTTATGTAACAATTAATGTTTTTGATTATAATTAATTTCTATTAAAAATAGTTATTTGTTTGTAAAAATTGTTTTTATTTTTTTAAATAATCTTTGTAGGTCATTTTTAGATTTTTTTAAACATTATAATATGTTTCTATCTATTGTAATTTTTAATATTTTTATATTTGTTTTCTTTTTTGTTTTTTTAACATCTTTTGCGTTGTAGTTGATATTTTGTTTGTTATTAATTTTGAATTGACTTCAGTGGGAATATAAATTTTTACCCCTCTGCTATCCAACACTTTCCCTATTGTTGCACTAACTGGAGAGGGAATAGTATTTTTTACCCCTCCGCTATCCAACACTTTCCCTATTGTTGCACTCACTGGAGTAGGAATTGTAATTTTTTTCCCCTCCGCTATCCAACACTTTCCCTACTGTTGCACTCACTGGAGTGGGAATAGTAATTTTAATCTCTCCGCTATCCAACACTTTCCCTACTGTTGCACTCACTGGAGTGGGAATAGTAATTTTTACGCCTCCGCTATCCAACACTTTGCCTACTGTTGCAGTCATTGGAGTGGAATAGGAATTTTTACCCCATCGCTATCCAACACTTTCTCTACTGTTGCACTCACTGGAGTGCAAATAGTAATTTTTACCTCTCCGCTATCCAACACTTTCCCTAATGTTGCATTCATTGGAGTGGGAATAGTATTATTTACCTCTCCGCTATCCAACACTTTCTCTACTGTTGCACTCACTGGAGTGGGAATAGTAATTTTTACCCCTCCACTATCCAACACTTTCCCTACTGTTGCACTCATTGGAGTGGGAATAGTAATTTTTACCTGTCCACTATTAATCACTTTCCCTACTGTTGCACTTACTGGAGTGGGAATAGTAATTTTTACCCCTACGCTATCCAACACTTTCCCTACTGTTGCACTCAATGGAGTGCAAAATGTAAGTTTAAAAACTATTAAACATTTTAATGTTTTAATTTATAATATAACGTTTTTTTAATTAGATTTTATGCTATAGGTGTATGTATACATATATATTTATTTGTAATTTTGGATATATTTATATCATTTTAAAATACATTAAAATTATAAGTTTATTAATTGTTTTGAAGTAAATAAATATATATATATATACATATATATATTTATATAATACAAAAAAAGAGTTGCCTCTAGGTGGGATGCACTCCCAGGTGGAAATTACGCCAAAGCAAGGGCACACGCCATGAACAAAGTCCTTTTCTGGTTAACCTGCCAGACGCGTTTCGGGCCAATGCCCTCTTCAGTGGCAGACCATGTGACGTGCCGGCATGCGGCAACCACCAGTAAATCCCCATAATAATAACGCTCAGGTGAACCACCTGAAGCAATGCTTCCTGGGACTGGTGGTTCAGTAAAACCCAAGTGGGCACCGCCGGCACTCGCAAAAAATGTCTTAAAAAGGATTGCCGATGTTTGCGCCGGCACCCCTGCATATAACAGGCACCTCCTGTTCCACAGTTAGCTGCCCCAATAAAGCAGCCGCGGACCCGCAAGTGTTTCGCGGTGGTGCAATCCCGCGACCAGGCAGGCCGCTGTACAAAATACAAAAAAGAGTTGCCTCTAGGTGGGATGCACTCCCAGGTGGAAATTACGGCAAAGCAAGGGCACACGCCATGAACAAAGTCCTTTTCTGGTGAACCACCAGTCCCAGGAAGCATTGCTTCAGGTGATTCACCTGAGCGTTATTATTATGGGGATTACTGGTGGTTGCCGCATGGCGGCACGTCACATGGTCTGCCACTGAAGAGGGCATTGGCCCGAAACGCGTCTGGCAGGTAAACCAGAGAAGGACTTTGTTCATGGCGTGTGCCCTTGCTTTGGCGTAATTTCCACCTGGGAGTGCATCCCACCTAGTGGCAACTCTTTCTGTATATATATTTATATATATGTATATATATTACATTGTATATATGTATGTTTATTTTTTTTAAATTAAATGTATTTCTTATATTTGTTAAAATGTACTTTAAATCTAAATATTTTTTTAAAGTTAATTTTCTTATTTAATATATTTAACATTATTTTTTATATATATAAAAAAAAAATTTTTGTACATCGATATTTTTCACATCGATATTGTTTTCGATATTTTTTTAATACTTACCATTATAAATATAGGATGTCGATATTTTTGACATCGATATTTATGACTCAATATTTGTGTATGGGGATATTTTGGGCGTCAATATTCTATCAGTAAACCCTCAGGGACCCCTCACCATGGCTATGCATGATATCATTGCAGGCTGCATGTCTTGGTGCAGAAAAAAAACGAAGAGTCAACATGGCACACAACCCTCTATGCCATATTTTCTGTACATTAAGATATGGGTAAGTCACCCCTACTGCAGGCCTTTAGCCCTAAGGGTGCACTATATCCTATGTGTGGGCATATCAGCATGAGCAGATATGCCCCTACAATGTCCAGTCTATTCTGAGATGTTGTAAGAGCACATGGAAGTCATAAAGAGTACATGGGCTAAATACTTGTCAACATGAGTTTCATTACTCCATGATGGCTTTACTGATTTCTAAGGTGTTTGGTACCAAACAGCTTTTCTTAAAAATCCTCACTGATGTCATTTAGAGGGTCACCTGAAAACCTAACAAGCACTGGTGTGGTTCCTGACTTGTTTTCCCCAGTATGCCATTACCAGACATGTTTCTGACATCATGTGGTGAGAGCCAGCACTCTCAGAGGGCAGAGACAAAGCCTGCTCTGTGCGGAGGTGCTTCACTCCTCCTCCAGAACAGGATGGCCTTCGTGGGCGGGAAGCTTCAAAGGTAATGCCGCCTTTGAAATCCAACCCAGGAACCTCCAGATAGTGAAGGCCAGGCCTCCTTTCGTGGTCCACTTTTGGCAGGAGGAAAGGTGGGAAAATTAGTTAGATGAGGAGGAGGGTCCCCACTTAGAGCCTGATTCCGATCTCGCTAGGAAAGCATCCCGACCAAATCAGATTGGGAATGCATTCCGTATGACTCGACCGCGAGCCCTCCGTACAAAGCATTCCAACAGAAACACAACCGAATCGTACAGAACGCTATCATTCCGCACGAAGGCTCCCTAAACCGCATCTATGAGACCGACACGTTTGTAAACGTTCAACATACGCATGCCGGTCATGATTCGGACTCATATCAACACGCTGTGAGACGATGTTGCAGGAGAATCGGTTACGGAACCGTGTCGGTCGGTGTATCAAATGTCATTGGGGAAGTCAAAAACACTCAAAAAAAGCATTGGCAACTCCCCCCCCCAAAAAAATTAACCACACCCACAAATCCACCTATATAAAGGGCCAACACCATGACCATGATCCTTTGCCACAACTGTCAATACTCCCAAGGAGCTTCCACCACACATACCTTGCTCTCTGCCTCACACACTCACACACCACAAACCCTGCACAGATTCCATTTCATTAAAAAAAATCACACCTTTTTCCTGATTCACACTCACATGCACACTCACCCTCACCTTCACACTCACCCTAATCATGTCCAAAAGGAAGCATCCACGTTTTATAGATAAGGAGTTGGAAGTGCTTGTAGATGAGATTGTCAGAGTAGAGCCACAGATATTTGGGAACCTAGTCCAGCAGACCCCCCTTGCCCAGAGAAATAGGATGTGGGAGAGGATAGTTAACAAGGTGAATGCTCAAGCACCTTCCCTGCGCACAATGGAAGATATCAGGACCAGGTCAAGAAGCTGATGGCCAGGGAACATTTCCAAAGCCAGCAGACTGGCGGTGGCCCTCCTGCACAACCTGTCCACTTCCCCTCCTGGGAGGAGAAGGTGCATGACATCCTTCCGCCGGAGGGCGTCTACGGAATCGCAGGATGACAAGGGTCTGGTGAGTACACAATCCACATTCAAATAAAGATCAATCGCACACCTAGAGACAGCACTGTAAAGCATACAGTTAAACAAAAGCCAGTAAGAATATATGAAATGTACTAGATTCTAAGAGCATGTGATGTGTATGTCAGATTGTCAACAAAAATAAATCAAATTACATTGAAAACACAACAAACTATAACCATGTACATACTTCTCAAAAACGCACAGATAGGCCATGTGCTCCAAACAACTAGCACCAGCATCAGACATCTTGGCCCAGTACGTTTCCACTCACTCACAGGAAAGCACAGCCACAGGTAGGCTGTTTGGGATGGCTGGGAAGGTGGATCTGGCCACAGGCACCATGGGACTTGTAGTCACTGCAAACACTCCTCCCCACACATAAATCACACAGAGAAACTGGGACTATGCAAGCCTCTCAGTCAGTGGAAAAATACCAGCAAGATGTCTCACACCCCTGCATGCTGTCTGGAGCACAAGGCCTGAGGGGAGTTGTAGTCAAGTCAAACTACATGCACCACTCTCAAACATCGTGGCCCAGTACTTTTCCACTCAATCACAAGAAAGCACAGTCACAGGTAGGCTGTTTGGGATGGCTGGGAAGGTGGGTCTGGCCACAGGCACCATGGGACTTGTAGTCCGTGCAAACACTCCTCCCCACACATAAACCACACAGACATACTGGGACTATGCAAGCCTCTTAGTCAGCGGAAAAGTACCAGCAAGATGTCTGACACTGCTGCATGCTGTCTGGAACACAAGGCCTGAGGGAAGTTGTAGTCAAGTCAAACTACATGCACCACTCTCACACAACTCAATAGTACACTTCCATTCACTGTCAGGTAGATATAGGCCCAGATGACCTGGTTGGGTAGTGTGGGAGGAGGAGTGTTTGCACTGACAACCTCACCTATCAGGCTCTAGCCCACACACACACACCTTCATACACAGCCCAACAAGGCCACCAGAAAGAGTGGTGCCCTGACAATGAGTGGAAGTGTACTTGCAGGATATATGACACTTGTGCATGGTATTAGAGTTGTCCACAACTCCCATCATAGCCTTGCGCTCCTCACACCATTCCCCAGTATCAGCCATCTTGATAGTACAGTTTCCATTCAGCATCAGGGATAGCATAGATCCTGGTCTGCTGTTTGTGCTGGCTGGGAAGGTGTGTGTAAGACAGGGCATGATGGGTGTTGAAGTCAGTGCAAACACTCACCCACACACACAGACCAACAAGACAACATACAAATGAGCTTCCATTACAGTCATTGAGAATGTACTGGCAAGATGTCTGGCCCTGTGGACTGATGTTTGGAGCTCAAGGCACTGTTGGTGATTAGTGGACAAATCCGACACCAGTCACCAGTGTCAGACATCTCAGAAGCACATTGCCACTCACTGTCAGGAAAGTAGACTCACAGGTAAGATATTTAGGATGTGTAGGAAGGTGTGTGGAGTACGGAGCCTGATGGGAGATGAAGTCAGGGCAAACACTCCTCCTAACAAACAGCACAAACAGACCACCAAGAACCATGCATACCCGATGGTGAGTGGAAATCTACTGACAAAATAGCTGACACTGGGGACATCTGTCTGTACAACTACGCCATGCTTGTGAAAAAATAGGCACGAGTCCTCAGTGTCAGACAACTTGCAAGTACATTCACACTCACTGTCAGGGAAGCTGAGTTACAGGTGGCCTTTTGCTGTTGGGTGTGAAGGTATGTGTGGGACAAGGCCTGATGTGACTTGTAGCCATTGAAAATACTCATCCACACACCCAGCCATGCAAGCTCCCCTAGGCATATGCTTACATCACAGTGAGGAGAAGTGTACTGGCAAGGTGGCTGACACTGCTGCATAGTGTTGATCTTGAAACCAACTTCCATCAAGGCCCTGTGCACAAAACATCATGCAACTGTGTCAGCCATCCTGTTAGTACACTTCCATTCACTGTCAGCTAGCCATTGCCACAGATGAGCTGGTTGTGCTGGTTGGGAGGAGGAGTGTCTGCCATGACTACATCTACCATCATGCTCTGGCCTGCACACACCGTCCTACATAGCAAAAAAAGCTTATATCGGACTCTGCTTACCTGACAGTGAGTGGCAATGTGCTGGCAAGATGTCTGACACTGCTGCATGGTGTCTGGAGCAGAAAGCCTTGATGGGTTTTGCAGTCAATTCAAACAGGCAGAAGTGTCGGGTATACGGCTGGGACAATTTGTATCACTGTGAGGTAAGCATAGTACATGCTGGGCTGTTTGAGTTGGTTGGAAAGGTGTACGTAGGACATGGCTTTAAGCAACTTGAAGCCATTGCAAAGACTCCTACTCCCATCCAGACTAGGATGCTCCACTTGGCCTAAGCCACACTCACAGTGAGGCGAAGTGGACTAGCGAGATGGATGACACTGTTGCATGGTGTTTGGAGCACAGGTCCCTGATGTGAGTTGCATTCATGTTGAAAACCATGCACCAGTGCCAGCCACCTTGCCAGTACATTTACCCGCACTGTGAGGTAAATATAGACACAGAGGAGTCAGCAGGTCTAGGTGGGAGGAGGTGTATTTTCAATGGCTACAACCCACATCAGGTCTTCTCATACACACACTCTTCCCACCCAGACCAACTAGCCAAACAGAAACTCTGCTTACTTGACAGTGAGTAGCAATGTACTGACAAGATGTTTGGCAGTGTGGACTGGTGTTTGGACCACAAGGCCCTGTTGTGAGTTGTGGAAAATATCAGCCACCAGGCACAAGTGCAACACATCTTCACAATCTATTCCCAATCACTGTCTGGAAAAGCTTCTGCCATGTGGTATGTATTCTCTGTTTGGGAAGAGTGTGTGAAGGACAGAGCCTGGTGTCAGTTGTAGTAGTGTTAAACAATACTACACCCACCACGAACAACCACTTCAACTGTGCCAATGCCTACCTGACAGTGAATGGAAGTGCAACAGCAAGATGCCTGACACTGGTGCATGTTGTCTTTGGCACAAGGCCTTTGTTGGGATTTGTATTCATGTTTAACAACATGCACCAGTCTCTGCATCCTTGTCAGAACGCTTACCATCACTGCCAGTTAGCCATAGTCTCAGAGGACTTAGCTGGGCTGCTGGGAGGAGGAGTATTTCAAAATCAAACAAATAACATCAGGCACTGGACAACATACACCTTCACTAACATCACAAACAGACCTACAGGAAATAAGTGTACACACAGTGATTCAGAATTTACTAGCAGGATGCATCGCACTGGGGACTGGTGTCTGACTTTAAAACAAATACCAACAGTGACTTGTGCTCAAAACACAAGGCACCTGTGTCAGCCAGCTTGTCAGTACACATTCATCCACTGGCAGGAAAACATAGTTCCAGGGGTGCTGCATTTGCATGCAGGAAAGAGTGTCCGTAGTACAGAGCCTGATGGGATGTCTGGCCATTGTAAACACTCATCCGCAGAAACAGCCATACAAGACCATTAAGAACCGTGATTACCTGACAGTGAGTGGACATCCAAAAATGAAATGGCAGAGACTTGGCCATGCAGTGTGGTGCACAAGGCCATGAGGCAAGTTGTCCCCAAGTCAGAAACCATTTCCCAGTGCCAGACAGCTGGCCATGACATTCTGACACACTGTGAGCTAAAATCATGTCCTGTTGGCCTGTTATCTCTGGGCAGGAAGGTGTATGTAGGACTGGCCCTGCTGGGACTTGGAAGAACTGCAAACACTTCTACACACACAGCGCAACCACTTCATCATGGGCTATGTCTATCTCACAGCGAGTCCATGTGTACTAGCAAGATGGCAGACACTGGGGAATGTTGTCTGAACCTATCACAACTGCCACATTTGCCTATGTGCCAGAAATACCAGCCAATATACACAAATATAGCTCAAATACCTTACAAACATTGGCTGGACAACACTCTTCCGTGTGGCCTGGTGGTGCTGGGTGGGAGGAGGGGTGTAAGTTTCCCAAATAGAGAACAAGTACTCAAAGATCAGTTCATCATATTTCTCTGCCACATAATGGCACAAAGCTAAGTTTATGAAATCATTTGACCATGGAGTCAGTGTACAAAGTACAATATCTGTGTAGCCACAAAGTAAATCAGTCATCAGTCACACAATTTTCCTACTCACAGACATTCACATGTGTAGAATGAGATGAAAACAAGAAGCACCTCAATCACTCCTTTCCCACAACTTTTCTGGCTAAGTTAATAGAATGTGAGTGTGTAGCCAGCCACACCAACGCGAGTGCTAAAGACATGCACTAAGACCATGAGACAGGCCCAAAAAAGTACCCACAAAGTGAGGAAAAGTGTATGTATCTCACTGTGAAAGTAAAGATGTGGACAACCTAAACACACCTGTGTCATTCATAGGGTGTCAATAACCACTCAATTTCTTACGACATGTATTGTGAACTAAACACAACAGGCCCATCAAATGCACATACCTGCACATGTCCATCAATCCCCCTCTTGTCCCAAAAACATAGTCCCCACCAAAAATTGATCTGCAGCATGGATGAAGGAGTCCTATCAATTCACAGTAACTCATCATGAGCTTTGGCAGCCCATGTAATGTGTATGATTTGAGGGGCAGTGGACATTCACAGCAGTCATTGTGTTATGTTTGAACCTACAGGGCCAGCTGAGGACACTACTGGAACCATCCAGGACAGACAGGCCCAGACTCCGGTCGAACAGGAGCCCTCTGGCGTTGATGACTCTCATCATTCTTCGGACGACAACGACAGACCTGGCCCTTCTGGTATGGGTCATCCCACAGCACCAGTGGCGGAAACACCCCGATCCTCTGCAACCACTCCTGCCTCAGCTGCCAACACCCAGCTGACCCATACCTGCAAGGACACAGCATCCCAGGAGACCATCAACAGCACAGCAACACGGGGCACTCTGGAGTTGCCCAACAACACCAATGCCAACGATGAAGGAGGCTCCGTGTCAACTGTGCCAGCACCAACTGGTCCTGCTTGGGTGGGTAGGGGTGGTGTGAGGTGTTGTGGGGATCGGCAACATCATGCAGCTGCTGCTGATGATGTGGAGATCCAAAACCTCTCCAGAATCCTCAATGCATATGAGGATTCACAAGGAGAGAGGGGCCAGGTCATAGGGATCCTCAGGACTATGAAACAGCAGCAGGCAGATCAAATGAAAAACTGGACATTTTATGTAAAAAATGGATGAACAGACTGCAGTATACAGGGACATTGCCACCTCCCTCCGCAAGATTGCCACCAACATATCCACACCTCCCTGTGTGCCTACCACATCCACTGTAACAACATCTGCAACAGCCACAGGGAGGGATGTGGACTCTGGGGGAGAGCCCCCTGCACAGCAGCTGCCTGCCACTGAGGGTCCCCCGGAAAACGTGGAGTCGGTCGTCCAAAGAAGCAATGGTGAGAGACAGATGTCTACGCATCATCCCCATGAAGTGACTACCTGCTCCTGATATCCTCCATTGTGTGCCAAACATTCACTTCGTTGACTGTCACAGAACTCTCCCACATTGGCTGGAGGGTGTAAGTTGGACTATAGACTCAAATAACGGTGCCTCTACTTTGGAATGCCTCATCTACAAACACTACCAACTCCTATCTGCACTTCTCAAAATCTTTTTTGTTGTCAACACCACCATGATGTGGACAGATATCTTCACATAATGCCCTAAAATAAACCCCTCTGCACCCAAAAAGTGGTCATGTTGTTACTTGGACTAACAAATGTATTAACTGTAATGATGTTGAAAAAGTGAGAGAAGAAAGTGTGCCCAACATTGGTAACACATCACTTTGAAGGAGTACATTAATGGCTTGTGAGTATATGTACATTGTCACAGCATGATAGATGGACACAACCAGGTCATGTCCCAACCCGTAGTACATGTTACAAATGCAATGGAAGTATATTGCAAAATATAATAGCACCATTTTCAAACACAACAGCATAACAGTGCATCATGGAGCATGTTTAGTTTAAAAATAACCTTTGGATGTGTAAAAACACACAAGGCACGAATCATTGTGTAGTATAGGTTTATTTCCCTTACACAACCTGGCACATTAACCCATTTCAATGTACATCACACAGTAAGAAAATGCTGTAAAGTGAACAAAAATATCCACCTGTCCAAAAAGGAATTGTGTGCCATGGATTTACAAACAAGTCCAATGTTGGAGTAGGTCAAAGCATCAGGTGTCTGGTGAGGTCGCAAATTGCATGGTTGACCCTGTAAAGTACCCTGGTAAGGAGAAACATAGAACAGAGTTAGTCACACAGGACTAAGCCTCTTCATTTTGACAACAATGTCAGCTGAAGCACAAGAATGTCAGTGTGGACACTACCTATGATTCACAGTAACACTGTACATCTCAACTTTTCCATCTCACAAACACTTTTCATACAACTAACATCATGTCAATTTTCATACACTCACATACATACATACACAATGTGCACCAGCAACACAACAAAAAACACTTGGGGCTAGTCCCCTACTTTCATTGCATACCTACACTCATGTGAAGACGTTGTTGATAAGCTGTCACCTCAAATCCACGCCATCATCATCCCCACTGTCGTCATGCCCCAGTCCAGGATCCTCCCTCGCTGGCGGATGCTGGTCTCCATTGTCCTGTATAATTGGAATTTCCCTCCGTATAGCCAGGTTGTGGAGCATGCAGCAAGCAGTGATGATGTTGCACACCTTCAATGGTGCATA
Source organism: Calotriton arnoldi (assembly GCA_963921515.1). NCBI lineage: Eukaryota > Metazoa > Chordata > Amphibia > Caudata > Salamandridae > Calotriton > Calotriton arnoldi. The sequence continues at coordinate 901,549 of CAWUFW010008101.1, read as the reverse complement.
TTGTAGGGCTCCTCCCATCCGATCGAGACAGCGAAATCTTGCCTTCAGGAGGCCAAAAGTACGCTCAATGACTCGCCAGCTTCTACCATGTGCCTCATTATACCGCATTTCGGCTGGGGTGACTGGGTTACGTAGTGGCATCAGTAACCAAGGTTGGTTGGGGTACCCAGAGTCTCCTACATTGAAAACAGAAAAATAGATTCAGTAGTTGGTTGACAGAGCATTATCAGACACACAATCTACACACAACACAGCACACAAATGTCACATCACCTACCAACATGCCAGGCCCGGTCATGTTGTGCCTGTGACATCAAACGGGGGATGGCACTGTTCCTCATCTTGTACGCATCATGTGCAGATCCAGGGAAACCTGCACAGACATGGGAGATGGTCATGTCTAAATACCAATATATTGCCAACGTGCACACTGTTATTCAAATGTTCAAAACTCAGTATCCATAAAAATTCAACGGTGTGCTACAACCACCCTGACGCCTGTCCGTCGGCGTCTTAAGGGTAAATCCAGACAAGTGTGCAAGAGGGGACAACCCTTCTTGCTGGTGGGAGCACAATTACATTAGCATGGGAATGCTATCCACTAATTTAGATTCACGCTGTTCAAAATTTCACTCATAAGACGAGTTTAAACCATTAGTTCCATGATTTATTGGTCATCCAAATGCATTAAACACCATGAAAATTCATCCAATACGAATCATCAAGTATTGTATTCGTAGAATATATTACTCCATTACATTTTCCAAAACCCAATGCATTTCGGGCCAGATCACGACCCTTCATCAGGGGTCCTTCATTACAATTCTATAATATAAAGGAAACAGGAGGCAGTTCAACTTACAGTCCATAACATAGAAATAGCAATCTAACATATGAAAACAAAATAAAATAATATATTAAGTGCCAAATCAAACGAAAGGTTAAAAAAGACATGCAATTACACTAGTCGATATTTAGATAGGAAGAACGAACCATAATGTCCATGTGGTAAAAGTTGGTAACGTAAAAGACGGCTGTGTCACTAAGCGCAATTATAATGATGGCGTGGCAATAACTTTTCGCCGGACTCGGAAAAAGAATCCGACCGAGCTATAGAAGCACTGCGTGCTTGTGGCGTGAACATGCAAAACAATGCGGGGTGCATACAAAGTTACCATGTGTATTCTAACTACCACGTTAAATTCACTACACGCCCGAAGTTTAACTTGCAAATAAAGCAAGGTGCTCGCGTTCTTACCGGGTTTCTTTCTCGTGTTTCCTGACTCCGCACGACCGTGAGTGACGCGGTGAAACGTACCCTTTTGTACGTCCTACTGACGCATTAAAGGGACAGTGACTTAATGTTCTAAAACTATGTGAACAATAAAGTTGAAATTAGAAAAAAAAAAAAGGTGCCTGAAAACTCAGTTGTATCTACTGATTAAACACCATGTTTTGTTAGAACGCTCATAGCGCTTAAGAACTCCTCAAAACACAAACCATCAATTACTGAAAAAAGCTGCCATTAATATTCGTTCAAAATATCTTCAGTCTAAATTACAAAAAACAATTAAATTCAATTCTATCATTCATCCCTAGAGGCTGTAGTGATTGCAATTTTAGGGTCCAGTAAAATTCAGATCTCGCTAATGCTTTTTGAGGATCCATATCCTGTTTTAGTTTTTGCGCCTCTAATATAGTGAAACGTAGTTGCGCTATATTATGCCTAGCTTCCATCCAATGTGTTGCAACAGTCGATCTCTCATTTTTATTGCGTATGTTGCTTTTATGTTCTCCTATACGCAATTTCACTTTTCTTTCTGTTCTTCCCACGTAAATTTTCCCACATGGGCATTTTAATGCATAAATAACATTGAAAGTGTCACAAGTGCTTGAGTGTCTTAATTTGATTTTGTGGCCCTTAGTGGGATGAATAAAACAATCTCCAACCATAACATTATTACAATGCACACAGTTCATACATTTTTGCATGCCTTTAAATATTGTAGTCGTACCACTAGTCTCTCTCGTTAATAGTTCTTTTAAGTTGTTGAACCTCTGCAGACTAAAGGGTTAGATTGTTTTGGAATTGTGCGACGTAATAAACTCGCTCGATTCATCAGATTAAAAAGAATCACATCTGATCCAGAAGAAACTAAAGTTATCACACACAAATTCATGGATAAATTTCAAAAAAGAGGATATACTTTACACATTCTAAAAAAGGCCAATGAAAGAATTGCAACTGTTGATCGAGCGAGTTTATTACGTCGCACAATTCCAAAACAATCTAACCCTTTAGTCTGCGTCTTGAAACATTCCACACAGGCCAAAGCGATTAAATCCATAATTTTGAAGCATTGGAATATCATTCACACAGAACCTGATTTAAAAACTCTATTTCCTCAACGACCAACTTTCGCAATGCAGAGGTCCAACAACTTAAAAGAACTATTAACGAGAGAGACTAGTGGTACGACTACAATATTTAAAGGCATGCAAAAATGTATGAACTGTGTGCATTGTAATAATGTTATGGTTGGAGATTGTTTTATTCATCCCACTAAGGGCCACAAAATCAAATTAAGACACTAAATAAATCCGTATTTGTAAAGCGCGAACTACTCACCCTTACGGGTCTCAAGGCGCTGGGGGCCGTCGTGGAAATTAAGTGAGCTATTGCCCAGAGTCACATGGTGCTGAGCTGAGCTGCCGCCGGAGCCAGGGATCGAACCGTGAACCCTGTGCTCCAAAGTCAGCTGCCCTGGCCGCTGCACCACACCTCTCCACTTGTGACACTTCCAATGTTATTTATGCATTAAAATGCCCATGTGGGAAAATTTTACGTGGGAAGAACAGAAAGAAAAGTGAAATTGCGTATAGGAGAACATAAAAGCAGCATACGCAATAAAAATGAGAGATCGACTGTTGCAACACATTGGATGGAAGCTAGGCATAATATAGCGCAACTACGTTTCACTATATTAGAGGCGCAAAAACTAAAACAGGATATGGATCCTCAAAAAGCGTTAGCGAGATCTGAATTTTACTGGACCCTAAAATTGCAATCACTACAGCCTCTAGGGATGAATGATAGAATTGAATTTAATTGTTTTTTGTAATTTAGACTGAAGATATTTTGAACGATTATTAATGGCAGCTTTTTTCAGTAATTGATGTTTTGTGTTTTGAGGAGTTCTTAGGCGCTCTGAGCGTTCTAACAAAACATGGTGTTTAATCAGTAGATACAACTGAGTTTTCGGGCACCTTTTTCTTTTTTCTAATTTCAACTTTATTGTTCACATAGTTTTAGAACATTAAGTCACTGTCCCTTTAATGCGTCAGTAGGACGTACAAAAGGGTACGTTTCACCGCGTCACTCACGGTCGTGCGGAGTCAGGAAACACGAGAAAGAAACCCGGTAAGAACGCGAGCACCTTGCTTTATTTGCAAGTTAAACTTCGGGCGTGTAGTGAATTTAACGTTGTAGTTAGAATACACTTGGTAACTTTGTATGCACCCCGCATTGTTTTGCATGTTCACGCCACAAGCACGCAGTGCTTCTATAGCTCGGTCGGATTCTTTTTCCGAGTCCGGCGAAAAGTTATTGCCACGCCATCATTATAATTGCGCTTAGTGACACAGCCGTCTTTTACGTTACCAACTTTTACCACATGGACATTATGGTTCGTTCTTCCTATCTAAATATCGACTAGTGTAATTGCATGTCTTTTTTAACCTTTCGTTTGATTTGGCACTTAATATATTATTTTATTTTGTTTTCATATGTTAGATTGCTATTTCAGTGTTATGGACTGTAAGTTGAACTGCCTCCTGTTTCCTTTATATTATAGAATTGTAATGAAGGACCCCTGAAGAAGGGTCGTGATCTGGCCCGAAATGCATTGGGTTTTGGAAAATGTAATGGAGTAATATATTCTACGAATACAATACTTGATGATTCGTATTGGATGAATTTTCATGGTGTTTAATGCATTTGGATGACCAATAAATCATGGAACTAATGGTTTAAACTCGTCTTATGAGTGAAATTTTGAACAGCGTGAATCTAAATTAGTGGATAGCATTCCCATGCTAATGTAATTGTGCTCCCACCAGCAAGAAGGGTTGTCACCTCTTGCACACTTGTCTAGATGGTCATGTCTGCCAAACAAACCACCTGGACATTAAGTGAGTGGAAATGTTTGCGGTTGCGATACACTACCCCATGAGCCTGTGGTGGCACCAATGCAACTTGGGTGCCATCAATGAAGCCAATTATGGGGGGTAACTGTCCCAATGCATAAAATTCCCCCTTGATGTATGCAAATTCTCCAGGTGTTGGAAACTTTATGTATCGGCACAGATAACGCAGCAATGCCCCCAAAACATCTTGCAGAACACGACTGAACAGGGTTTGTGACATCCCACCAGATGTTGCCACTCTGTATTGAAATGTACTGGTGGCAAAGAAATGTAAAGCTGCCATAACCTTCACTTTGTCCGTCAGTGCAGTTGGATATGGCCGACCAGGCTGTAGATGAGGTGACAACTGCACAGTCAAGGCTTCAATGATTTGCCTTGTGAAGCGGTACTTCCTGATGGTGTCACATCTTCCATGGTTGCCAGGTCTGGAAAGGGCCTGTGGACTGCAGGTTGCCTGTGATACCTATGTGTAGAGTATAAACACAGTTGGTGTCAAGTCACAATGTACCAAGCAACATGCTTAGAGGCAAACAGAACATGAAATGTGAACACAACTAAACCGACAAATCCTTCAAAAACCTGATTTTATGTTTCAAAAATGCCCTTAGATACATATCCCAGCATCAGTACCATACACAGACATGTTATCAAGGTATGGTGACACAGCAATTATAGTGGTGTAATGTAAAAGTCAATAGTGTCCGACATCATGAATATCTGCAAACAACACATATTCCAAGGATCCACAGTTAAAATATGGTACTTCAAGGTTTCCAAAAACCATTACATGTGCAATAGGTAGACAGAATAGGAACATGTAATGCATGAGATGTGTAACACCTGATATACACATCATCTCACATACTCAGTCATGCCCAACACTGTCACAGGTTGGACACTGTCATTAAGTTATGTCCAGATTACACATAAAATCACATACCCAGACTATTTTCAATGTAGTGGATTTTGAAATATGTAACAATACCATACACTGCAGTCTGGGGCACACAGATAGACTAGTAAATCACATTGCACATACAAGATGAAGATGCATAATGATTTAACTGTCCACTCTTCCAATGGTGAAAGCCTTAGCCATCACTTACACAACAGACATCTACAGTCTGCAATTGCACAAAGTGTGCAATTGGTCATAATGCAATTGGTCATACAGTGCACAAATGCACTGACAAGGAAAGATTGCACTTGTACATCCACACATAAAATAATGTGCACCGTGACCAATACAATGCAGATAACAGGATTTCAAATCCTGACATGCTTTACATGCAAATTATACAGTGTGTCATGTGCTCCTTAAGGTTAGCTCCTCATGGGAGTGGGTCTTATTCATGTAAAGCTAATTTTTTCATATATAAAGTGCATACACACATGTACTGTACTAAGAGACATAATTCACAGCAGTGTGTGCTCTGACGACCAGCAGAACGCCGGAGAATCGCGGATTAGGTGCACGAGCTCCTGAGTATCGGGGCCTTCGTTTTTTACGATTTAACTTTGGTGATCATTGGAATCTTACTACAGAGGTTACATCATTGGTCTTACATGGATCCTACGTTCAGTGGGACTTTCTAAGAAATGCCCCTGAGGAAGGGACACTGACGTCCCGAAATGCATCGGGCATGAAATTGAACATGTTTACAACATTGTACATTATGTAATGTGTTAATGTTTCTTTAACATTATATCATGTCAACGAATGACTCTTCTAATTGAGTCACTGAGTGGTAAATGCATATGTGGTATTAATTGTCACAATACATCAGAAATACCAATGAATACTGACTGAATGAAAACAAGTATTTAGACGGAGAAATTATTGAAAAGTGTTTTGGTATAAGCGAACAAGTTTGTTTCATTTTATGTTTGTGAACAGTGCGCATCGCATCCAAGTCCGTCTACTTGTTATAATCTGTCAGTTTTGTAAGCGTGTGTCGACAGGACATGCAGCGGTGCAGTACCATTTAGAGTATTAGTAGGAATTCGCGGTTTAAACGCGCAGGAGGAAAACCAGGAGTGCACCTCCACAACCCATAAACTGCATTATTCATGTAAAGCTCATTTTTTCATGTATAAAGTGCATACACACATGTACTGTACTGAGAGACATCATTCACAGCAGTGTGTGCTCTGACGACCGATTATTCAAAGGGCGCATTATCCGCATCCGAAACAATTCAGTGACAGCCATTAGTTGTCATGGTGAAAGACGCGGGTGAGTATTCAAAGGACGCGTTATCCACATCCGAAACGATTCGGTGACAGCCGTTGATTGTCATGGTGAAAGACGTGGGTGAGTATTCAAAGGACGCATTATCCACATCCGAAACGATTCGGTGACAGCCGTTGGTTGTCATGGTAAAAGACGCAGGTGAGTACTCAAAGGACGCGTTATCCGCATCCAAAACGATAGGGTGACAGCCATTGGTTGTCATGGTGAAAGACGCAAGTAAGTATTCAAAGGACGCGTTATCCGCATCCAAAACGATTCGGTGACAGCCATTGGCTGTTTGTTGCTATGATGAGCGACGCGTGTTTGGACTCATGTCTTCAGTTCATGGAAAACAACTCTGTTACCTCCAATCACCAATTTATCAATTTCAACGGAGATCACATGAAGGATGTTTGAACGTCACGGTAGGCGTGTCATTTGCTAACAAAGTAATGCATTGGACCGATTAGTACAATGCGAGCGAAGCAAACCTATCACTTTTGATGCATGGATCTGAGACCGCCTCTGCTGTTTAGATATAAGTCTGTCTGTTCCCTAAAGACTTCACTTGCCTGCACTACCTGCTACATTCCTGCACCTCCCCATCTCTCTGCTGCTGTGACTACATCCTCTGGTGGCCACAATGGCAAGGACACACCCCAGGGCCCCAGCTTTCAGTTAGGAGGAGAACCAGGCCCTGCTGGACACACTCCTGCCACTACACAGCCAGATGTATGGGAAACCAGAGGAGCAGGTGAGTGAGATCAACAGTGCATTGCCCTTGGACATGTGTGATAACTGTGCATTACTGGCAGTGGGAATCTCTATCATAGATAATCCTTTAAGTTTTTTTCAAATATAACTGGGTGTAGGGAACTGATTTTGACAGGGACACTGCTGTTGAAGTGTGTATACTAGGGCAAACATGTCATCACTGTCCCAAATGGAACAGAGATAATATTGTACACATGACTGATGCACATGATGCCACATGCATTACCCTTAGTTATTTGTTAAAACATGAACATGAGCTATGTATATTAGTGTGTGATAGAGACACATAACACATGTGAACTAAGGGACTATCACCATGTCATCCTTACAGGTCAACTCCCATGAGAAGGACAGAATGTGGCTGACCATCGCCAAGAAGGTGCGTGACGTGGGCGTCGCATATCGTCGTGTTCGCCATTGCCGCAAGAGGTGGCAGGACCTTTGTAGCTTGCAAAGAAGATTGCTGATGTACAGCTAGGCCTGTCACAACCGGGCAAGCGAGGCGGCCGGCGAAGATTGACCCCACACATGCAACGCATCATAGCGGTGGTCTTCCCTGACCTGGATAGGCAGTTGAAGGCTCAACAGCAGCAAGGAGGGGGTGAGTCACTTACATGTTGCACTTCTATCTTTATTCCAGCAGGTTTTGAGCTCTAAGCTTGATGGCACTTTTACAGGTTGTAAGTCTGCCAAACTTGCAAGCATTCTCACTAGATGGAAAAAGCAGATGGAGCAATAGATGACAGGTAATGACCCATTCATCAGGGACATGTGAGTGAGTTATGTTCAGGGATTGTAACAGTGTTGACATGCACATGTGTGCTTTCTAATTTTCACAAGACATGTGAATGAGTTTCAGCATGAATCCCATAGCTTTACAAGTGTCTGCACATTCACTGGTGTATGATCCTGTTCTCAGAGTGGTCTGAACAAATCATTGAAGTATGTTGTGATAGGTGATTCCAATTGTGGAAATCACATGCTAAACATTTTGTAAAAATGTTTTGTCTATGTAGAGACATAGATTGGTTCGTCTTGGTCCGTGTTGCAAATGTCTTTTTCACTGACGTGCTGCTAATTGTGATCATATGTATCCCATGGGACAGTCACAGCTAGGGTAACTCGTGTCACGTGTCACAATGTCCTTCCCATGATGTTGTGTCAGAAAATACAGACAACATTTGGAAAAGTGAGTCCATGTGTAGGAGTATGCGATGGTGAATACACAAGCCATTCATTGTCAGACACAGGTTGTCACTGATCGCAACATGTCAGGATTTTTGAGGTATGATGTGAAGTACACAGTCACAACTGTTGACATGTGTGTTTATGGTCTTGAATACTCAAACATGATGGTTTGGTAAACAAGGTTTTTTGGCATCACTGTCTGATTCTGAGATGTAAAATGTGCACCAAATGAAATTTGGTTAACCACATGGTACATAAGACATGAGCAATCTCAGCAGTAGGAAGTGTGCATACTTTTTAATCAAAGGTAGGGACAGTCAGACTTTGTCCATATAAAGGTGGACTTGTTCAGTGTAGCCAAGATTGTTCAACAGTGTTGACTGTACTCATGCTGGAAATGGGTCCAGTCACAAGAATCCATGCAGTCATTGCACCCAGATGTGCCAGTGGAATGGTGTTCCGCCTGAGACATTGTGAAGCTGAAGTTTTCACATGTGGCCGTTTGTCGACCATTAATTACATCTATGAAACTTTATTTGTTTTTAGTCTTCAAATCTATATGATTCTGCTACATGATACCATGCATAGATGACACAGGACAGTGTGCTATATGCCTGTCGGACCAGCTATGTGTACTGCCTTGGTGTCTCCAGGATGACAATCATATGTGTCTACTGACATTAAATATGCAAAGCTACTGAACACGTTATCAATCACTGTGAACTGTGTCACATGACTCATGCAATGAGTATGCATTGTGCATGTTTGACAAGGTAGACATGTGAGCCATGACATATGAGCTAATGGTTCTACATTAAATGACCAAGGATTTCAGGATGTGTACCATGTCTCAATGAAATCTGAGATTCATATTCCCATTTTGATGGCTCTACTCACATGCAGAAGAGGAGACAGTAATGTCAGTACACAAGTCCATCATGAGCACAAGACAGAACATTCACTGCCACAAACTCCATTAGTCAACCTTCTTGTTCTGTACTTTGATGTTGATAAACGCAATGCTGCTGATCACATCATGTGTGATTGAGCAATGTGAAAGTGGCAGGGTAACAAGTACCATTTCTGTTAATGCAGCATGCGCTAATAGCACAACTCAATGTGATGTCTGATATCTATTAACCCTATTAGTGCCCATTGAAAATCCTTCAGTGCCAAGCCATTTCATGACTTTTTGTAGTGCTTTGCTTTAACATGCTGTAGTTTGTGTAATTATGATTATAGTGTTGGGAAACTATATATTTTTGGTTTCAGTACTACTTGTACTATCAATTTATATATAAAACATACATTTATAAAACACCCTTAAGTCACATGACACAATTCAAGATGGCCGACAGGTGACAGTGAAAATGATAAGTGTAAATGCCCGCGTTAGTAGGGTAATAAAAAAAAATTTTGTTTTCCAAATTCAGATACACAGAAATATTTATTATTCTGTTAGCTCACCAGGTAAAACGGCAGGTTTTGATTTTCTTTTAATTTTTTGTGTTTTTTATGGCTATCTATCATACTATGACATAGATATAAGGCACATACATTTTTCACGTGTTTCTATTGTTGTGCAGAATCTAAAGTTATAAGCCTAGCAGAATTGGTTCACAGTAGTAAAATGGATGTTTCAGAGATGCCTCTTAGTAAAGACATGAAAATTCATATTTTTTCTGTTTTGGACAGCACTTTACATACTACAAACTGGCCGACATGCTGTTTCGTCTGTTGTTGTTTTTCATATAATGGTCTCAATCTTGTTATTGGCGATGTGTTCAACATCTCAAAATGTATTTTCTGACTTTTATGCAAAGCAGTGATGCATATTTTGTGAATAGGTGGCATATGATTTCATGCATAGTCTCTTGAAGGTCAGAGTCCTTGACCTTTAACCCCAAATGGTAGCTCCTGGAAGTTTGCAAAGGATGTATCTTTGTAACAGTGAAATTGTTTATGCAAAGTGAGGCATCATTGGAAAAGTCATTGTCTGATCTCAAAGGTCAACTAGTCCAAAAATTTTATGAGGTTAAAAAACCGTGACCTTTGACCCCTAAATACACATTTTGTAACCTTTTTTAGTTTTTATTCTGTTACCCTTGGATCAATTTCAGCAAGTGTGGTATTATCGGACTTGGCGAGAAAAGGAAAAAAAATTATTTGTTCAAATTGTTGGAGAGCTCATAATATTTGACCTTTGACCTCTATTTGCACTTATTGTAAGTGTTTCAAGGTGTTCATTCCATTATGGCTAGATCATTTTTTATAAGTATTGCAGTGTTTGAATTGTCATGATAAGGACTTACATTTTTCTTGGTTAAATTGGTATGGGGTCATGTGGTTTGACCTTTGACCTCTATTTTCACTGTTCTAAGTGTTTCATGGTCATTAATCCAATACTGTTGGATCATTTGTTACAAGTGAGTCATTATTGGAATTGTCATGACAAGTACTTAATTCCTATTTAGTTACTGTGTTAGAAGAGGTTATGCTTTTTAACCTTTGACCTCTAATTATACTTGTTTAGGTGTTTCAAGGTCATTATTGCACTACCCTTGGATCATTTGTTACTAGTGTTGCATTTTAGTTGTCTTGAAAAATACTTGCATTTTCATTGGTTTAATTGGTGTTGGGGGGGATCATGTCTGTTGACCTTTGACCTCTAATTTCACTATTCTAAGTCTTTCATGGTCATTAATCCATTACGGTTGGATCTTTCCTGCCCCTACGACCACCCTACACCTCTACTTACCTCTGCTGTCATTTGTCTCCCTCCTGCAACCTCGGAAAGATGCCTGCAGCCGGTTTGTCAAAAGAAGAAACTCCATTGAGAAGCATTAGGCGCCCGATGCTGAAGTGGTACCCTGCACCCAGCCCCCTGTGCTGCTGGGGGTGTATGTTTGGTGCTGCTTTGTTCCCCCCTGTGCTAACCCCCAAAGTTAGGCTCCTGCAACCGATCTACTTACCTGTAAGCAGTGTGGCTCCAGGCACCATTGAAACGCATTGGGCCAAAGTCCGACTTTGACCTCTGCACCCAGCTGCCCATGTGCCACTGGTGGTGCAGTATTGGTACTCTCCTGACCCTTTGCCCTTGCTGACCTTTAGCCCCGAAGACTGGACCTGTAAGTGTGGTACTTACCTGTTTAACCGCGATATTGTTTTCCCCATAGGATAACACTGAACTGTTGTGAAAATATTCTAAGTGTCGACTTTTGAAAGTGAAAAGTATTTTTATTTATAAAATCTGATTGTGAAGATCTAAGTCTTAAAATAAAATAAAATACAAACAAAGTATATGTTTCTAAATTGGTGTGGATCTCCTTTTTGAGTCATGTGTCTATTATTGATCACGGTTGAGCAATAAATATCCAACACTCCTCTGTGTTAGGCCTAAGGCTCCTCGCCCACACTACCACTAATAGAGCATTTTGGGTTTTACATTGAGCCCTGTACACTTTTGGGGAACCCCTGGACTCTGTGCACGGTATTACCACCTAGTGGCAATATCATATACAGAGCCAGCTTCCTACACTTTTTCACGTTATTCACTTTAAAAAGTCCTCTCACTTTGCAGTCAGAGAAAGAAAAGTAAACACCAATGCTGCAGCAATTTGTCAGAAGACATAGCCAGATATTTGACCTCCGTCTGGGAAGCACCTTCAAATGTGAAAAGTTAAACACAGAACTTAAAGCCATCTTTATTTTTTTCTAGGACTTTCCCAACCCACAAAAAAGGACACAAAGTGTGATTGAGGATGACACCTTTTCATTGCGCCATTCACCTATGCCTACAATCAAACACCAATGTGCACAGACACCTATATATCCCACTGCTTTAGACATACCTACAAGTTGATTATTGTTAACAAATGGATTGTTTGATTTATACCTACAGAGAACCCTTTCTTTGTGATACTGTTAAATGCCCAGGTTTTAGACCGGTTATTCACCCCCCCCCCTTATTTGGTTACTAGCAACCAATGTAGCAGTTAGGTATGCTACTCCCTGCAGGTGTCAAAAGGCACCCCCACCAGTCAACATGCAACAATTCCCATAAAAACATGACACAGACAGATTAAACATTACCCTGGGCATGCTTGGTACTGTAGTTTGCTTCTGGTACATAAGAGTTCACAGGTGACTCTATCGTCTGAGACAGCCTTCAGAGGCGGAGACAGGAATAGTCTTGCTTTCTGAAGGAAGGGCGTTGCAGTTTGTACAACACAATCCCTATGTCCTTTCAATACTACCCGTCCCCAAGGCATGTGAAGCCGAGTTTCAAACATTGTCAGTCATGTCCAGATACGAATCAAGCAAAGGTAGCTATAGTGTTTCCAAAAATACCTTTCAAGCATTCCTAACACAACAAGTCACAAATAATCTTTTCACAATTGCTTCAGGTTTTCCACATCTTCTGAAGGCTGCAGAAGAGAGTTCAAAAAGTACTTGTGCCAGGATCATGTTTATTTAGGTCAGGTAAAGCTGAGTGCACTAACTCAGAGCACGGAACCATGATTGACTCTCTACTCCACTAGATACTAATTCAAATACTCAGGGCTTGCAGTTTATTTGAAATAGTTGTAGGTTGAGTAAGTAACAGTTGTTAAAAAATATATAAAAAATAAAAAGCAAAAAATATATAAAAATGTAAAAAGTAAAAAAAATGTTTACTCTTTATAGGTCAAACCTGTAGGATAGTATGTGTAAATAGTTTTTGAGTACCTTTTACTTGAATGGGTCTCAGGTTACAAATGAAGTCAAACTCCGCCAAATGAGATATATTTTCAGCAGAAAGAAACAAAGCACATGGGTAAATAATCTGTTTTGGGGCATGGTATCTGTGATTATGATACTATGGGTAAGATAAGGTCCAAACAGCCAACAATGCAGCCCAGTTCTGAGGAGTCCCCCCTACAGTGCTGGTACGAACATCCATGATACACCGGAGCCTTCTATGCAACTTCACTTTGACAAGGTGCTGGCTGCCATCATGGATATTTTTATTTATTTATTTATTTATTTGCAAAGTTTTATATAGCGCTGGCTAGACCCGGAGGTATCAGAGTGCTTTACATGAGTAACAGTTTTAAAAGGTTACATTTGTTACAGTAGTATCGTATAACATAAAAGACAAGTCAAGAAGGTAATGGGGGAAGGGGGTAGAGACAGAGGGTTGGGAGGCATATTAGATCAGGCAGGCCGGCAATGGGAAACATTACATCAAGGGCCCTAAAAAAAGATAGAGTAAACGAGCCCACAAACCGGCTGGGGTCACGAAGTCACAATGTCCAGTGCCACAATTCACTCATTGTGTTGGGTCACAACGCAGTGTGGTGGGACAACAAGGAGGGGGCGAAACAAGTGCGCCTCACAGCAACCATTAATAACTGGAGGGGTGAAAGGCGTCTCAAAGGGGGTCATCGGGAATTAATGGACAGGCAGGTGCCAACAAGGCGTGGACCAGCGGCAAGCGGCGATCAAGGACTCGGTCGCAGCAGTCAAAATGGCGGACCCAGAGTCACAGTAATCAACGGCCTCGGCACAAAATGGTGGACCCACAGATACCAGAAAATCCAAGTCAAAGACCGCAGAGAAAAACCAGCCTCAAGGAGCAAGGACTGGCTGCGGCCGGCAGGCAAAGGATAGGGAGGAAGGAAGGTTGCTGGAAATCGCTGATATCTCTCGGGTCGACACTGAAACTCTGGCAGCAGTATCCCGACCCCGCCTGTTGAAGAGATGGGGGAAATCAGATCAGGGGCTCAGGCAGCAGCCCTGGAAGAGGAGAGGCAGCCACGGGGTCCGGAGGGAGCGCTCACCTGGATTCGTCACAGAAGACAAGCTCAGAGTCGCGGGGGTGCGTTCTCCCAGATCTCGCAGTGGTAAAGACAGGCTATGGGGAACAGTGCGGCATCGTCGTCGCTGCACTCTCGCTGCTGCTCTGTCTGTGGCACAACAGTTGTGCGTTCTAGCAGTAAACCCTGAAGATGTAGCGGGAGATCGCGGATGGTGCTGCAGATCATCAGAGTTTTGTTGGAAAAGGCAGGGGAGGAAGGAGATGCCACGGAGAACCGAGGAGAACTGTGCCCAATGTCCGGCTGGGTAGGTTATGGCCGAGGGGGTGTCCCGGAGCTGTCTAGCAGCTCCACCGGGCATCGGCCATGATTGCTCGGTCTCCACGGCCAGAAACAACAATCACGATTGCTCCGAAGATCTCGAGACCAAATGCAGGAGGTTGGAGGGAAAAGGACCGCAGACAAACATGATCCCAGGTAAGTGTACGGGTCCGAGGATGGGGTAGATTTTCAGTGGATTAAAGCCAGAAAAGGCAATCCCTAGCCGGGAGCGGGATACCAAGCTAACACTCCAGCAGGAGATCAGTGCTGTGTCGATGGGGTTGGGATTGATCCGGGCAGAACACAGCAAACTAGCGGATCGGATGGGCACGGTTGAAAATTCTCTGAGTGAGTTACAGCTAGAACAAAAGGCACTGAACCCTAATGTAGAGGACCTCTCAGAGAGAATGTGCGTCCTGGAACAGGGTGCAGAAGACGCGGAGGGGCCTAACCGGCGCAATAATAACAAGTGGACCTACTGTGCTTTGACACCGGTTTGCATAAACTGGACAATGTTATGCGGACAGATAAACATGTACAAACCCGACTCAGGGAGGCCAGGGAACTCTAACGAAACAATGGAGCGCTTACGGTGCCACGCCTATAAAGAATACATAGCGTGGGCGCATGACAAGGAGGGTAGACCTGGTAGTTGTTGGCATGGCTCATTAGACCTGAGTCCCGAGGGACGCCCATCTCCCAAATCAGTTTGGATGACAATACACCAGTCTGTGCCCCTGGTGAGATTAATATGGCATTCCAAGTATACTATGAATCCTTATATGGACGACCAGACTCGTTACACCAGCATGGCCTGGCAGCATTTCTTGAGAGCCGGTGTGGGATGGTGGTCGACACAGGGTGCCAATGGAGACTCTTCAATGCTCTCCCATTAACTGGGGCTTGGGAGCCCCTTACTTCGAATTTTATTATTTGTCCGCCCAATTACAGTGGGTAGCACAGTGGCCGGCTGGTTCCTGCTGGGAGGAAACGGGCCTGACAGGTAGATTTACTCCTCAAGAAGCATTACTAGAGAAGCTTCTGGCTTGAAAGGCTGACCTACCGCGGCTGGGGATTCTGTTGTCTGTGGCCCTGGAGTGTTGGAAGTGATTTATACGACAAACAGCTGGGAACACACTATACGGCCCAGAATTACCACTGATAGGATTGTTTGTTGTTATAAGTTTACCCTTTGTTTTTTTGTTTTGTTGAATGGCCACTGCAATAGTTCCTATCTTAGACACATGTGGAGCACTGCAAAATGGCAAAACATCTTATACACTTTCCTGGTGTCCTGGAAACTCCCTTAGTGGTATTTTACACACAGTGATAATAAATGACTGACATTAAGGTATCTGGATAAATACGTCAGACAGGCAGAATCAGTAACCCATGGACACATGTTGAAAGCCTGTGGTACCACCAGCCGGGGCTGCATGTGGGGACATATCTCATACTGGGGATAACAGTTAAGGTGATTGATTACATCCTTGTGCAGTGCTATGAATATATGATTGGAATATATGTTGTAAAATGCCAATAAAGATATGTTAAAAAAATAACATTCTTGGCAGAGCCACGAGAGACAAAACAGGAGCGAGTTTGCCTTGAACCAACTGTACAAAGTGGTGCTGAAGCTCTGCTAGCAGCAAACACACCTCAGTGAGGGCATTAGCTCAAGGCAAGCTGCAAAGCATGTACCTACAAACTTTCCCTATTCTAAACATGTGTTGTTGATGGTTGTCGAAGTGCCTGGTCCACCTAGAAGGGGAAAAAGAGAGAGTGTGCCTACAGTCTGTCCCTTTACTAAACATTGTTGGTTCAGCCAGGAGAAACAAAACGAGAGGCAGGTTGCCTTGAACAAACTACAAAGTGGTGCTGTGGCTCTGCTGGCAGCAAAAACACCTCAGTGAGGGCATTAGCTCAAGGCAAGCTGCCATAAACCTACAAGCTGTCCCTAGGCTAAACATGTGTACTTGACGGTTGTTGAAGACCTGGTACACCTAGAGGGAAAAAAGAGAGAGAGTGTGCCTACAACCTGTCCCTGTACTAAACATTCATGGCAGAGTGAGGAGATACAAAACGAGAGGCAGGTTGCCTTGAACCAACTGTACAAAGTGGTGCTGTGGCTCTGCTGGCAGCAAAAACACCTCAGTGAGGGCATTAGCTCAAGGCAAGCTGCCATAAACCTACAAGCTGTCCCTAGGCTAAACATGTGTACTTGACAGTTGTTTAAGACCCGGTCCACCTAAAGGGGAAAAAAGAGAGAGAGTGTGCCTACAATCTGACCCTTTACTAAACACTGTTGGTACAGCCAGGAGAAACCAAAGGTGACTGAGGTTGCCTTGAACCAACTGTACAAAGTGGTGCTGTGGGTCTCCTGCCACCAAAAGCAACTCCGTAAGGGCATAAGCACAAGGCAAGCTGCCATAAACCTACAAGCTGTCCCTAGGCTAAACATGTGTACTTGACGGTTGTTGAAGACCCGGTCCACCTAGAGGGAAAAAAGAGAGAGAGTGTGCCTACAACCTGTCCCTGTACTACACATTCATGGCAGAGCGAGGATATACAAAACGAGAGGCAGGTTGCCTTGAACCAACTGTACAAAGTGGTCCTGTGGCTCTGCTGGCAGCAAAAACACCTCAGTGAGGGCATTAGCTCAAGGCAAACTGCCATAAACCTACAAGCTGTCCCTAGGCTAAACATGTGTACTTGACGGTTGTTGAAGACCCGGTCCACCTAGACGGAAAAAGAGAGAGAGTGTGCCTACAACCTGTCCCTGTACTAAACATTCATGGCACAGCGAGGAGATACAAAACGAGAGGCAGGTTGCCTTGAACCAACTGTACAAAGTGGTGCTGTGGCTCTGCTGGCAGCAAAAACACCTCAGTGAGGGCATTAGCTCAAGGCAAGCTGCCATAAACCTACAAGCTGTCCCTAGGCTAAACATGTGTACTTGACGGTTGTTGAAGTTCCTGGTCCACCTAGGAGGGAAAAAAGAGTATGTCTATAACCTGACCCTATGCTCCTCTTGTTAAAAGAGTAAGAACTACATCCGGATTCCTAGAGCGTATACCAAGATGCTTCCCAGGAGTCCCACAGATTTGGTATACCTTCTAGTCACCGACTTACCTGAATGATGTTTCTTTGGCAACATCCAACAGTCTTGTCAGAGTGACGTGATTATTCATCTTCTTCACCTTCATCACAGACACCATCAAAGTGTTCTCATGAGTAGTTTCCACAATATGAAGAAAAAACATTATTTAATGATTAAGTACTACTAGTCACACGTCTTCAAATCACACCCATTCATTTCTTTCATACTCACCCTCTTACCACGCAGAGTTGGATAGTAAGTAGCACTTTCAGAGCCAAAGCATCCCATTAGAAACTCTCATGCAGAACATGGTTGATATTAGTGAAACCATGTAATGCTAAATCAAGGGCAATCAAATCACTACCAAAAAGACATAGGTCACCCTCTCTCAACCCACATCAAACGTGACTGACTTGCCACTGGTTTCTATCCACCCACTTGTCAGTCAACACAGTATGCTTCTCCGTATCCTTTTCTGTTAAGTTAGACTGCTATTTCTTATGAAGAGTAGAGCAGTTCTATTTACTCTGCACTGTCCGCAAGGTCATGCAAGGCTAAGCTCATTGTTTATCCAAGCTAAGATCAAAAGATAGTCCCAGAACAGGACCCTGCCCTCTAGACTAACAACCCATCTTACAATTTCCCTTACAACAAGATACCAAGAGACCAATGCTTGCTTCAGGTTCACCAAACAAGCCATGTAGCAAGAGGCACAAAGTCAGATGCCTATGCAGGATATCAGATATCCATGTTATGTTATGTTATTCCGGAAGGGTATCCCGGTGCTGAAGCAGGAAATGTTTAGGCCAGAGTAGGGGCTAGGTGAAGAGTCAGGTCTTCAGTTTCTTGTGGAATTCAAGAACTGAGGAGGTGGCTCTGATGTGCAGGGGCAGATCATTCCAGGCTTTAGGAGGGAGGAAGAAGGCATGACTGCCAGATTTGCTTCTGTATATGCAGGTGTGTGTGCCAGTAGGAGTGTGGCTGAGTGGAGGTTTCTGATAAGTGTGTGGGAGTTTATGTGGTTGTTGAGGTATGTGGGGCTGTACCCCTATTAGGCACCTTCGAGTGTAAGGACTAACTGAAATAAAAGAAGACATCTAGCGCATTACTTTGGGGCAGAGTAGATCACTTTTAAGTCTGGTAGGGAGCAGCTTTTCATATCATGAGCACAGAGCAATGCAGAAGTTAGGGCGGAGCTTTCCTGGCTTAAAGATGGCCGCTCCGTGACTGAGCTCCGCCAGCCACCGGCCCTATCCGGCAGGAATTTGCTGCTTCTGCCACTTCGATCCTGGTCGGAGATACAGGGCGGATGAAGCCCTTTAATTGCTGATCTCCCCGTTGTGCCCGGAAGACGATAACACAGCCGGAGTTCTGGCCTGAAGTGTAAGCACCGGCGCGCAGCCTGGCTACACGGCCGACATGCGTGAAGACGTATGCGGCATCGACTCGCCGCTTGCTGGAGTGCGGAGGCTGTGGTGCGTGGGGCCCTCCTTGGCGAGACTCCCGGCTGGGGGCTTGTGGCACTGTGGACTGCTGCAGGGAGCGCACTGGAGACTCGGCGATGTAGGGTGAGCCCCGCGACCCGCTAGATCGCGCGGGCGGGCCGGCCTAGGGATGGGTTGCACTGACGGCTGGGTCATGCTGCTCTGCTTCCGCCCCTGGCGCCTTGTGACTCTGGCCCTGTGTCCCTGGCCCGGCACCCCCGAAACTGGAGCACTGCATTGTTGGCGCTGCCTGGGCGCGGTGCCCTTGTCTCGGTCCGCTTTGCACCACCCGATCTGTTTGGTGGCCCTTCCTGCTTCAGAGCTAAGGAGCGGAGTCATTATTTGAACACCGGAGGGGGCCGGAGGTAGCCCCATAACTACGCAGTCCACTGCTGTTGATACTCGCCCTGGTGCACTGCGACCCTGGCCTGACGTACTTGGTGGGAGACGGTCACGAATACTAGGCCTGGAAACTCCAGTGGACTGGGCTTGGTGCACGCGTGTCTGAGGGGCCTGCGTGCCTGCGGCGCTGAGATGGGCAAACCAGACAAGACTCAGCCGAAAATCAATTTTGAGCAGCGATGCGAGGACGCAGCAGAATCCACGATGTCTGAGCCTGATAACCCAGTGGAGGATCCTATTGGCAATATCAAACAGATTATAGCGTCCATGCAGCAAGGACTGACGGCTATTGATGCCAAAATCGACACTTTGGCCTATAGAATGGACAGAATGTCGGAGAGGGTCGACAAACATTCAGAACGCTTAAACATGGCGGAAGGTCGCATTGCGGAGGCAGAGGAGGCCCAGTCGGACTCCAACAGTGCCCAGAAGCGCGTCGAGAAGGCCTTGGTTGCCTTGCAGGACAGGGCCGAAGACTTGGAAGCAAGATCGCGGCGCAGTAATCTCCGCATTACGGGCCTGGCTGAATCTGCTGCGACGGGCCATATGGAGACCTTTGTTGAGAAATTGCTTACGACCTTGCTGGGCGATGATACTTTCTCGCCTATTTTTGTGGTGGAGAGAGTGCACCGCTCGTTGGGCCCAAGACCTCAACCTGGTGCCCCTCCGCGGCACATCATTGCCAAACTTTTGAATTACCGTGACAGGGACGCTGCGCTATGGAGGGCAAGAGAACTGGGCAGCTTGCAATATGAGGGGTCTTCTCTCTCCTTATTCCCTGACTTTACTCTTAAAGTTCAAGAGGCAAGGAGGCAATTCACTCCACTGAAACGCAAGCTGCGCGATCAGAAAATTGATTACGCTATGCTGTACCCTGCATTACTCAAGGTGTTGTTTGACGGGAAAGCCAAGATATTCTCGGACCCACAGTCCCTTCAGAAAGCTTTCAAAGACTGGGACAAAGCTGGCAAGCGTGGGAAGGGACAGAATGGCAGTCCTAGCGCCGATGGTGCAAATGGCAGCCTTGATGATAATGACTGAGGGGCGGGTCTTGGAGCTGGGCACGTCCAGGTCTTTCCTAGTTCTCGATTCTGAATGTTGCTCTGTGGGGGTTCCAACATTTTGCTGTGATACTTGAGGTTATTTTGGGCTGCATAATGAGGGTATTTTCGTCTACTGTTCTTTTAATTGGGGTTGGCTTGTCTTTGCTGCGTGAGGTTGCGCAGTGCGGGGTGACCGGTTTAGCGCTCTGATACTAGTGGGAAAGCCAAGATATTTTCAGACCTGCAATCCCTACAGAAAGTTCTTGGGGAGTGGAGCAAGGCCGGCACATGTGGGAAGGATCAGACTGAAACTCCCCGAACTAAGGGTGTGAATTGTAGCTTGGATGATAATGTCTGAGCAGCAGATGGGGAGGCTGGTCGTGCCCAGGTCCCTCCTGGTTCTCCATTCCAGCTACCATTGTAGAATGTTTAGTGCACAGATAATTTGCTGAGGGAATTGTGGTTATTTTGGGCTGGTTAATAAGTGCATTCCAGCCTCGCGTTACTTACTTGTGAATGTTTTTTCATCTTGTTTTTTTTTTTTTAGGGCTACTTCGTGTAGGGCGTCTTGTTTGGCTCCCTGGTGTTGAAGGGTTAAACGATTTGGGGACTATAGATATCTCCTAATTGTAAATGGATGGTTATTACGGCTGAAGCTTTTACGTTTGATGTTTGGTGGCGGGGCGGGGGGTAGACTAGTGTGACATTGCTGGGTAACATCCGCCCCAATGCGTTACATGCTGTGTTTCTCTGCATTTTTGGGGTTTATTGTTGCATGGGTGTGGTATATTTTCAATTTTTGAATGTCTCTTTCATGGCAGGGAGGGTTGATAATCGCCTTCGCTTAGTTGGGGCACGCAAGGCGTGGGTGAGGGGAGGGACTGGGGTTCTTTTTGTATTTCTTTTTTTGCAGATCACATGTCTTTATTTGACCATGATGTGCAGAGTAGACTTCGATGTATTACAGGATAGACGCCGAGAAGGCCTTTGATTCAATTGAATGGTCGTTTATGCTTGCTGTGCTGCGTCGCATGGGAATTGGCGAGGTTTTCCTACAATTGGTGTCGGTGCTTTATAACTCACCTGTGGCCCGGGTGCGCACCGGAGACACGGTTTCTGCCCCAATTCAAATATCACAGGGCACTCGCCAGGGGTGTCCCCTATCTCCACTATTGTATGCGGTGGCCGCTGAGCTCCTGCTGAGGGCGCTACGGGAATACCACGGACACAGGGGAATTCGCTTCCCTAACTACAACCTAATTGTCTCAGCCTACGTTGATGACATGCTCCTGTATATCTGTGACCCAGAGGTCCATCTGGCCCCAGTGATTCGTGAAGTTTTGCGCTTTGGTGGTCTTTCGGGCCTAAAGATCAACTGGGACAAGTCCCTAATTCTTCCGTTGACTCCAGCCACGGTGCTGACCCCTCTTGATTTCCCGCTCCAATGGACGTCCGATCCGGTTCGCTACCTGGGTATCCAAGTTCACTTCGATGCAGACCAAGTGATTAAGGCGAATTACGGCAGGGCGATTGAAAGGCTGGGCGATGACATAGACCGTTGGATTCGGCTCCCGCTTTCACTGATCTGGAGGGTTTCCTTAATGAAAATGGTTGTGCTCCCCCGCTTTCTCTTTCTCTTCGTCAATATACCCATAGTGGTGCCCCAGCATATGTTTAGAGAGTTGCGCTCTCTGATGAATAAGCTGGCGTGGACGGGCAAGACTCCGCAAGTTGCATTAGACACTCTCACGTTGCCATATACTGCGGGGGGCCAAGGCGCGCCAGACTTAGAGCTTTATTACAGGATTGCGCAGGCCTCGCATGCCCATTGTTGGGTTCATGGCCCACATGACCTACCACACCTCCAGATTGAAAAAGTGGCTGCTGCCCCGGACCCCTTACCACGTTTCTTGACTAAAGCGCCAATTAGGCGTTGTGGGGTACTAGATTTGGTGAACTCCACAGTCCATGCTTGGCATGTAATCCTTAAATTATATTCTGGCACTCTTCTATATTCGCCCCGGCTACGGGTGGAGTGGTGTCAGTGGTTCGCTCTCTAGCTCAGAGCGAGGGACTCTTCGCTCGTTGAATAGTTTACACATATATGATATGGGTGATCTATTTAAAAACGGCCAGGTGGGGACATGGGAGGAGGTGGTTGCTGGCATGGCGGAGCCCTCTGCGCTAACGCAATTCCATTTCTTTAGGACTCGCCATGCTATGCGCGCTATACTGGGAGATGAGCTCTTGGAGCCAATGGAGGTCCCACCCCTGTCCATACTATTGTGCTCACAGTCGCCTGTTAAGCTAGTTTTGCATCTTTATGCCTCGGCACTACTTGCTAAGACGACTCCTTTCACGAAGGCGCGGCTAGCTTGGCAGGCGGACATCGAGGTTCCACTCACGGACGATATCTGGTATTACTGCTGTGAAGTTACACGTAAGGTCTCCCTTATTGGCCGCCACAGGTTAGCCCACTTTAAATTCTTAAAAAGGGTTCATTACACTCCACAGCGCCTCCATAGGTATGGGCTACGGGACACTGATAGCTGTGAGAGATGTGACATGCCAGGCGCCGGTTTTTTCCACCTGGCTTGGCAATGCCCCCAGTGGAGGAGTTTTGGAGTACTATTTTTAAGATATTAAACGATATTGTGGGTCTCTCTCTTACGCCGGACCCCTATTGGCGCTGTTGGGCTATATGAAACCCCTCCGGAAAAATGTTCGCAAATTGATTGCTATAGGTCTTCTCCTCGCAAAGCGTAGACTAGCAATGAGATGGATGCAGGGTCCTGTACCTACAGTTGCAGAGTGGGAAAAGATATGGTGTATTGTAACATCCAATCAGATGTTTATAACAAATTGCTTCCCCCTTGCAGCCGGCCGAAAGGATTCTGGGGTCTCTTTACACAATATCAAATGTCAAGACAATATAACAATGAGGAGCAGGACTGATGCTGAGCGTGCTGCTAATGTTGGTCACTGAGTACACCTACCTGGAGTATTATAGTTATGCCAGCATTGCCTCTTGTTTGTAGGGATTTGCCTTTCTGTATATTTATCTGTCAATGCCTGGGAGATGAATAGTCGCTGCACACTGGGTCAATTCTCTGCGTTTTTTTTATGCCACTGTAACCTTATGAGTATCATAACCATGGTGATTCTGGATTAAGTGATCTGTTTTCTTTTGTTTAGCTGTATTTGTTTTTTTTTGCTTTAAAAATCAATAAAAACATTTGGAAAAAAAGCAATGCAGAAGTTACATCCTTGGAAGCCATTCCAGTAAAAATTTAAAAACGCTTTTTGTCCTCCCAGTCTTCACTGCTAACCGTCTATTTACATTGTTCCATCTTCCTAACCAAATATATTTTCAAATATATCCTCCACATTACCTTCTTGTGGGAGGTTCAGTCTCCCCACCTGACTGTCCTATTCTCTCTTTTTAATGTACATGCAAAAAAGCCTTTGCCAGGCTGACAGCAGTTTCGACTGAGCTGCTGTCAGCTCAGAAAGTAATTCCCTGCCAGGTCTGGGTGCATACAGAACTGTGGCTGAATGGGAAGACGGTCACACAAGCACTCACCGCTAGCAGGCTGGACTACGGCAACACTCTCTATGCCGGAATCTCCAAACAACTCCTACACAGTCTCCAGACCATCCACGACACTGCTGCAATACTCATTCTTGACCTCCCCATCACAGGCACCTAAGAAGCTTCAATGGCTCCCCATTCACAAACGCAGTCAGTTCAAACTTCTCACCCACACATACAAAGCCCTACACAATGCAGGACCAGAATACCTGAACAGCTGCATACACTTTCACCAACCCACCAGACACCTACGCTCTGCCTCACGTGCACACATTCCCCGTATCTGCTAAAGCAAAACTGGAGGTCACTCAATCTCCTACATTGCACCCAAGACGTGGAACGACCTCCCGCAACACATCAGAGCCTCCTCCTCACTTCTTAATTTCTGCAAGAAGCTGAAGACATGGCTCTTTGTAGAAGCACTTTGAGGCCCACAAACCTACACACCTGCCCAAGCACCTGGGTACCCTCTCAGGTGATTAGTACATTATACAAATCAGTATGACATAACATAACATGATACTTGAGTGTATGCTGGGTTGCATGTGCGTGCCTGTGGACGGTACATAACATGAAGACGTAGGCCTATGGGTTTTATTTTGGAAGCCCATGGCCTGGAGAGGACTACAACCCTCAGATTGGAGATGTGTACTGCTGACATTCTTGAGAGCTGGGATGGGGGACACATGCACACACACACACAGAAGAAAGAGGAGCAGGACCTACTGTGTGCACATCAAGGGGCTGTTTGATTCCAGGAAGAAATACCGGGCAGTGGGTCCTGGGCTCATTGTCAGGGATATGGTGGGACTGAGAAGGCTGGCATTACCAGGGAATATGATAGAGAAGGCACCTTAACCTTTGAACTTTAAGGGGGCATATTTCAGTGAAGGCTGGCAGCCAGGGGCGATCCCTGGTTACTCCCTTGGCATGTGTTGTGGGTCACTCAGAATTAGAACCACGTCTCCTGTGGCAGACTGTCCTTTTGAGAAAGGCAGTGCAGAGGAGGAAGCAATTCAAAGGAGTCAACACCCCCAAAAAGAACTCCCAAGGTGAGACACAAAATCACATGTGTGTCTGAGTATAAAGTTGGGAGCCCGTGCCCCAAACTTTGTTGAACAGCACCGCCTCATCAGGAAAGGGTAGATCACTAAGACTTCTTGCTACTGAAATCAGGACTATCTCCCAAACGGGTGAGGGGCCATCGCCCGTGAACCAAGAATACATGCCCTGTGCCTGGAACACCAGCAGCCTGCCTGCCAAGACAAGCGGATACTGTGAGGAAAAGGAGATAGCCTGGAGGGAGCGAGGCCCAGTTGGCACTCTGGCAAGTGGATCTAAGTCAACAGAGTGTGAGGCACCTGTTGCAGTCAGGACCGTTATTGTGAGGTAGTCTGTTCTCTTGTGGTAGTCAGCAACCACACCATCGCTGGTGCAGTGAAGTAGCAGGCAGTTACCAGGTATCACTCATCTTTTTGAGGTCATTGCCTGCGTCTGTGACCCTGTGTGGTGGGCATTCGCCCATACAACTGAGATTTTGGCTTTTGCCCATTCAACTGAGACTATGGGCCATCACCTGTGTCTGTGACCTCTTGTATACGAGGAGGGGGCAACAGGCTGTTGGGACTGTCACCCTGAGGATGTGGTCTGATCGGGACGGCCATCATTATCTGTGACCCACGTACACCAGGAAGGGGCCACGAGCACCATTAGGGCCATTGCCATGTCCGCACGGCCAGCAGAGGTGTTCGGACACAAGTCCAAAAGGCACTGATTCACTGACTTACAAGCAGAAATCGAGGAGGGGTTAGAGCCTTTGCACCTTAAAGCCATTGCCATTTGCTTCCGCCCCAGGACACTGATCCAGCTGACCGCGGGAAGGAAACAGTGAGAGCTGCTCAGTGTGGAGCACAGGGTAGAGAAGCACCCTGGCTCCTGGAGTCGTCTGAATACCGCAGTTGGTGTAAGATGGAAGCAGGGCCATAGTGAGAGACTTGTTAGAGCTCGCCGAAGATCTGGAAACTTTCTAGGCCAAAGCCAGCCTTTGATGCACATCCCTATTGTGGGCAGCACCTGGGGTCACCTCCTAGAATCTGCCAGAATATAGAAAGAAGGCACAGTGAGAGTGCCTCAAAAGCTCAAACAAATAACCCTCATAAGCCAAGACTCCAGGTCCCCTAAAATCCTAACACCCAAAATGCATCAAAGGCACTATTACCACTTCGCTGGACACCCACAATGCTCCCTAGATACCCTCATAATGTACCCACATAACCTTCTAATGCCACTCAAGAACCTGCATTGCGTGTGTACATCCTCAAAGCACCCAGAGACCCTCAACAAGCACTCAATCACCCTCAAAATATCCACAGGCACTCTACCAACACCACCAAAAATCCTCACAAGTACTATGCCAAACATTCAATCTGCTTCAGCAAATAACATTCCAGAGACTCTTACATTTCCCTCCAAATGCCAACAATCACACCCAACAGCCCGGTAAAAACATTCCCACCACACTCCCTAAACAGCTAAATAGCGCCCCAATCGCCCTAAAGAGACTAAGATCTCAGACACCTCCTCACACTCGATATACAGTGTACTACTTCCTCATCAGAATCAAAACTGACACACAGACACAGTTAGCTATACAAACACCCAGAGACACCCTCAGACATCCAAAAGCACAAAGACCAATACCTCAGACATGACCAACATCACAGACACCTAATATCCATTTGCATACCCACAGAGAGCAACACAGTCTAACATATCACCAATCAGTACATATAAAGCAACACTTGTGAAATATGCCCCATGTCGCTCGCTAAGGTCATCCACGATGGGCCTCTTAGTTTGCCCACGCTTCAACTATGCCACCAAGGGGGGCCGAGCCTTTTCCACTCTCTCACCCACCCTTTGGAACAAGTTGCCTAGCCAGCTTCGTGCAGAAAGCCATCTTCTCCCTTTCAGGAAAAAACTGAAAACCATTCTCTTCACTGAAGCCTGGGCCTAACTGCTTTCCACTTGCTCTGGACTGATGCTATTCTTCTGCAGCGCTTAGAGACCTTTTGGTATTAAGCGCTCTACAAATCAAAATTAACATAACATAACATATGAATACTCAAATACTCTCACAATGCCTCATTTATGAAAAGTGGCACATCGCTGGTTAAAAACAGCGATGCGTCACTTTTAATTGCGAAATCCTTGCAACACTATGGATGCGATGTATTTACACTACAGAGCTCCATGTATCAAGGATTCAACAGATACGTCAGGAATCCTGTCGTACTATTTTGCGCAATAATGACGCATTGCTGGAGTGTTGGATACCTAACGCAACTCCAGCAATGTGTCATTACACGAGTCCCATGTGAAAAGCCCTGTATCACTCCGTACGCCTGCTTGACGCAGGCGTAAGGATTGTTACACAGTCAAGTCGTAGGAGTGGTATAGTGAAATCTCATAGATTTCACTACGCCACTTCTGACGCAGGTATAATGTAGCGCAGGCATTTACAAAATGACGCATCTGCCTAGATACGTCACTTTGCAAATAGGGTGCAGTGTGGCGCATTGTTTACACCGCCGCAGTGTCACAAAAAAGTGATGCAACGGTGGTGCAAGCCCTCATAAATAAGGGCCACAATATATATACCATGCTATTTGTAATAAGAATCACCTCCGTCTCTCCGCTTTTCTCAGCATAAGGGGAGAAAGAGGTTGATGGGAAGAGGTACAGGATCACAAAAACTCACCTGAGTGATAAAACCAGCTGATTTTTCATCAGACTATCTTCGCACACCACAGCCTTATGATTACACAGTTCCCTCCAACAAGGAGGTCTGCACATTTTAGCCTGTGAAGTGGTAGCTAAGGATGTTTTTCATTTTTGCAAAATGCTCAACTTCAACAATGATACATTTTCAGAGCAAGAGGAAAGTGCAGGTCCAGCCTGATGCTTTCTCTTCAAGTAAAAACATAATAATGCAAAATCCAAATATGCATCAGGAAATTCAGGCTGTCCTTTTGTTTTTTACTAATTTTCAAAGTGTATTCGTGCACTAAAATTTGGCATGTATCTATTTTTGCAAATGGGTAGCAAATCAAGCTTCTCAGGAGTAAACAGAGGCTGATTGATTTTGCGGTCTGCAGTTGGGGCTCGGTCTGTTAATACTAGTGTGTCTTTGTATGCTAGTCAGCAAAAAATTTAATTTCGAACGATTGGGAAAGCAAGCAATAACATCTAACAGACACACAAACAATACTCACACACGCTTACCTATGCCCCTATTCATCTGCTAAATGGTAGGTAATAGGAGCAAGGTGTCTGCAGCCACACTGGTCACATCATGATGTTTTTTACAAGCAGATTCCTTGGATCTGCTAAATGGTAAGAGCTTGTGATGACAGGGAGATAGACATGTGAAGCGCTAACTCAGAAATTGGCTGAGCATTCTGTGGCTTTTTCGTCCCTCAATGAGTGTTAGGGACATTGCACTGCTGCCTGTGACTGGGTGCAAGACTTTACAAGTCCGGAGCATATTTCATTGCTGCTGGTGAATGTCAGTCCACCTCCAAGCTTGTCACTGTGCCTGCCCCCTTCCATCCCACCTCAACTCAACTCCCCAAAAAAGTACAGGTCTTTTTTTTAACAAATGTAATCTGAAGCCCATCAACAAAGATGGCCACAGCATTGAAAACACTGCATTCGCCAATCCATCCATCCTAAAGGAAATAATCAAATTAATTGCCTTCCCACGTAGGGGCAGATTTACAAGCCCCTGCGCCACCAGTACGTCACTTTTCGTGACGTACTGGTGGCGCAGAGGGACTGCTCCATATTTACAAGGAGAGGAAAAGCCACCCTGCGTGACTTTTCCTCTCCTTGTAAATATGGCCCATTCACACGCAGCACTTTGCGGTGAAGGGGCGTTCCATGGGTGTTGCTGTGGGTGTTCCCACGCAACACTCATGGAACAAGACACATCTCCAGAATTACGAGAAATCGTAACTCTGGAGATGCGTCTGAAAGCTACGCTACCCTAGAGGTGGCGTAGCGAGGCGCACCGAGGAGAAATGTTTTCATTTCTCCTCGTTTTCCTCTTTCAATGCGTGCTGCATTCTGCAGCACACATTGAAAGAGGAAAATGGTTGTAGTGATTGTTTTGTGCAGGAAGGTGCCCCTTCCTGCACAAAAACAATCTCCCACGACGCAGGCATCCTTGCACCATGGTGCAAGGGTGCCTGCGCCGGCGCATGGCTGCAGTTTGTGCGCCAGCGCAGGGGAAGACAAGGATGCGACATATTCTTGTAAATATGTCGCATCCCTGTGCTTTCCAAACTAACGCAGCATGGCGCAGCAAAATGACTTGCTGCGCCGTGCTGCGTTAGTTAATTGTAAATCTGCCCCGTAGTGTTTATGTTGCATACAGTTGAAAGCTGTAGAACTATGTACATGCTATAACTTAGAAAAGTGAGCTGCTTCTCAAAACACAGACGAAACACACTAACACAGCTTTCAAACCATAGCCTTTCCTTGTCAAAGCTGTTTGATAGTAAAGACAGTTACGAAGCAGTAACTTGTGTTTTCATTTCAAGGCAATACATTTTCCAGTGCATGAGAGATCTTTATCACATAAATCGTTCTTATTGCAGCTTGTGAGGGCACTGTGAGAACCGAGGGGGAAGACAGGCCGAAATTATTGCAAAACCATTAACATTATATTATAGTCAAGTTTATTTTCAGTTAGTAGAGTTCTGATTTCATAGGCACCGTCTACTGAAATTCACCCATTGTGCATGATAAAATCACATGAATCACTGGCCTCGTTATGGCCACTGTTACTTGCTCCCTTCATTTATTTGTTATATGTTCCCTGCACGCTTGAATGCTCGAATTTTCTCACTATATATTTTATAATATTGGCCTGCACATGTGTGATACTTCCCCCCAAACCTTGTAAACTGCCTACTCACGTTATTTTCATCGTGGCATGCTCCGAAGGCCTGCTTCGAAGGCCTGCTTTCAAGGCCTACTGCCACTGCTGAGAGAGGAGAGAACGACCTTTAGTAACCGACCCCTGTCCAATACAAGTGGAAATAAGGGTGGGAGTATTTAGAGGGATCGGTTAAAAAGAGGAATGCAATACAAAAAAGTAGAATAGAAAAAAATTAACAGTTAATTTAGGAAACGAGTCGGAGAGTCACCCGAGATTTAAAAGTGACGTGCAATTTCGCATCATATGAATACTTTTGATTTGGGATAAATTCATCACAGTAACCAATTAATTGGTACTGTTTAATGAGGCGTACCTGTGCTGGTTTGTGGATGTTTTCAGCCCGTTGGCCAGAAGCTTCTGCAGTGCAACCCTCCAGCTCGGACACTTGCGGCACTGTCTCTGGGGCTGCCGGCAGATTAGAGCCCTCTACTGGTGAACAAGGGCTTGTGCAGCTTCAAGCAAACGCTCGTCTCCATTTCCTGAACCCGATTACTGCCTTACTTTTAGGTGAAGAAATGTCTGCGAGTGTGACTGAATATGGGCAAATACAGCTTTCAAAAGAAAGAGATAAGTGTTCCAGATTGTTATTAGAAGAAATTTTCGATTTTCAAGCAGCATAACTTGAAAGAAACCCCTCCCAAATGAGTGTCAGCTGTTGGGCCGATCAGATCGGCCAGAGCACTTTCACTCTTAACACAGGGACGACTAGATCGGCCCGTGGCACTTCTTAGGTTGTCTGTGATGTTAACTATGTGCCGACTAGGTATGGATGACTCATGTAAATCTTTTTCTTACTTGGTCACAGCATCATCAGCGGGCACAGGAGGAAAGAGTGCCATGGATGTTGTGGGAGCAGAACGTCAAACTGGGTCCAGTGAAGAGTCATCGGAGAGGGGAACCAGTGACGGAGAGGGTGAGTGGAGTCTCACTGGCAGCGGATCTGCAACAACATCTGCAGCTTCAGAATCAGATCACAGCTCCGGTGAGGACTCCCATGTGGTGGTGGTGGTGGTGGACACAGAGACTGCATCTACAACATCAGAGTCCACCTGCACCACCACTTCCATATCCACCCTCCCTGCTGCTCCCAGTTCCACTGTCTGTGGCCACTCCTGTGTTAGGGGAAAACTATCATTTGGGCCAGGCACCTCACCCCCTGCACCTGTCTCCCCTGCTGCCCTCAGTGTAGAGAACAACGACCTACTGAGGCAGATCTCTGTGGGGCAGACATCAATGCTGAGTGTCCTCCATGCACACACAACTCTTTTTACAGACATGTCATTGTACATGGAGGGCATTCACTAAAACATGTCTGCCCTACAGAGATCAAATCAGGCTATGGCCTCAACACTGACGGCAGCACTATCTCTCCTCAAGCAGTACCTCCCCACTCCTACCTCTTCCTCATCCACCGTCCCAACTACCCTCCCAGACTCAAGCACATGCAAACACACAGTCACACACTGCAACATCCACACGCAGCACACAAACACAAAGACCAAAGTCACAAGCCACACCCACGCTCATGCTACAGACAGCACACTCACACCAAAGGAAGTGACAGCACCCAACACACAGGCATCCAGTGACACTCCGCATACCTCACAACCCTCCTGCCTCCACAAGCCCTACCCTTTCCTCTCCTGTACCCCCCTCAGCCCAGGCTCCCCATCTTGTTCCCATTGAATTCTTCCCTCCACAAACATGCACCCCCCCTCCTAAGAAGAGGAAGTACCTACAGGATGACACACCCGTAGCATCTGCTAGCTCCCCCCCAAGGAACAGAAGGCATCAACTCCCGGTAGAAAATCCCTCCGATCCCAGTCCAAAGCATCCACTCCTACACCCCATAGATCCCCAGACAAGCCCAGTATATCAAAATTGGCTAAAACACCCTACAAAAAGACACCTCCCCTCCCCATTTCAAACTCACACCTCAAGAAATGTAAGATACCTAAATTAGTTAAGGCCACCCCATCCCCAGCTCCAACTGCCCATCCCACTACAGCTGCATCCCCCTCACAATCAGAGCCAAACACAGCTCTGGAGTCCCACACCCCACCATCAGACCCAACCACTGCAGTGGACCCTGACACCCCTCATGCTCCCATCCCTCCCAAAACACATCCCAGTCCCCAATAGTTTGTCCCCTTTGGTGCCTGGCATGCCCCCAAGATGCCCCGCTCAGGGGAGGTGTCCCCTTGCAATAATTGTGCTGGCAAGAATATATGGGCCTAATGTTCAAAGGTCACATGGACACTGAACAGTGATGGACTGGCCAATGGCCTTTTGATATTAATGAATGATTTTTCCTTTTTTGCTGAATAAAGCATTATTTATTTATGATTGAAAACATTGGTGTCCAACAACTTGTTTCAGAGTTAACTGTATGACAAGTGGAATTGGCTGTTTATATGTACAATGATGTTAGTGTGGCATGGATTGCATATGTTACGTGGAGTTTGGGCACTTTGACAGCATGTATTTTAAAATGTGGGGTCTGCATTTCATGGTTGTCATTGTCAATTTAAGTTTTGGATCAGAGTGTGAAATGAAGTTACACACCTTTGCATTTTTGGAGCACACTTACACAGAGGTAATGCTTTCAGTTGTCTACATATTGCAAGTGTCTCAATGTGCAACAGTGTAGGCGAAGCATGCTGAATATGTTCGTGATGTGCATATAGGCACCTGTCTCATCTATTCAGCTAGTTACATATGGCTGTTGACTGCATGGCTGTGACTTAGCACACACCCATGTACACAAAAAGGATTTCAATAGAATTGTATGTGACTTTCAGGTGGTGAATCAATGTCTGTGTCTTCTGCAGATCTTGTAGAATAGTGGCAAGGTCAACCTTGCTTAATGTGTGATGCCACTGTGTTAAAAAAACATTCATGGCTGTGAACACATCTTGTGCATTTACTGAGCACATGGTGAGTGTAAGCTGAGCAGTATTTTCCCAGTCTTCCAACCATCTGCTACTATTTGAGTCAAATAATTGCATGTATTTTTTGTTAGGCAAGGATTTTTTTTTCTTTGTAGTCTATTGATCACTCATTTAGCTGATGTTCATGCCATCCTGATTTTGGTATGTGAAATTGCAAATATATTGTGTATGCATCATCCCAGCTTGGATCGCATTTAGCGTCCACACACAAGTTGTAGTTGAGCATATGAATTGTGTGTCACATGTATTTTGAGAATGACTGACAAGGGTGTTGATATGAGCTACACTGATGCTGGTACATTTCACACCAAGCTGTAATATGAGAGCTGTGATGTCAGTTGACTTGGAATGTGTTTCATGTGATGCGGCATGTGTACAGTGAGTGAACAGAAAAGATGTATATCTGTTTGCTGTGCAGATGCTCCCAGATCTTGAGTCTCCATCATGCTCTTAGTTGCCACACATGTGAGGATGTGTTGATGGAAATATGTGTTTGTTGATAGTCTCCTTGATGTTTCAATGGATTGTTTGTGACATAGTTTCAGTGCCAAATGTGGACAAAGCAGACTTAATTCTGCACGTCTTTCATCCTCACAATATGTACACATATCTCCTGTATTCATGATGAGTAAGTCACTTGTGTTTTGATCAACAGATTTAGTCACCACCCCAGCATCATCACCCATGCTGGCAGCTTATCTTATTCAATGAACTGTGCACTGGCCACACCAACACTGTGGATACTTTGCCATGTGACTCATGCATACTCTTACTACCATACAGGACACAATCTGCAAATAAAAAATGTGATTATCAATTTCAGGCATATACTAGGGATTGAGGTGTTAGATGGATATTGTCTGCAAATGACATTCACAAGAGCGTTCCATAGACACATGCAAATTGTTATTTGAGTTTGCGTGACCAGTCCACACATGGGGACAGTATCCTACATTTATGTTGGCCCATGCTTCTTTGAAAAACAATATTGTTTATGACTATAGATATTCCCATGACAACAGTGACACAACCTCTTCTATGTTGTTGTTGTTGGAGACACTGAACGCAGTACTGGGTGGCTGTGTCTGTGGACATGTGTGTTATCTGTGCTGATAGCCTCTGTGCTTTCCTGTACACAGATGCATCACAATGTCTTACTTTTGTTATTACATTAGAGTGGTGTTGTCCTGCAATGTTTCTGCGTGTGTTGTGGTGGACTTATGCATTCACTGTGTGATCATACATATGTCTGTTTACTGTAATTTATGGTCTAGCATCAAATGTGCTATTCCCCTAGAATTTAGCGTGCAGACTGTAACTACCTGATGATGAAATTCCCTCAATCTACATACACGACATTCTATAGACCCATGTTCTGATTGTGATCACAATGATGCTCAGGCACTCAGAAAGTAATTGCCACACAATCTGTGATCATCTCTTGAACATGGCATCTGTGTTCTTACTGGACAAAGGTTTTGTAGTGAAATGAACAATGCTGCAGATCAAGGTTGTGGTATGTAGGTCAGACTGTCCAGTTGTGACATGCTTTCCTGCAAGGACCCTACATTGTACCCCAAATACCTGCACCTACCTTGACCTGAAAGTGAAGTTCGCGTGTTTGACCTGACACTACCTCTGTCGATGCATGTAAGGCAGTGCACCATGGTGATTCTGCCACAAAGCCTGTCCCCCAGTCCCTATTCAAAGGACAGATGGTGATCCATGGAAATTGTGACCTAATGTTGCATTGCCCTGGTGGGGACTTTGTAAGTGTATGAGTCCATTGGTGTGGTTTGGGAAGGCCCACATAAACATGGTCTGCAGGTGACCCTGGTGCACCTGCATCTCCACTCTACCCATTCCTCAAAGTTGGCATTTACTTTTGCTGCAGCAGTGTATGAATACCTTTCATTGACAATAACCTGTGTGATTGTTTATGTGGAAATTCCTGCAGAATGTACTCCACATGTACTGACAGAAATTTCTTTTTTTATCAGAATTTACATTGTTCATGTACATTTGTTTAGCTTTTTGTTCTAAACCAACCCAGGATATGCATCCTCATGTATAGGGGTATTTGCCCCAAAGCCCAGATATGCGCCTTCATGTATAGGGGTATTTACCCCAAAGCCCAGATATGCATCTTCATGTATAGGGGTATTTACCCCAAAGCCCAGATATGCATCTTCATGCATAGGGGTATTTACCCCAAAGCCCAGATATGCCTCTTCATGTATGGGGTATTTACCCCAAAGCCCAGATATGCATCTTCATGTATAGGGGTATTTACCCCAAAGCCCAGATAGGCATCTTCATGTATAGGGGTATTTACCCCAAAGCCCAGATAGGCATCTTCATGTATGGTGTGATTTCAACCAAAAACCATGTATGCATATACACATATGGTGTATCACCCACAAAAACACATAATTTCTTCAACATTGCTGTGGGTAGCTGCCACCCCCGTATTGACTGTACATTGCTATGGGTATTTGCCACCCCCGATCTTGACTGTACATTGCTGTGGGTAGCTGCCATCCCCCATCTTGTCTGGTCATTGCTGTGGGTAACTGCCACTCCCACCTTGACTGTACATTACTGAGGTTAGCTGCCACCCCCCCATATTGACTGTACATTGCTGTGGGTATTTGCCACCCCCATCTTGACTGTACATTGCTGTGGGTAGCTGCCACCCCCATCTTGACTGTACATTGCTGTGGGTAGCTGCCAACCCCCATCTTGACTGTATATTGCTGTGGGTAACTGCCACCCCCCATATTGACTGTACATTGCTGTGGGTATTTGTCACCCCCATCTTGACTGTACATTGCTGTGGGTAGCTGCCACCCCGCATCTTGAATGTACATTGCTGTGGGTATTTGCCACCCCCCCTGTTGTATTCCTCTTAGGGTGTCCATAAGCGGGCTTTCCAGAATCATGTCCTTATATAGGCACAATTCGCCCTGCCCTTATATAGGCATAAAATCCCAGCCCTTATTTAGGCATTAAACCGTGCACTCCAAATACAGGCATGGTCTCCAACATCCATCCACCCTAACGTCACAACGAGTTCATGAAGAACAGACCCTTAGGCTACAGGAGTTTCCCTAGTCCAGGACTATTGATTTCTTCAAGGACTCATATATTATGCATGAACCATTATTCCTTAGGGGTTCATTCATGACGTCTACTGCTGTCCGACTCACGTCAATGCTAACATTCTGAGGTAACTCTCAGGTATAAATATACTTTCCCTAGCCCCTGTAAATCAGAGGAGACCTCGACTTCAGAAGAGCCCGTTTCCAGGCCTGACTCACTGAGAAGACACTGTCATCCCTGCACGCAGAGAGTCCAGCTTCCAGTGAGCTGACTTCCCTTGCGGGGTGTTGGAGTTCGAGTCTGGCAAAGAGATTCCTACCTCTCTCATTCTTCGGGTATGGAGCAGACTAGAACCTAGAGGGACTCTTGGCATACTAGGCATACTGGGGTTAGCGTACTCTTAGTATATCATAGTAAGGAATACTTCACCTACTTCATACCTCGTCCTACACCTAGGTTAGGTTAGGTACATTGGGGTAGAACTAGATTAGAAACGCATCGTATGAGTACTCGCATTTTTAGTCTGTGTTATTTATGTAACAGCATATGTACTAAAAGATAATGCTCTCGCAGTATTATTTATTTCTACTGCTCACCCTGTACATTATTTATCTCGCATACTGTCTTGTGATCGTAACAGCACATTTTACTTACACCAGAAACAAGACTGTTCAATAAATCTTTTATTGAAACGCCCGTCTATTTCTTTCTGTGTAACTTGGAGAAAACTAAGCATGCACGACTGAGCTGAGTGAAATAGTTATCTATTGTTTCCACGACTCTGGGACACGTTCTGATTCTAAAGGGAAACACAGTGGTCATGTTTTGCGGCTGCCAGAAACTACTCCCTTCTTGTTGTCAAGGAGTTTCTAGTGGCCTCTGAGCTAGCTGGCACAAGTAATTAAGTTTAATATACTCGATAGGGACATACTGACCTTAGTCCTATGTCAAACCTATAGGATATATTATTCCAATGCGCAGAGCCTATTAGGGAAATAGGAGCTACACTACATGGCGCCCAACGGTTTGGTAAGGCAGTAATTCAACGTTAGATACTGAGTAACTCAGCCGTGCTTTTTCTCTCAAGACCCCTACCCATATACTCCAAAAGACGTCTGGAGTGGGCAGGGTTAAGTATCCACCACGGCTACATAGGGCAGTACCCTATATATTAGCTGTTTGGTTTGCTCAACGTTGAAGGATACAGTGTTCCAAAATATTGTGCACCTTAACTTTGTTTCCTTGAAACTTGTTCTACATTTTTCAAAAAACAAAATGACTGAAGACACCGAAAACGGTGGAGCTGCGGCTGATCCAGCCCAAGCAGTAGCCTTTAACATTACAGGTTTAAATGAAACCGAGGAGGGTGTTATAAACATCGCTCCAAACTTAAGAAGAGCCATCACTCTAAAACTTATAAAACATGGCCTTCCACCAAGAGGCGGTAGAGCAGTTTTCGTGATAGAGGCACATGAATCCTTTCAGACAGAGGTATTCTATTCATGGGTAATATTTCCTGAATCCAATTCAGTAACACACATGTTTCACTTCTACAAAGAAGATGATCCACCAGAGGAATACATTCCTTTCGAGGATATAGAAATTCCATTAAAATACCAGGAGCATCAGCTCTGGTTTAAAGGCGCCCTAAAACATCACAGAAACATTACCAGGCTCGGTCCACTAGGTAGACCAGGAGCAACATGGCCGATTCTAGCCGGCTACACACCTCATCCTGAACTGGATATAATGTCAGATGAGGACTTACTTGTTCAAATACAAGAATTAATAAAAATCTACAGACAATTGGTCCAATATGTCATCCAGACTTTTACAGTCCAACCACCATTAACAATTCCAAATCAAACCCCTCACCAGGGGAATACACTAAAAATTACACCACAGACTCTATACGCAGTCATGGGTAAAATGCCCACAAAACGTGAGCAAATTCCATTCTGGATAGCTCAAAAAATTACTCAAATCGAAGCAGTATTTCCAAATACTAGCCCGTATGAGAAACACAGAATACTGACAATCAGTTTATCGATGGGGATCACACCACAACTGGAAGACTGCACCACTTGGGGCTCAGTCTTTGCTGCCATCTATACTAAAACACATGGCATTCCGTCAATTGCGGTAATACTTGATGTCCTGAAACAAATTCAAAACGAATACGGGGCAGAGCCTGCTCTAAATTTAGGTATGAAATTACTGAAAAATTTCGACCAGGTCTCAACAATAATATTATCTAATATTAAAGGGAGGCAGCAGCAGTGGCGATCCGCCAAAAATTAAGGAATTTGATGTTACAGAACATCAAACTGAGCTACCCAGAATTATAGAACAATCTTATGCAGAATTAGGCAGAGATAGTTTGGGTGGAAGACTAGTTAAACCGAAACTATCTGAAAGTCCTGAGAAGGACTCAATTAAACAAACTCCTACATCTTCTAAAAAAAAGTGGGAGTCTACTAAACAAAAACCAAACGAGAAACGTTCTCAATCCCGAGGTAGGTCTCCTCAAAAGGAGCCCTCTGAAAGGAGGTATAACCTCAAGAATAGGGATAATTTAAGAAAACCTGATAGGTATCAAGATACTGATACACGTTCCTCTCGTCCCTTTCAGATCTCATCACAGACTTCGGAAAGAAGAGGACGATCAGAACATAGAGAAGAACGCGTGAAATCGAAAGACGACAAACACGCTCCAAAAACCAAAGCAAAACCTCAATTCTCCAAAAAGAAAGTAGCAGGTCTAAAGATCAGACATGCCGAGAATACTGAGAACACAACTCAAGAACGGAGAATGGGCTCAGACAATGCTGGACAGTGCAGCAGAAGTCACAATAGTTCGCCAGAACCTGAAGGAACTTCTGGAGATAGTGGACTTGAATGAGTACATCACAGTTGAGACTGTAGACACCAGGGTTAGTACTCCACAAAAGTTATATGAAATAACACTCCGGATGGAGGGAGACAAACCTAGACAGGTGAAAGCACTTTTTTGGGAGAGACTATCAAAGGGCTATGATATACTTCTAGCAGAAAGGGACTGGCCACCATAATTTGTCAGGGAGTGCCCACATGGCGAGGACATAATTATGCCTGCCTTCTCAAACCATATACCAATGCATCTGAGATATACATGTGCCAGGAAATGGGCAGTGGCCCAGGCCCCAGCATTATATAAAAATCATGTAGGATGGGATGAGGACTCACCTCACCATAAAATACATCTGAAACATGAACCAACTGCACAACGGCAGTATCCAATAAAGCAAGAAGTTAAAAAACAGGTCAGGGAGATCTTAGATCAACTTGAATATCAAGGGGTGATTGAAACATGCACCTCCTCAATGAACAATCCTTTGTTTCCTGTCTCCAAACCAGACAATACATATCGTCTAGTTTTGGACTACAGACACTTAAACACTTGTTCAAAAACTTTTGCAGTGCAAAATGCACATAGCACAGCATTAATGAATAACATTGTGCGTAAAAAATATAAAACAACATTAGACATCTCAAATGGTTTCTTTTGTCAAAACATAGCACCTGAAAGCAGGTACTTAACAGCATTCTCCATAATGGGGACCCAGCGTCACTTTTGTCGACTCCCACAAGGGTTCAAGAACAGCCCAGGTTTATTCTCAGCGAGGGTAACGGAGTTACTACAAATTTATGACAATGAGGCATTGTCTTATGTCGATGACATCTATCTGACAGACGATGACCTGGAAAAACACTTGAACAGGGTGAGCACCATTATACTGGGATTCGCCTCTGAGGGCTACAAGTTCAACTTTAAAAAGTCCCGAATTGCCCATCTCAATGTCCTATTTTTAGGATATGAGCTTTCAAGTGAAGGCAAGAGCTTGGCAGCTAACTTTCTAGAGAAATGTGCGCTGCTCCAACCTCCAAAAACGATAAAAAACTTACAATCCATCCTGGGTTTCCTCAACTTTGGCAGAACATACATACTAAACTACGCAGAAAGGGTTAAACCTCTCTATGCATTAATTAAACCTGATTTTTCGATCAGAAACTGGACACAGGAACACACAGAAATCTTGCGTTCACTCCAGGCTAACATGTTAGCAACAAATCACTTACAAACACGCGTAAGTCAACGCAATTTGGTGATCCGAATAATTTCGTGTCAATGTGGATTCACCTACTTAACCTTCAATGAGGGTGAGAAAATACCAATCGCATACAAATCCCATTTGTACAAACAAGCGGAAATTCGCTTCAGTTCAACTGAAAAAATTCTAACAGCAGTTTAAACCGCTGTAGCAAAAGAAAGAGCCTTAGCCCAAGGGAAACGCATTATTGTCGTAACCCCGGTACCAGCTTTAAAAGCGGTCACAAAAGCAAGCATTCCAAATGCTAAAGCATTACATCCAAGATGGATACAATGGGTTAATCCTCTTGCTGCAACAGATGTTGAATATGTTTTTGATCCAGATTTAAAAACTCAAGCATTCCTGCAATACGAACATGAATGTCCTCTGCCTACTGAAATTCTGCCTCTCGATCAGTACGAATTCATAATTTACACTGACGGATCCGCACAACCCGCAACAGGGAGTAAGCAAGCTTACAGTGCAGCGTGTGCAATCGTTAAAGGTCGCATGCGAAATGGCATCTTCAGACCTATGGTCACAAAAACTCAATCTCTAGGAGATTGTACAGCTCAGCGAGCTGAACTACAAGCATTCAAACTGGCACTTGAAAGTACAGATCGAGAATTCCCACACTAATAGTGTGCGATTCCTTTTACTGTGTTCAGTCGTATAATGACTACATACGAAACTGGCTTGAAAATGGTTTCAAAGATGCGAAAGGTGGCACAATAAAGCATAAAATGCTTTGGGAACAAGTAGTTCAGTTGAAAAACGAACTACCAAAGGCTCACGTGATCCACACACTGAGTCATCAACGTGATGGCGTTCACGTTGCAGGGAATTCATTGGCTGATGAAGCCGCAAGGGAGCTGTGCAGACGGCTTCCGTAGCTGCGATCACTCGTTCAAAAACAAAAATAGACGGTGAGATAATGTTGGCTGTCAATGCTTCAAGCAAAGGCAGCAGTGCAGCGTTACCAAAAAGTTTCCACTCAAGTACTCTTATGTAATTGATGCGAACAACGTTCCTTTTGCTCGAATCCCTGGAGTGGGGGATAGGGTAATTCCAAACATGGAACGTAGAGCAGCCTTGATTTATTAAAACACATTTGGGGGAGGGTCTGTCACATCAAGTGATCTCTAAAACAAAAATTTTACATTAAAAGAGATGTACTGGTGGCCTGGAATGAATACAGAAATTCACATATTCATCAACAACTGCTTAGAGTGTAAATTACAGCGAGAGAGCCACCAGACACCATGCTGCGAATGCGGCAACCCAGTACACACACCACTGTTAGACAGCCTTAGACTATCGACACGCCTGCGTCCTACTGGACAAAGGCATTACCACAAATACTGAATCTAGGTTCCTATGGTTATGGCCTCAGCGCTCGGCTGACGCTCGAACTGTTATAAAAGATTTGCGAGTCTTTATCGGCACATACGCAATAGGCACGCTACATTCTGACCAGGGTCCTGCGTTTAGCTCTAGGGCTTACAAAGAAGCCATGGCCAGTCTGGGCGTTGCATTGCGGTACTCCTCTCCATTCCATCCTGAGGGAAATTCTGTTGTGGAAAGGAAAAACCGGGACATAAAGCAGTCTATAACAGCTAGGGTATTAGGTTCGGGTGATGGGTGGGTCAAACACCTTAGTGGGGTTCAACGCTCATTGAATAATCTGCCAAGAAGTTCTCTAGGGGGGGTCATTCCATGTGAGGTCCTATTTGGGACAAGAATGTGGGTACCAGACCTTGAACACGTAGGCACAGTGGTGGAAAATAAACCCTTTGATATCAAAGATCGTTTGGCTAGTTACAGGAACTAAACAAGTAAAGAATGAAACAAAGCAACGTATTCCTACAGCCCACCACCACTGCGGATCAACCGGCTGTCCCAGCAAGGCCTGTCTGGATTCCAAAAGTTGGGGATCTAGTCAGAGAAAAGATTGCGGACAAGAAGGAATTTGGACCTTCTTACAGACAACCAGTACCTGTCCTAGCAGTTCAAGGAACAAGAACAGTACTTCTGCCGCCCCTTGCAGGAAGAAAGGAGAAAAGATTTGTGTCCATCGACCTCATCAAACCACAGTATGTGGCCAATACTAAATAGTAGGCCTCGTGGACTCCGACCTAGTAGCAGACGCACTCCTCTCGCTACTATCCAAGAGGTTCAGACTGAAAGACTGATAACAATCGAGAATTCAGCTGCAACTGATGGACGAATATGCAACAACGCTTTGGAACTCATCCCTCTTGACAGCCAAATAACAGTTCGTCCAAATACACCTGTCTACACCAACGTGGCAGGTGATGAACTGGTTCCAGTGATTTCTACAAACCTTATGCAATTCCAACAATTGACAGAACTGCTTCTGGCTATTTCATTAACTTTGATACATTCTCAGAAGATCCGAGTGAACCTGAAACGACGCCAGCATCATTGAAATTCAAGCAGCAAGTACAAGACTTTCTTCACTTTCTGAAAAAGACTTATTTGGTTTCTCCATGGATTGAACTCTGGTTTACATCTGGACTTTTTGTTTTCCTGCTCTGGCTAGCTTTGGTAACAACTGTGAGCGTGCTTATAAGTGGCAGATACATCCATGTGAACACTGAAGGAAAAGACGTGAACGTACTTTTGAAACCTCATAAATCTTCCCATCGAGAAGCAAGAGACTTGTCATCAGTGAACATCACAGCTGTTCCTATACAGGATGGTATAGTGTGGGACAAAACAGATTTTGAAATCTTCGGTCCGACGGAACAATTGAACATTCCACATTTGTTTAAAATTTCACTAAGTGATCTAATTACGTCCAGTACCTATTCAGATGATTGGGACTTTGAGACTGTGAATGACATAATGTTTGACCTAGAAAAATCTGCTGCACTTTCTAAACATGAATATTTAGAGGGTTCATCAGACTATGAACAAATGTATTGTTTTAACCACTATGGTCATCATTATTTGCATAAATCTGCATATCCAAGAAATGTGTTTATGTTTAACCAATGGGAACATTGTCCTACACCACCTAAAGGTAGTTCAAAAACATTTGCTAGTAAATTTCCATATTTTTCAGGACACAATACATCTGAACCAGAAATGTTTTACTATAAAAATGTAAACAAGACAGGACTGAAAATTATGTTAACAAATACAAAACAGATTTACTCTACGTTATTTAATGCCCAACTGTCTAGACAGGGTTTCGACTTTTGGAAAGACACAATAGACACAAAAACTGTCTGGGGTACTAAAGAAATGGCAAGTGCAGGGGATAGAAGCTTTATTTAGAGCCTGCATCATCCCTGAACAAATAATGTTTTTGAATGAAACCATCCAACAAACATCTTGTCTTGGATTAGCCAAGATCAAAGAGATGAACACACCTTCTGTACCAACACCTGCCAAAGATAACGATACACAGGCAGTGGTAACAGTTGACAATATACTACAACTCAACAGATCTAATCCTGATTGGAAAAAATGGTTGATCTGGCCCACAGACACGAATAACTGTCATGAAAGATTCCTGAATAAAACTCAGGGCTTTACTATTAATAGGCCAGACCCAAGATACGTCCAAAGACAACATCCGGGGGTAGTAACAACATACAGTGTAGGAAAATTATGCCTCGATTGGCTGCATAAATCTACACTACAGGATGTGTAACAACACTTAACCTTACTTAAAAAGGATGCAGACCTTAGGGAATTCTTGCTTGGACCAAGAAAACCGCGTCAAAAACGTTTCATATATGCCGGCATTTATGCTGCTTATAATGAAGCATGGAAAGTATCACAGATGGAGGCTGCAGAACGAATACGTGAACTTGATCGTATTAATTTAGAGAAAACACTCTCTGTGGTCGACAATGGGTTAACAACTTTGTCCTCCAGAATATATTCATTGGATGGCATTGTATCCTCTGCTATCGACATACTAGAACAAGATTTGGCGATGTTACAGCAAGGCCAGTCTCAATTACGTTCTATTATGTTATTAAGCTGGACGCTGCAATCTTTGCGAGCGGGCTATGTGCCTTGGCGTTTTATCAACACAACGGCTCTGTTTGCAGAATACAATCTAACTGATAAACAGATCGAACTGGCACAAAGAGGAGCAAGGTATACAGTGCTGAGCATTGAAAAACTGGAAAAGTTACCATTCACAGTGGCAGAAAAACCAGCTACAGAATGGCTTATTCATGGCAAAATAACATTACCTGTGAGTACTTTTCAGTTT
The DNA here is from genome assembly GCA_963921515.1 of Calotriton arnoldi. Lineage (NCBI taxonomy): Eukaryota > Metazoa > Chordata > Amphibia > Caudata > Salamandridae > Calotriton > Calotriton arnoldi. The sequence continues at coordinate 856,966 of CAWUFW010008101.1, read as the reverse complement.
CAGTATTGCCTCAGACAAATGCAAGCAGGCAAATATGAAAGGTTGGGTAAGGAATACATTAAGACATCTTGGGATTTACCGTATACATATAGATGTTGGAGTGGGGATCGTGAAGTGTTTTTGAGCGGTACAAACTGTAAACTTGCACTAAGCGGTTCGCTTATATGTCAGGACATTTCTTTACACGGGGCTTGTAATGGTTCTGTGGCAAATTTGTCTTGCCATCAGCAGGGTACACCAGCTGCTGTGATTAATCCAACGTTTGGACAACTTTCTAATGGGAGTTACCTCATGTTGAATGATCAGAGTTGCTGCGGCATGTTGCCAGGCATCCCATATCTAGTAACGGTCAACTCCAGGGTCACTTGCTGTATGCAAGTATTGTTTGCCCCAATAGACACAGTCAGGGAGTCGCCTCTATGGCCTTCGCTGAACGTCTCTTTTATAAGATTTGATACTTTGAGCAGAATGAAAGCCATGCTTTTACAGCAAACAGTGCCTTTGACCTCGGCCAAAGAAACCTATGATCTACAAGTAGCAAGGACTTCTGCTGAGATACAGACTTTAATACGTACAAACTGCCCTATACATTTCGTAGAAATGATATCACGTATCTTCAACATGTCTGATACAAGTGGAATTATACATGTATTTAAGAGCATCTGTACCGGTCTGTTTGCACCGTTCCAGGCAATACTCGGAATCATCCCGAACTTTGCACATTCGGTGTTTGGTGGCATACCATTAATTCTAGCACTTGTTGACGGAATTCTATTTCTCTTCCTGTTATTGCGCTATGGCCAGCCTATTCGCAGACATCACTCCGAGCGAAATGGAGAAAGCTCTCCTTGAACGAAAGTGCCGTGAGCGAATAGTACAGCTACTGGGCATGACTCGTCTACGGGACCTTAATACAACTTGGTTCCTGTCATTCAGACCAATCTGGCAAGATTGCATCTTACCTGTTCTACGATGCCTGCTATGCGGTGAAGAATGCGTGTTGGACACCTGTCTAACATTTCCATCAGCTGCGCCAACGGATGTCGATACTCTGCTGGTCCCGATAACGGCCCATGCTCTGTGTTGTCCCCAGAGGCTACCAATCCTGATGTCAGCATTCATTGAGATCTCACAGACGCTTCCGGCTGCTGCTGAGGTACGAGAAAGATCTACAGGCACACAGGTAACAACGGACGCAAACTTTGCTGCGGCACCCTATGCTGGAAGCGAAGCTTCACATCTCTGTGCAATTAATCTGCTACACAAGGTGTTCCAACTGACACCAACAACAGTGGACGATGTTTTGTCTATAGAAATAGATGATCTCATGTTTACACCAGACCCGTAAACTGACTCTGATTCAGCATACAGTGTTCCAGAGATGCAGTAACAATTTGGCCTTCATTTTTTAAAAACAACTTGGAACTCTACCAAAATTGAACTTTTCCCATTTTTCAAACGAAAATGGCACTTCAATATGCTTAAAGTAGAACTAGCCTTATAATACAGACTTCAAGGTACTTCCACGGACACTTAGTCATCTTGTGTGTCTCAAACAGTTCATTTTCAAGACATGAAATGACTTTGATTTTTGAACAACTTATCGATCATTTTCTGTCACATGTAAATATTACTGCTTATTTCATTCCAATTGCATTTATTTTTTAACTTTATGCCTGAAATGAAAAGCAATGCTTCAAATGTACAGTACCTTTTGCATTCTAATGGGTTTTTTAAATGCCTTTTTAAATGGTTTTATGAAATATTTTAGAAATATGCGGTACTCCTTTTAATGTTTAGCATTTTAAATGTTTAGCATTTTAGTATTATCGTACACACGAAAGTGGAGTGGGTGTTGTATTCCTCTTAGGGTGTCCATAAACGGGCTTTCCAGAATCATGTACTTATATAGGCACAACTCGCCCTGCCCTTATATAGGCATAAAATCCCAGCCCTTATTTAGCCATTAAACCGTGCACTCCAAATACAGGCATGGTCTCCGACATCCGTCCACCCTAACGTCACAACGAGTTCATGAAGAACAGACCCTTAGGCTACGGGAGTTTCCCTAGTCCAGGACTATTGATTTCTTCAAGGACTCATATATTATGCATGAACCATTATTCCTTAGGGGTTCATTCATGACGTCTTCCGCTGTCCGACTCACGTCAATGCTAACATTCTGAGGTAACTCTCAGGTATAAATATACCTTCCCTAGCCCCTGTAAATCAGAGGAGACCTCGACTTCAGAGGAGCCCGTTTCCTGGCCTGACTCACTGAGAAGACGCTGTCATCCCTGCACGCAGAGAGTCCAGCTTCCAGTGATCTGACTTCCCTTCCGGGGTGTTGGAGTTCGAGTCTGGCAAAGAGATTCCTACCGCTCTCATTCTTCAGGTATAGAGCAGACTAGAACCTAGAGGGACTCTTGGCATACTAGGCATACTGGGGTTAGCGTACTCTTAGTATACCATAGTAAGGAATACTTCACCTACTTCATACCTCGTCCTACACCTAGGTTAGGTTAGGTACATTGGGGTAGAACTAGATTAGAAACGCATCGTATGAGTACTCGCATTTTTAGTCTGTGTTATTTATGTAACAGCATATATACTAAAAGATAATGCTCTCGCAGTATTATTTATTTCTACTGCTCACCCTGTACATTATTTATCTCGCATACTGTCTTGTGATCGTAACAGCACATTTTACTTACACCAGAAACAAGACTGTTCAATAAATCTTTTATTGAAACGCCCGTCTATTTCTTTCTGTGTAACTTGGAGAAAACTAAGCATGCACGACTGAGCTGAGTGAAATAGTTATCTATTGTTTCCACGACTCTGGGACACGTTCTGATCCTAAAGGGAAACACAGTGGTCATGTTTTGCGGCTGCCAGAAACTACTCCATTCTTGTTGTCAAGGAGTTTCTAGTGGCCTCTCAGCTAGCTGGCACAAGTAATTAAGTTTAATATACTCGATAGGGACATACTGACCTTAGTCCTATGTCAAACCTATAGGATATATTATTCCAATGCGCAGAGCCTATTAGGGAAATAGGAGCTACACTACACCCCATATTGACTGTAAATTGCTGTGGGTAGCTGCCACCCCCTATATTGACTGTATATTGCTGTAGGTAGCTGCCACCCCCCATCTTGACTGTACATTGCTGTGGTTAGCTGCCACCCCCCATCTTGACTGTACATTGCTGTGGTTAGCTGCCACACCCCATATTGACTGTACATTGCTGTGGGTATTTGCCACCCACCATCGTGACTGTACATTGCTGTGGGAAGCTGCCACCCCCTATTGAATCAACATTGCTGTATGGGTAGGTGTTGAACTTACCTTCTGCGATGAACGCGTTGGTTGCGGTTGTAGTAGTGCTCGAAGAGGTAGAGTATGGGGATGACATGCACGATCGGATTCATGGCTGCACGGCTCGTTCAGCAGGAATCGGGTTGTGCCGCGAATCGGTGCTGAAATACTCCCCTTCCGGCTGCTCTGACGTGTTGGTTGTAGCGACGGATTCGGTGTATGGGAAGTACGCATCGTACTTCGGCGTTTGTAATAAGACTTGGAAATGCCTCCGGACGACTCCTTTCTGCGTTTCCGGAGGCTTTTCGTTTGGACTATGAAGACGGAATCGGAGTGACCGTATCGTTCGGTGAGTAAAGGTTTTTGTGCATCGTACTGCAGTGTTTGGTTTCACCGGCTCCCGATACGAGTCGGTTGTGCTGTTCGCCTCCGGACGCTTCTGGGAGGGCCTTCCGCACAACATCGGAATCGGGCCCTTAGTCTACACCGCCTCTAGGGTGGGGCAGGCGGTGTGAACCGTTCTCCTAAAATTCTGCCATCTTGAGTTGGTGAGAAAACCTCTTATCAGGGCTAGGGTAGTGCCTCTTCCCACAGGAAGTGGTCACTAGAGGGTGTAGACACCCTAAAGGTAGGTATCCCATGTGCTACTACCTGTCTCCCCTAGTATCACCCCATAATTCAGTAGTTAGATGGCACCCCAAGACCTGAACATCAGATTCGATGGACAAGAGAAGACTAGGACAAAGAAGACCCGCTGCTCGCGAATTGAAGCCCTGCTGCAGAAGAAAAAGGAGCCAAACCCTGCCTGCTGATCCCAGGACTCAACAATCGCTAATGCTGTGCCGCCCTGAAACTTGAAAGAACTCCAAGAACCCCAGAGCAACTCCAGCCTTCAAGATATTGCCAAGAAGCTCCCTTGGAGTGAAGGTATCATTCCCCTGCACACCGCAGGCACAGAACCTGGGAAGTCTGGTTTGCCAACGTGCTGTTCCCTGATGACCTCAATGCAGCACCAAAATGAGAAAAGGTACAGCAGTTCTGGAGGTTCAGATCTGTCTTCCCACCAAGTTTGGAGATACCAGGACCAATCGGAGTCGTGGTGCACCAATACCCAGGGTACCTGACCCCCAGGGGCAAACACCAAGTAGAAAAGTCTACTCCGGATTCTTGAAGCACCAGAAGCAAACACCCATCAAGGGACATCAAGACACCTGAGACCAACTTCCTGAGTGACCCAGCTGTCCAGGAAGCGCCTCTTCAAGTTGTCTGCTCCTCAAGACGCACGACCCCCGGCTGACCTGTTTGCCCTGCATCCGGCCTCAATGGCCCCAGCACCGACTAACCAGCCCTGCTTCTGTGGGCCCCAGGCCATTGCAACCTCCGCCCTCTAAGGAGACCCACGGGACTTACCTGTAAGTCCCTCTGTGCAGTGCATTTTCAAGTGACTCCCTTTGTCTTTCCTCACCAGCTTCCAAGACCTCAGCACCTCTGCTTCCGACCAATACGAGATGCTCCTGAACTTCTCCTGTTGAAACTTTGGACCTGGTCCCAACATTGACCTACAACGAGAAGGTAACCTTTGTGAAAGCATTGTCTGAATTTCTATGCATTTTTCTACTTTTTCCCCATTGTTCCCAATGGTGTTGTAATTGCTCATAGAAGTGATATATTTATCAGAATTTGCAAAATCATATCTCCAAACGTATTTACCCCAGAACTGTGTTTATGGTCTTAAAAATTATATAAAAAACAATATTATTTTTACAAATTGGTCTCGGATTTATTCTTGAATGTGTGTTTCATTGATTGCCTCTGTGAGTACAACAAATGCTTAACTACACTATCACAAAGAGATAGTTAGTATTATCTACTTATACCTCTACCTACCTTTTGGGGATTTCCCGAACTCTCTATTTAGTGTACTTCTTTTTAGTACACTGTGCAAAGTGTTGGTTTCCTACATTGGTGGCAGCAGTGGGATACACAAATTTGCATTTGCTGGACCACTTTGACAATAAGTGACCACATGAGTAAATCAAAAAAATGCCTCTAGATAGTCTACTTTTTGATTGGCCTAATTTTCAAAATTTCTAAAGTTAACTTATAGGTCCCTAGTCAAGTCCCTGAAACCAAGTGGCTAGAAATGTAAAGGTCTGTACTTCAGTTAGGACAAAAATACTTAGAATTTAGTTATTTTTTGTAAGTTTGTAAAGAAATCCCAACTTAAGTAAAATAATGCCTGATTCTGATAGCCAGGTTCAGGAGCTCGACCTGACCCCTTACATGGACCTGAACCATGCTCAATGCAGGGCCTTCTGTAAGGGCTATGTAATCAAAGCAGACAAAAGTCCTAAAAAGGACTTTCTCAAACAACTGATAGCTCGATTTGAGAAAAATCACCCTGAAGTGGTAGCCCAGTCTAAGGATAAAAATAATACCAATGAAGATGATACTGAGGATGGACATGAGCCAGTCCCCTCGAGGACAGCTGATACCCCTCAAATGAGGACCTCATGCCGGAAAGATTGACCAGGAGACTGAACTTAGAGGCTCAGCTCCTAGATCTAGAAAGGCAAAGAAAAGAGATGGGCATAGGACCTGTCTCTGGTAGAAGCATACAATTAATTAGGGAGAGTGGAAGTTCAAATGGCTCAAACCTCCTCAAAGGGATTGTCCCTCACTATTCAGAAGATGATGATATTGCCAAATTGTTTACTGCATTGGAGAGAGCCTGTATAGGAAGAAAAGTAGCTAGAAAGATTTGGGCTCCTATCTAGTGGGAACTATTCTAAGGCAAATACAGGGATAGACTCCAGACATTGCCGGAAAAAGATGCTGAGTCTTATGACCTCATGAAGGGTACCCTGATTGAGGGCTTTGGACTCACCACTGAAGAGTATAGAATAAGATTCAGGGTGGAATTCATTGACTTTTCAGTAAAAACACTAGATGGGTGATTAAAAGGTAACACAATGAATTACTCTGAAGGGCTTTACAATTTAATTATGAAGGAGCATCTTTTGAGTAATTGTTGCAATGAGAAGTTACATCAGAAGCTGGTAGACCTAGGATCACTTTCTCCTCTAGAGTTGGGGAAGAAGGCAAGGGTGACCAGAACTACCACTGGTGGGGGAGACCAAAAGAAATAGGACAAAACGCCCCCCCCCCCCAAGGGAAAGATGGTGATCAAAAAGGGAAAAACAAAAGTGAGTCTTCTTCAGGCCCCTGTTCAGGAGGGTGTGCCCAGAAACTCATCACAGCCCAAGGGAGGGTACCACGGTAAGAACTGGGATCCCAAAAAGGCTTAGTTTCCTAACTGTAGGGCACTTGGACACCGAACTGGAGACTCTGGCTGTAAAAACAAACCCAATGAATCTAGTCCACCTGCAGGAAATGCGGTGGACAATCTCCAGAGGGGTCCTCAGGGGAGCACTGACCATGTCAGAGATCTCCCTAAGTAGACTCAAGTAGGGGATGTGGACTTAGCCACCTTAGCTGTCTGTCTCACTAACATGCAAAAATACAGACAGCATCCTATTTTTAATGGGGTTCGGGTGGAAGCCCTGGGAGACACTGGTGCCAGCACCACCATGGTGGCTAAGCAACTGGTGTCCTCAGAACAGTATCTGCCTGAAAGAACCTATCCAGTCACCAATGCTGACAATGTGACAAAAACCCATCCCATGGCAGTGGTGTCCCTTGAATGGGGAGGGGTTGCTGGAAAGAAAGAAGTAACAGTCTCTTCATCAATACCAGTTGATTGTTTGCTTGGCAATGATTTGGAGTCCTCAGCCTGGGATGAGGCAGAACTGAGAATCCATGCTTGGAATCCCACACTAGGTGTGTGAAAAAACCAGAGTGCAGAGCAGAGCCCAGAGTGAAAACGAGATGCTGGAGTCTGGAAGAATGGCCCAGCCCTCCAAGAGAAAAGGCAAGCAGACTGAGGAATCAGCTGCAAATCAGACACCCAGGCCCTTCTCCTCAGGGGGAAGGAGTCAGCCCCAGAGAGAACTGAGCCTCAGGAACTAGAGCCTTACTAGGCTGAGCTTTTGGGCCCAGGGGGACCCTTTAGTGAAGAGCTGTGCCAGGGGCAGGGGACGTGCCCCACTTTTGAAAGCCTGCAACTTCAAGCTGCTGCACAGGAAGGAGGTGATGTCAGTGGTTCCAACAGGACCTATTGGGATCAGGGGATCCTTTACACTGAGGCCATAGACCCCAAACCTGGTGCCACTAGGAGAGTGGTAGTACCTCAGGCATTTAGGGAATTCCTCCTCACTTTGGCTCATGATATCCCCCTAGCTGGGCACTTTGGCCATACCAAAACTTGGAGCAGGCTTGTCAGCCACTTCTACTGGCCAGGGATGCACCAGAAGGTGAAGGAGTTTTGTAACTCCTGCCCCGACTGTCAAGCCAGTGGCAAGACAGATGGGCTTCCCTAAGGAGGTGGTATCAGATAGAGTTACAAACTTCATGTCTGGTTACCTAAAACACATGTGGAAGGAGTGTGGAGTGACCTACAGGTTCACTACCCCTTACCATCTGCAGTGTAATGGCCTTGTCGAAAGATTCAACAAGACCATGAAAAGTATGATTGATGGACTCCCTGAAAAACTCAGAAGGAGCTGGGATATCTTACTGCCATGCCAGCTTTTTGCCTACAGGCTAGTGCCACAGAAGGGAGTGGGGTTTTTAAAATGTGGGGTCTGCATTTCATGGTTGTCATTGTCAATTTAAGTTTTGGATCAGAGTGTGAAATGAAGTTACACACGTTTGCATTTTTGGAGCACACTTACACAGAGGTAATGCTTTCAGTTGTCTACATATTGCAAGTGTCTCAATGTGCAACAGTGTAGGCGAAGCATGCTGAATATGTTCGTGATGTGCATATAGGCACGTGTCTCATCTATTCAGCTAGTTACATATGGCTGTTGACTGCATGGCTGTGACTTAGCACACACCCATGTACACAAAAGGATTTCAATAGAATTGTATGTGACTTTCAGGTGGTGAATCAATGTCTGTGTCTTCTGCAGATCTTGTAGAATAGTGGCAAGGTCAACCTTGCTTAATGTGTGATGCCACTGTGTTAAAAAAACATTCATGGCTGTGAACACATCTTGTGCATTTACTGAGCACATGGTGAGTGTAAGCTGAGCAGTATTTTCCCAGTCTTCCAACCAGCTGCTACTATTTGAGTCAAATAATTGCATGTATTTTTTGTTAGGCAAGGATTTTTTTTTCTTTGTAGTCTATTGATCACTCATTTAGCTGATGTTCATGCCATCCTGATTTTGGTATGTGAAATTGCAAATATATTGTGTATGCATCATCCCAGCTTGGATCGCATTTAGCGTCCACACACAAGTTGTAGTTGAGCATATGAATTGTGTGTCACATGTATTTTGAGAATGACTGACAAGGGTGTTGATATGAGCTATACTGATGCTGGTACATTTCACACCAAGCTGTAATATGAGAGCTGTGATGTCAGTTGACTTGGAATGTGTTTCATGTGATGCGGCATGTGTACAGTGAGTGAACAGAAAAGATGTATATCTGTTTGCTGTGCAGATGCTCCCAGATCTTGAGTCTCCATCATGCTCTTAGTTGCCACACATGTGAGGATGTGTTGATGGAAATATGTGTTTGTTGATAGTCTCCTTGATGTTTCAATGGATTGTTTGTGACATTGTTTCAGTGCCAAATGTGGACAAAGCAGACTTAATTCTGCACGTCTTTCATCCTCACAATATGTACACATATCTCCTGTATTCATGATGAGTAAGTCACTTGTGTTTTGATCAACAGATTTAGTCACCACCCCAGCATCATCACCCATGCTGGCAGCTTATCTTATTCAATGAGCTGTGCACTGACCACACCAACACTGTGGATACTTTGTCATGTGGCTCATGCATACTCTTACTACCATACAGGACACAATCTGCAAATAAAAAATGTGATTATCAATTTCAGGAGTATATTAGGGATTGAGGTGTTAGATGGATATTGTCTGCAAATGACATTCACAAGAGCGTTCCTTAGACACATGCAAATTGTTATTTGAGTTTGCGTGACCAGTCCACACATGGGGACAGTATCCTACATTTATGTTGGCCCATGCTTCTTTGAAAAACAATATTGTTTATGACTATAGATATTCCCATGACAACAGTGACACAACCACTTCTATGTTGTTGTTGTTGGAGACACTGAACGCAGTACTGGGTGGCTGTGTCTGTGGACATGTGTGTTATCTGTGCTGATAGCCTCTGTGCTTTCCTGTACACAGATGCATCACAATGTCTTACTTTTGTTATTACATTAGAGTGGTGTTGTCCTGCAATGTTTCTGCGTGTGTTGTGGTGGACTTATGCATTCACTGTGTGATCACACATATGTCTGTTTACTGTAATTTATGGTCTAGCATCAAATGTGCTATTCCCCTAGAATTTAGCGTGCAGACTGTAACTACCTGATGATGAAATTCCCTCAATCTACATACACGACATTCTATAGACCCATGTTCTGATTGTGATCACAATGATGCTCAGGCACTCAGAAAGTAATTGCCACACAATCTGTGATCATCTCTTGAACATGGCATCTGTGTTCTTACTGGACAAAGGTTTTGTAGTGAAATGAACAATTCTGCAGATCAAGGTTGTGGTATGTAGGTCAGACTGTCCAGTTGTGACATGCTTTCCTGCAAGGACCCTACATTGTACCCCAAATACCTGCACCTACCTTGACCTGAATGTGAAGTTCGCGTGTTTGACCTGACACTACCTCTGTCGATGCATGTAAGGCAGTGCACCATGGTGATTCAGCCACAAAGCCTGTCCCCCAGCCCCTATTCAAAGGACAGATGGTGATCCATGGAAATTGTGACCTAATGTTGCATTGCCCTGGTGGGGACTTTGTAAGTGTATGAGTCCATTGGTGTGGTCTGGGAAGGCCCACATAAACATGGTCTGCAGGTGACCCTGGTGCACCTGCATCTCCACTCTACTCATTCCTCAAAGTTGGCATTTACTTTTGCTGCAGCAGTGTATGAATACCTTTCATTGACAATAACCTGTGTGATTGTTTATGTGGAAATTCCTGCAGAATGTACTCCACATGTACTGACAGAAATTTCTTTTTTTATCAGAATTTACATTGTTCATGTACATTTGTTTAGCTTTATGTTCCAAACCAACCCAGGATATGCATCCTCATGTATAGGGGTATTTGGCCCAAAGCCCAGATATGCGCCTTCATGTATAGGGGTATTTACCCCAAAGCCCAGATATGCATCTTCATGCATAGGGGTATTTACCCCAAAGCCCAGATATGCCTCTTCATGTATGGGGTATTTACCCCAAAGCCCAGATATGCATCTTCATGTATAGGGGTATTTACCCCAAAGCCCAGATAGGCATCTTCATGTATAGGGTATTTACCCCAAAGCCCAGATAGGCATCTTCATGTATGGTGTGATTTCAACCAAAAACCATGTATGCATATACACATATGGTGTATCACCCACAAAAACACATATTTTCTTCAACATTGCTGTGGGTAGGTGCCACCCCCATATTGACTGTACATTGCTGTGGGTATTTGCCACCCCCGATCTTGACTGTACATTGCTGTGGGTAGCTGCCATCCCCCATCTTGTCTGGTCATTGCTGTGGGTAACTGCCACCCCCATCTTGACTGTACATTGCTGAGGTTAGCTGCCACCCCCCCCTCATATTGACTGTACATTGCTGTGGGTATTTGCCACCCCCCATCTTGACTGTACATTGCTGTGGGTAGCTGCCACCCCCATCTTGACTGTACATTGCTGTGGGTATCTGCCACCCCCCATCTTGACTGCACATTGCTGTGGGTAGCTGCCACCCCCCATATTGACTGTACATTGCTGTGGGTATTTGTCACCCCCATCTTGACTGTACATTGCTGTGGGTAGCTGCCACCCCCCATCTTGACTGTACATTGCTGTGGGTAACTGCCACCCCCCATATTGACTGTACTTTGCTGTGGGTATTTGTCACCCCCATCTTGACTGTACATTGCTGTGGATAGCTGCCACCCCCCATCTTGAATGTACATTGCTGTGGGTATTTGCCACCCCCCCATATTGACTGTAAATTGCTGTGGGTAGCTGCCACCCCCTATATTGACTGTACATTGCTGTAGGTAGCTGCCACCCCCCATCTTGACTGTACATTGCTGTGGTTAGCTGCCACCCCCCATCTTGACTGTACATTGCTGTGGTTAGCTGCCACACCCCATATTGACTGTACATTGCTGTGGGTATTTGCCACCCACCATCGTGACTGTACATTGCTGTGGGAAGCTGCCACCCCCTATTGAATCAACATTGCTGTATGGGTAGGTGTTGAACTTACCTTCTGCGATGAACGCGTTGGTTGCGGTTCTAGTAGAGCTCGAAGAGGTAGAGTATGGGGATGACATGCACGATCGGATTCATGGCTGCACGGCTCGTTCAGCAGGAATCGGGTTGTGCCGCGAATCGGTGCTGAAATACTCCCCTTCCGGCTGCTCTGACGTGTTGGTTGTAGCGACGGATTCGGTGTATGGGAAGTACGCATCGTACTTCGGCGTTTGTAATAAGACTTGGAAATGCCTCCGGACGACTCCTTTCTGCGTTTCCGGAGGCTTTTCGTTTGGACTATGAAGACGGAATCGGAGTGACCGTATCGTTCGGTGAGTAAAGGTTTTTGTGCATCGTACTGCAGTGTTTGGTTTCACCGGCTCCCGATACGAGTCGGTTGTGCTGTTCGCCTCCGGACGCTTCTGGGAGGGCCTTCCGCACAACATCGGAATCGGGCCCTTAGTCTACACCAACTCTAGGGTGGGGCAGGCGGTGTGAACCGTTCTCCTAAAATTCTGCCATCTTGAGTTGGTGAGAAAACCTCTTATCAGGGCTAGGGTAGTGCCTCTTCCCACAGGAAGTGGTCACTAGAGGGTATAGACACCCTAAAGGTGGGTATCCCATGTGCTACTACCTGTCTCCCCTAGTATCACCCCATAATTCAGTAGTTAGATGGCACCCCGAGACCTGAACATCAGATTCGATGGACAAGTGAAGACTAGGACAAAGAAGACCCGCTGCTCGCGAATTGAAGCCCTGCTGCAGAAGAAAAAGGAGCCAAACCCTGCCTGCTGATCCCAGGACTCGACAATCGCTACTGCTGTGCCGCCCTGAAACTTGAAAGAACTCCAAGAACCCCAGAGCAACTCCAGCCTTCAAGATATTGCCAAGAAGCTCCCTTGGAGTGAAGGTATCATTCCCCTGCACACCGCAGGCACAGAACCTGGGAAGTCTGGTTTGCCAACGTGCTGTTCCCTGATGACCTCAATGCAGCACCAAAATGAGAAAAGGTACAGCAGTTCTGGAGGTTCAGATCTGTCTTCCCACCAAGTTTGGAGATACCAGGACCTATCGGAGTCGTGGTGCACCAATACCCAGGGTACCTGACCCCCAGTGGCAAACACCAAGTAGAAAAGGCTACTCCGGATTCTTGAAGCACCAGAAGCAAACACCCATCAAGGGACATCAAGACACCTGAGACCAACTTCCTGAGTGACCCAGCTGTCCAGGAAGCGCCTCTTCAAGTTGTCTGCTCCTCAAGACGCACGACCCCCGGCTGACCTGTTTGCCCTGCATCCGGCCTCAATGGCCCCTGCACCGACTAACCAGCCCTGCTTCTGTGGTCCCCAGGCCATTGCAACCTCCGCCCTCTAAGGAGACCCACGGGACTTACCTGTAAGTCCCTCTGTGCAGTGCATTTTCAAGTGACTCCCTTTGTCTTTCCTCACCAGCTTCCAAGACCTCAGCACCTCTGCTTCCGACCAATACGAGATGCTCCTGAACTTCTCCTGTTGAAACTTTGGACCTGGTCCCAACATTGACCTACAACGAGAAGGTAACCTTTGTGAAAGCATTGTCTGAATTTCTATGCATTTTTCTACTTTTCCCCCATTGTTCCCAATGGTGTTGTAATTGCTCATAGAAGTGATATATTTATCAGAATTTGCAAAATCATATCTCCAAACGTATTTACCCCAGAACTGTGTTTATAGTAACCCTGGGCAAAGCACTACGCTACGCTCGCGTAGTTTGCGAAGTTTGTGCTACTTCGCACAACGCGAATTGCACGTAGCACAGTGCAAACACGCGTAGCGTAGCGTAGCGTAGTGCAGAGGTCATTTTTTGCTTGCTCGCGGTCCTCAACGTCAAGTTGGCGACCGCGAGCAAGCAAAATGACATCCCGGCGAGACTTTTTCTCGTTCGCGATCAGCAACATCAAGTTGCCGATCGCGAGCGTGGAAAATAAACCTCCCAGCGAGATTCTCGCGATGAGAAACTACCAGTCCGCGTTGAGAAAGCTGCCGCTCGAGTAAAAATCTACTCGAGCGGCAGTAAAAGACAGCTCGCACTGTGCAAGATGCCGTTTTCAATGATTGCACAGTGCGGACAAGCATCCGGCACTGTGCAATCATTGCGAACAGTGCACTACGCAGTTCGCGTAGTGCTACGCGTAGTTCGCGTAGTGCGAACTGCACTTTGCGTAGCTTCGCGTAGCGCTACTTCGCGAACTACGCCCAGGCTTAGTTTATAGTCTTAAAAATTATATAAAAAACAATATTATTTTTACAAATTGGTCTCGGATTTATTCTTGAATGTGTGTTTCATTGATTGCCTCTGTGAGTACACCAAATGCTTAACTACACTATCACAAAGAGATAGTTAGTATTATCTACTTATACCTCTACCTACCTTTTGGGGATTTCCCGAACTCTCTATTTAGTGTACTTCTTTTTAGTACACTGTACAAAGTGTTGGTTTCCTACATTGGTGGCAGCAGTGGGATACACAAATTTGCATTTGCTGGACCACTTTGACAATAAGTGACCACATGAGTAAATCAAAAAAATGCCTCTAGATAGTCTACTTTTTGATTGGCCTAATTTTCAAAATTTCTAAAGTTAACTTATAGGGCCTTAGTCAAGTCCCTGAAACCAAGTGGCTAGAAATGTAAAGGGCTGTACTTCAGTTAGGACAAAAATACTTAGAATTTAGTTATTTTTTGTAAGTTTGTAAAGAATTCCCAACTTAAGTAAAATAATGCCTGATTCTGATAGCCAGGTTCAGGAGCTCGACCTGACCCCTTACATGGACCTGAACCATGCTCAATGCAGGGCCTTCTGTAAGGGCTATGTAATGAAAGCAGACAAAAGTCCTAAAAAGGACTTTCTCAAACAACTGATAGCTCGATTTGAGAAAATCACCCTGAAGTGGTAGCCCAGTCTAAGGATAAAAATAATACCAATGAAGATGATACTGAGGATGGACATGAGCCAGTCCCCTCGAGGACAGCTGATACCCCCTCAAATGAGGACCTCATGCCGGAAAGATTGACCAGGAGACTGAACTTAGAGGCTCAGCTCCTAGATCTAGAAAGGCAAAGAAAAGAGATGGGCATAGGACCTGTCTCTGGTAGAAGCATACAATTAATTAGGGAGAGTGGAAGTTCAAATGGCTCAAACCTCCTCAAAGGGATTGTCCCTCACTATTCAGAAGATGATGATATTGCCAAATTGTTTACTGCATTGGAGAGAGCCTGTATAGGAAGAAAAGTAGCTAGAAAGATTTGGGCTCCTATCTAGTGGGAACTATTCTAAGGCAAATACAGGGATAGACTCCAGACATTGCCGGAAAAAGATGCTGAGTCTTATGACCTCATGAAGGGTACCCTGATTGAGGGCTTTGGACTCACCACTGAAGAGTATAGAATAAGATTCAGGGTGGAATTCATTGACTTTTCAGTAAAAACACTAGATGGGTGATTAAAAGGTAACACAATGAATTACTCTGAAGGGCTTTACAATTTAATTATGAAGGAGCATCTTTTGAGTAATTGTTGCAATGAGAAGTTACATCAGAAGCTGGTAGACCTAGGATCACTTTCTCCTCTAGAGTTGGGGAAGAAGGCAAGGGTGACCAGAACTACCACTGGTGGGGGAGACCAAAAGAAATAGGACAAAACGCCCCCCCCCCCCAAGGGAAAGATGGTGATCAAAAAGGGAAAAACAAAAGTGAGTCTTCTTCAGGCCCCTGTTCAGGAGGGTGTGCCCAGAAACTCATCACAGCCCAAGGGAGGGTACCACGGTAAGAACTGGGATCCCAAAAAGGCTTAGTTTCCTAACTGTAGGGCACTTGGACACCGAACTGGAGACTCTGGCTGTAAAAACAAACCCAATGAATCTAGTCCACCTGCAGGAAATGCAGTTGACAATCTCCAGATGGGTCCTCAGGGGAGCACTGACCATGTCAGAGATCTCCCTAAGTAGACTCAAGTAGGGGATGTGGACTTAGACACCTTAGCTGTCTGTCTCACTAACATGCAAAAATACAGACAGCATCCTATTTTTAATGGGGTTCGGGTGGAAGCCCTGGGAGACACTGGTGCCAGCACCACCATGGTGGCTAAGCAACTGGTGTCCTCACAACAGTATCTGCCTGAAAGAACCTATCCAGTCACCAATGCTGACAATGTGACAAAAACCCATCCCATGGCAGTGGTGTCCCTTGAATGGGGAGGGGTTGCTGGAAAGAAAGAAGTAACAGTCTCTTCATCAATACCAGTTGATTGTTTGCTTGGCAAGGATTTGGAGTCCTCAGCCTGGGATGAGGCAGAACTGAGAATCCATGCTTGGAATCCCACACTAGGTGTGTGAAAAAACCAGAGTGCAGAGCAGAGCCCAGAGTGAAAACGAGATGCTGGAGTCTGGAAGAATGGCCCAGCCCTCCAAGAGAAAAGGCAAGCAGACTGAGGAACCAGCTGCAAATCAGACACCCAGGCCCTTCTCCTCAGGGGGAAGGAGTCAGCCCCAGAGAGAACTGAGCCTCAGGACCTAGAGCCTTACTAGGCTGAGCTTTTGGGCCCAGGGGGACCCTTTAGTGAAGAGCTGTGCCAGGGGCAGGGGACGTGCCCCACTTTTGAAAGCCTGCAACTTCAACCTGCTGCACAGGAAGGAGGTGATGTCAGTGGTTCCAACAGGACCTATTGGGATCAGGGGATCCTTTACACTGAGGCCATAGACCCCAAACCTGGTGCCACTAGGAGAGTGGTAGTACCTCAGGCATTTAGGGAATTCCTCCTCACTTTGGCTCATGATATCCCCCTAGCTGGGCACCTTGGCCATACCAAAACTTGGAGCAGGCTTGTAAGCCACTTCTACTGGCCAGGGATACACCAGAAGGTGAAGGAGTTTTGTAACTCCTGCCCCGACTGTCAAGCCAGTGGGAAGACAGATGGGCTTCCCTAAGGAGGTCGTATCAGATAGAATTACAAACTTCATGTCTGGTTACCTAAAACACATGTGGAAGGAGTGTGGAGTGACCTACAGGTTCACTACCCCTTACCATCTGCAGTGTAATGGCCTTGTCGAAAGATTCAACAAGACCATGAAAAGTATGATTGATGGACTCCCTGAAAAACTCAGAAGGAGCTGGGATATCTTACTGCCATGCCAGATTTTTGCCTACAGGCTAGTGCCACAGAAGGGAGTGGGGTTCTCCCCATTTTAACCTTTGTTTGGTTATCCTGTTAGGGGACTATTGTGCCTTGTGAAGGAGAGATGGGAAAGACCTCTCATTCATCCTAAGCAGGACATAGTGGACTATGTACTTGGCCTCTGCTCCAGGATGGCTGGATATATGAAGAAAGCAAACCAAAATCTTGAGGCCAGCCAAAAACTCCAAAAGCAATGGTATGACAAAAAGGCTGCTGTGGTGGAATTCCAACCAGGGCAGAAGGTGTGGGATTTGAGGATGTGTCCGATAGGGCCCACCAAAATAAGTGGAGTGGACCCTACCCTATTCTAGAAAAAAAAGGGCTGGTCACCTAGTTGTTGGACCTTGGCTCTTGCAGGAACCCCAAGAGGGTCATCCATGTGAACCGTTTTAAACCCTACTATGACAGGGCAGATGTGACCATGCTTATGGTTACAGATAAGGATCAGGAAGCAGAAAGTGAACCTCTCCCTGACCTCCTATCTAACAATCCAAAAGATGGGTCAGTGGAAGGAGTGGTCTTGTCAGACACCCTCACAACCCAGCAGCAGACTGATTGCAGGAGCGTCCTAAATCAGTTTGCTGAACTTTTCTCTTTGACCCCTGGTCAGTCTAGCTGGTGTACCCATGATGTGGACACTGGTGAAACCCTACCTGTCAAAAACAAAATCTAAAGGCAGTATGATCATGTGAAAGAGAGCATCAAAGCTGAAGTAATCAAGATGCTGGAATTGGGAGTCATAGAGCCATCTGAGAGCCCCTGGGCCAGCCCAGTTGTGTTAGTCCCCAAACCTCATACCCAGGGTGGAAAGAAAGAGATGAGGTTCTGTGTGGACTATAGGGGCCTCAATGCTGTGACCAAAACCCATGTACACCCAATTCCAAGGGATGGTGTATTAATTGACAGGTTGGGAGCAGCCAAATACCCGAGTACTTTTGATCTCGCATCTGGGTACTGGCAGATAGGTCTGACTCCAGGAGTAAAAGAGAGATCTGCATTTTCAACCCCAGATGGGCATTATAAGTTTACTGTGATGCCGTGTGGGCTGAAAAATGCACCTGGCATTTTTCACAGGTTGGTGAACAGGAATCCTATAGTGCAGTTTATCTAGAAGATACTGCTGTCTTTAGCACCACCTGGCTGGATCACCTGATTCACCGTGGGAATGTATTAGAGGCTCTGAAATGTGCAGGCCTCAGTATCAAGGCAAGCAAGGTCCAAATCAGGCAGTGGAAGGTTGTATACTTGGGCCACCTTGTTGGTGGAAGCCAGGCTCAACAATTACATCCCAAGATCGAGACCATTCTGGTCTTGGTGGCTACAACAACCCAGACTCAAGTCAGGGTCTTCCTTGGCTTGACTGGGTACTACTAGAGGTTTGTGAAGGATTATGGCAACCTTGTGACACCCCTCACAGAACTGAACTCCAAAAGAATGCCTAAAAAGGTGAACTAGATAGTGAGCTGTCAAAAGGCTTTTGACACTCTGAAGGAAGCTGTGTCCTCTGGCCCTGTTCTAAAAGCTCAAGATTAAGCCAAGCAATTCATTGGCAAGCCTGATGCCTCTCAACATGGGATAGGAGCGTTCCTATACCAAATAAATGCCCAAGGTCAAGACCAGCCTGTGGCTTTCAACAGTAGAAGGCGACTCTCCAGGGAACAGTGTTGGAGTGCCATTGAGAGGGAAGCCTTTGCTGTGGTTTGGCCCCTGAAGAAGCTGAAGCCATACCTATTTGGCTCTCACTTCATTGTTCAAGCTGACCACAGACCTCTCAAATGGTTAATGCAGATGAAAGGTGAAAATCCCAAACTGCTCAGGTGGTCCATATTCCTACAGGGAATGGACTTTGAAGTGGAACACAGACCTGGGAGTGCCCATGCCAATGCAGATGGACTTTCCAGGTTCTTCCACTTAGATGATGAAGACTCACTAGGGGAAGGTTAGTCTCATCCTCTTTCATTTCGGGGGTCAGTAGGAAAGTTTCTCTTGTGACATGGTTAGCCCCCACTTTTTGGCTGATGTTGATGTGATTTCCAACTGTAAGTGCACTGGGTCCCTGCTAACCAGGTTCCAAGTGCCAAACTCTCTTTCCCAAAAACTGTACCATGATTGGCACAACTTCAGTTAACCCTATACGTCCCTAGTAAATGGTACCTGTTAGACCTGGTGCCATTGGCGTGAGTCTCCCTTCCATTTTTTTACTGATTGCCTCCTGTGTTTTTGATATGTTTTGCTGGTTCAGATGCTTTGGGCACTGTGCCACTCCTATTCAGTGCCACAGTGCAAGTGCTTCCTATGATAAATTGATGTATTGATTAGTGACTCCATGATTGGATCATTTGATTTACTTGTCAGACCCTAGTATAGTGCACCATGTGAGCCCACGGCCTGTAAATCAAATGCTGCTGGTGGGCTTGCAGCACTGGTTGTGCCTCCCACAAAAGCAGCTTGAAAAGTGTGTCTCAGGCATGTCATTGCAGAGCCTATGTGCAGTCTGTGACTGCCATGTCGAGTTGGCAAGTGCACCCACTTGCCAGTCCCTAAACCTTCCCTTTTCTGCATATCAGTCACCCCTAAGGTAGGCCCAAGTGCAGGGTGCATTGTATGTAAAAGGTAGGACATGCCCTGGTGTGTGCAGCATGTCCTGATAGTGAATTACAGCCAATTTAGTTTTTCACTATTGCAAGGCTACCTGTCCCCATAGGCCAGAATGGGAAGTTTGATTATAACATCTTATAATCCTAACTGACCCAGGGAACATGGAGCATGGAACATGGAGCATCGAGGCGCCTGCTCGCCGCATCACCCTCCCTGCGGACCCTTTGTTGGTTTTGCGTTACGCATCCAAGGTACTTTTGTGAGAAACGTGTCGCATTTATTATCAACTTGAACTAAGTTACTTCTACCATCTTTAAGTCTATTTTTGACTACAGTATTGTGGATTTTTGTCGTTTGTGGTCTTGTGTTAAGTTTATATAAAGAATACTTATTTTTATAAAAACCTGTGTGGTGTCCATCTGTAGTGTTTTCACTGTATTACTGTATGTGTTCACAAAGGCTTAACACACTGCCTCTGAGATAAGCCTATCTGCTCGTGCCAAGCTACCAAGGGGGTGAGCAGGGGTTATCCAGGAGTGTAACTCCCTTGTCCTGACTTAAAAGCAAGGGTCCCTATTTGGACAAAGGTGTATACCATTGCCAACTAGAGACCAGTTCTAACAGTACCCCTGGATCCTAGGGCATGGATACTGTAGAGGGTCCTCTCGGGCTGCAGCACTGTTCATGCCCCCCAGGTACCCCTCACCAAGGCTATGCACTCTACCATTGCAGGCTGCGTGTCTAGGTGAAGAGAAAACCGAAGATTCGACATGGCATACTGCCCTGTGTTTTATGCCTGTCATACACTGCATAAGATATAGGTAAGCTACCCCTATTGCAGGCCTTTAGCCCTAAGTGCACTATATCCTATGTGCGAGCATATCAGTATGAACAGATATGCCCATACAGTGTCCCGTCTATTCTGAGATGTTGTAAGTGTACAGGGAAGCCATAAAGAGTACATGGTCTAGATACTTTTCAACACGAGTTTCCTAGCTGTAGGATAGCTTTAAAGATTCCTAAGGTGTTTGGTACCAAATATCTTGTCTTAATAAACCCTCACTGATGCCAGTGTGGGAGTTATTAACAAATTCACACAGGAAATCCATTTAGAGGTTCCCCATAAAACCTGCCAAGCACTGGTGTGGTTCCTGACTTGTTTTTGCCAGTCTGCCACTACCAGACATGTTTCTGACCTCAACGGATGAGGGCCAGCACTCTCAGAGGACAGAGACAAAACCTGATCTGGGCGGAGGTGCTTCACACCTCCTCTAGTACAGATGGTCTTCTTGGGCAGGAAGCTTCAAAGGCAATTCCGCCTTTGAAATTCAACCCAGGAACCTGCAGATAGGGGGGGATACTAAGCCCCCTTTCCTGCTCCACTTTTGGTGGAGGAAAGGCGAGAAAATTAGTTAGATTAGGAGCAGAGTCCCCACTTAGTTTACACCACCTCTAGGGTGGGGCAGGCAATGTGAAGTCCTCGCCTAAATTTCCACTATCTTAAGATGGCAAGAAAACCTCCTATCAGGGTTAGGGTAGTGCCTCTTCCCACAGGAAGTGGTCACAGCAGAGTGTAGACATACTGGGCTACTACCTGTCTCATCTTGTAACGCTCCTGAATTCAGTATATAGGTGGCACCGAGGCCTGAACATCAGATTCCACAGACAAGGGAAGACTAGGACAAAGAAAACCTGCTGCTCCAGAACTGAAGCCCTGCTGCAGAAGAAAAAGGAGCCAAACCCTGCCTGCTGATCCCAGGACTCTTCAGTCGCTGCTGCTGTGTCGTCCTGAAACCTGAAAGAACTCCAAGAACCCCGGGGCACCTCTAGCTTTCAAGAACTCATCAACAAACTCCTTTTGAGTGAAGGTATCACTGCCCTATACACCGCAGGCACCGAACCCATGAAGTCCTGTTTGTCTATGTGCTGCTCCCTGATGACGTTGACATAGCACCAAAGCAAGAAGAGGTACAACAGCTCTGCAGGGTCAGATCTATCTCCCCACCAGGTTTGAAGACACCAGGACCTACCAGAGCCAAGGCATACCAATACCCGGGGTACCGGAACCCCAACGGCAAACATGAGGAAGAGTCCATTCTGGACTCCCGAAGCACCAGAAGCAAGCACCCATAGAGGGACATTGAGACACCTGAGACACCCACATCTTGAGTGGCCCAGCTGTCCGGAGAGCGCCACTTCAAGTTGCCTGATCCTGAACGCGAGGACCTCAGGTGCACAACGCCTGGCTGACCTGTTCGCTCTGCATCCAGGCCCACCGGCCCTAGCGCCAACCAACCAGCCCTACTCCCATGGTCTCCAGGCCCTTGCGACCTCCTCCCTCTAATGAGACTTACCTGTTAGTCCATCTATGCAGTGCATTTTCAAGTGGACCCCTATGTCTTTGCTCACCAGCTTCCAAGTCCTGAGCATCTCTGCTCCCAGCCTATCCGGGATAATCCCAAACTTCTCCTGTTGGAACTTTGAACCTGGTCTCGACATTGACCTACAATGAGAAGGTGACCTTCGTGAAAACATTGCCTGAATTTCTATGCATTTTTCTACTTTTTCCCCATTGTTTCCTATGGTGCGTAATTGCACATAGAAGTGATATATTTATCAAATTTTGCAAAATCATTTCTCCAAAAGTACTTACCCTAGAACTGTGTTTACGGTCTTAAAAATTATATGAAAATTATATTATTTTTGCAAATTAGTCTCGGATTTATTCTTGAGTGAGTGTATGTCATTTATTGTGAGTACAACAAATGTTTAACACTACCCTCTGATAAGCCTTACTGCTCGCCTATACTACCACAAAAAGAGAGTTAGTATTATTGCTTTATACCTCTACCTATCTTTTGGGGATTTCCCGATCTCTCTAAATACTGCACTTCATTTTAGTACATTGTCCAGAGAGCCGGTTTCCTACACCAGCTGTCATCCAACCCAGATGTGTATTCAGAGCCAGGGAGAGGCATAGAATGGTTAAAGTAAGAAAATGTCAACTTTCTAAAAGTGGCATTTTCAGACTTACAATTTAAAATCAGACTTCACTTAAAGTTGTGAATTTAAATTGTGAGTCCAGAGACACCAAACTCCAAATCTCTATCCCTTCCCATTTGGAAATTACACTTAAAATATGTTTTTAGTCAATCACAATGTTAACCAATGGGAGAGATAGGCCTTGCAGTAGTGAAAAACGAATCTAGCAGTTTCCCACTACCACGACATGTAAAACTCAAATGTACATGTCTTACTTTTTAAATACACTGCACCCTGCCCATTGGGCTGCCCAGGGCCTACCTTAGGGGTGACTTATATGTAGTAAAAGGGAAGGTTAGGGCCTGGCAAGTAGGTTAACTTGACAGGTCGAAATGGCAGTTTACAACTGAACACACAGGCTCTGCTGTGGCAGGCCTGAGCCATGTTTAGGGGCTACTGAACTGGGTGGCACAATCAGTGCTGCAGGCCCACTAGTATCATTTTATTTACAGGCCCTGGGCACATATAGTGCACTTTACTAGGGACTTTCAAGTAAACTAAATATGCCAATTGTGGATAAGCCAATGTTACCATGTTTAGAGTACAGAGCACATGTGCTTTAGCACTGGTTAGCAGTGGTAAAGTGCCCAGAATCCTAAAGGCAGGAAAAATGTTGTCAGCAAAACAGGAGGTCAGGAGGCAAAAATTCAGGGGAAGCCACGCCAAGGATGCCAGGTCTAACACCCACAGAGTGTCACTTACACACTGCCTGCTCAGAAGTCAAGTTCAGGTTCCTACATCTTCTGTCCATCTTTTGTGCCCTAGTCATGTTGAAGACAAGCCGAAAACTATGATGTCAGGCTGGTCTCTTCTCTGATGGACCAGTCCTAGAGATTCTGGCCCATTCTCCAGGAAGAGCACCATCTGAGTCCCTCTCGAGCCTTTAGTGACCAGGCATCCTGCTTTTGCTGGGAAGTTCTGGTTTTCCACCATCTGTCCTGGCAGATTCCAGTAAATCGAGCACTCACAGTTTTCATACAGTGTCTAATGAACACAATGAAAGGCAGATTTCATGTGTTACTGTGCAGGTTTACTTTAGCAGCTCTCATCAGAAAGCAATTTAGTTAACACAGATGATAATGTGCATAAAGGTTTACATTTGTGCTTGTCTGTTTTCTATATTGGTAAGTGCTGTGAATTAAGTCATTACGTGGAGAAGTGTGGCTCAATGGTTAGAGCGGCAGACCCTGATGCAGCGTTGTGGCCCGGGACCAGGGTTCAATTCCCGCCTCGGCGGGTCTTGGGCTTAATTTCCTCGGACCTGATAATTCTCGCCTCGGTGCCTATTCTAATCATGGGTCCCAATCTGCAACTCTGGGCAATAGCTTGCTTAATCTCCACAACGGCCCCACCAGCGCTGGGATGCCTGGCTTCACCTTGGGGGTGCCCAGGAGTGGACATCTCACAGAGAATAGCCAGGAAGGGTTCCACAGCGGTATGCGTATAGCGCCAGGACGCCTCTGTTGGGGGCAGCAGTGTGCTTTACAAGTACGAATTTCATTTCATTCATTTCATGTGCTCCTTGGTAGATGCAAAATGATAATCCTAGTTGGGTGTTTGTGCAACGTCCTGGATTTTGGTTTTTCAAAATCTGAAAACTTTAACATTATGGGGAAATTTCTTCTGCCTCTGGGGTAGGTGAGCGCTAAAGAATACTGTAGGTAACAAACGGGCTAACTCTTGCTTCCTTGCAGGGCAGCCCAACCTTCAAATCAAAAAATTAGTTATTTTCATTGACGCTGGAAATGTGTGTAAAATGCTCATAATGTTTTTGGGGGAGCTTAAGTAATCCTGACTAGGTGGCCCTTCCCAAAAAATAAAATAATAAAGTATTGGCACTTTATTTATTCTATGTACCCAAGGGTACTTGCATGCACCCACATTTATTTCAGATACCTACCCCGGAGAAGCGATAATAAACAGTATGAGGGAAGGCATGCATTCCCCCCATATGTAATGCCAGTCATTAGCAGTGAGCAAGGCCGGATCCAACCTTGACCTCAGTAGGTTTAAGTGATTTTTCTGCATGTCATAGAGAGCGGTGGTGATGCAGGAGCCATCATTATTTTACCAGGTGAAGCTACTTCTCTCGGAACCTTTCTGTAACCTTGAACACGCACTTTAGCGGATCACATACCTATGATATTAATTTGGCAGTGCACGCTCGACATAATTCTTGTTAAGTCGGTTTGCAAGAATTAGAGGGACTTATTTATGAAAAGTGTTGCATGGCTGCGTAAGAACAGCGATGCAACACCTTTCAGTGCGCCCTCCTTGCGCCATGTTTTCTGTATGGAGCTCCATGTCGCAAGGATTTACAGATACGTCAGTATTCCTGACCTATCTGTAGGCGCAGTAATGGAGCATTGCTGGATTGTATGGCAAAAGTGACGCTACTCCAGCAATGAGTCCCATGTTAAAGGTGCCTGCGTCAGTCTTACGCCTGCTGTGAAGCAGTCATAAGATTTTAACGCAGTGGTGTCCTAGAAGTGTTGCGCCACTTCTACGACCATTTTTTGCAGGGTAACTCCCACCCTGCATACATTATATCTGACGCAGGTATAATATAGCGCAGGGCTTTACAAAGTGACGCATCTGCTTAGATCTGTCACTTTGTAAATATGGCGCAGCGTGGCGCATTTTTTACGCCGCTGGTGCGTCACAAATAGTGACACACCGGCGGTACAAAGGGCTCATAAATAAGCCCCTGAGTAAATAGTTGTTTGTACAGGCTGTTTCACTCTAGATTTCGTTTCATTTACCCTGCAAGTTACGTTGTTACTGGCGTGTGGAGGTGGTCCATTACACAGGGTGCACCAAAGCTGCTCCTCCAGTGTCCCTCGACGGAGTCCTACTGGGCGCAGCTGGCAGTAGAGGGCCTTCCCATGGGCCATGGCCGCTCTGCACATAGCACCTGGGGAGTTATCCCCTTTAAACTACCGCTGCATGGGGTTACTGTGTTGTAGCAAGGAAGGAAATTACAAATAAACTAATGAATTCCTGCATCACTTCTAAAGCGCAATTTGTCGTAACAAGTACATTATACAGAGGGTCATGTAGCGCTGAAAAACGAAGAAAGATAAGAGCTTCAATATCTTTTTTTGGAGGGGGTGGGTGGAGGACGTTTGTGTCACAGTGTGTCTCTACTAACAGCGTGATGTTTACAGAGGCCTTCTTTTCACCACCCCGAGTGTGTGGAGGGGATTTGTTTAGTATGTATATGACTCCTCGCAAACGGGCCGGTGTGTCTGAAGAAGGCAGATGTGTTCCTGCCAGCACAGAATCATTTTCGGAATTTTCATCTACTGTCCCAATTCCATTTTGCTCTTCAGCGGTCTGGGGAAGTTGAGACACCTCCCCATCCAGCCGGCAACAATATAAAGGCGTGAGAATGTCCATAAAATTCTAACTAGCAAGAAACAGTGTAAATAATTATTTTCTCTTGTCTGGCTTGGGAAAGGAATACACATGTAAAGCAGCTGAAGCCACATCTGAAACGTAAAAGTAAGTGAAAGCCAGAAAAGATACAAGCAACACGTCTTGTCAGTCATCTGAAACGAGTATAAACAGCTTGCCTGAAGTGAACTCGAGCCCAACTGCTAGGAACTGAGCATGAAATACCGAGGCTGATTGACAAACAGAAGAATATGAATATGGTGGAGCGGGGGCTGTTGAATTTTTATCTGCGGGTACAATCGTCATACAAACCCCCGCACTGGTCGGATAGACTTTTGTTAGTCTACGTGAAGAGGTAATTAGGAGCCAGCATTTACATACATTACCAGGAACAGCTAAACCATTAGGTTCCACAGGAAATGACAAGAAGAATTTACATATATTCAAATAGGTGTTATTAACAAAAGTTTAATTAAAGCAATGACATTAATCCATTAAGAATACTAATTCAAGCATCATTAATTGCCAGTTTAAATGGTCCAAGAGTCCGTATATTAAGATAAGGTAAAATAGAAGGTTAGGAAGAATTACATAAAGAAAATAGCATATCCAGAAATTGTGTTCCATTAAGGAAATTCCTAATCAAAATTAGCTGATATGGTTCAGGAAAAGAGACCTTTAGTTTAAGTAAATAAGGTAAGGTGTCAGCTTCAGAAAACGAAATAAATGTCTCTGAACAAGTGAATAGGAATACTTAGGCATAAAGCCTTTGCACTCAATCTGTTAGCATATGAGAGCATGAATGAGAGAAAGAGTGTGAGTGTACAAGTGTGTCTGAGCTAGTCTAAGGATCACAGGAACAAAATAATGTTGGAATGGGTGAATACAATGTCAATGAATACCATGATATGTGCAGGCCGGACAACAGCAATACCAATACATGCAATTTCAACGTATGTCATAACCTGTGCCCGCACAACAGTGTAGATACCAGTAGAAACAATATCGATGTACGCCATGATCTAGGAATGCATAACTATGTCAATATCAGTAAACACAATGTCGATGTATGCTATGACATCTGTACACACAATGTTGAGAATGTCAATAAGAATGATATCAATAACTGCCATATTATTTTTAGAAGTTCCAATGAACTCGTATCATTGACCTCCCCATCAACCCCGAGTCAGAGATACCTGGTCAAACAGGTCCTGCGACCCCAACCCACGCCTATCGAGTGACAGGTCACATGTGGGGTCTCACTTAGTCCAAAGACAAACCTGCACCCAGGAATACCCCGGATCGATCTTACAGATAGATAGTTGCACCACAAACAGGTCTGAGCAAATTGGCCCCAATAAAACACGTTTGGCCAAAGGCTCGCATTCCGCAAATTACCACAAAGTTAGCTACCACATGTAGATAGGAACACTCAGCCAATCAGGACACTACATGCACACCACACATAGTGATCACACGCTCCCCACACCAGACATCTGGACACATACACACTGGCCCACACTAGCTCTCCCCGAGGTCAAGAACCATCAATGTCATTATCAGATGCCCAAACTTGTTAATTTACAACTGCAATGCTTTTTCAAGAATGCAGAATTGCTTCATTGTACCTCACGAGATATATATATTGTCAGCTGAAACTTGCACAAAGGTAGACTTTCCTCAGACGCATTCTCTTGAGAATCTCCCAGCCGCTGCATTTAATTAAACCAACTTGTTCCTGTTTTGCCAAACACCTCTTGTCTTTTAATTTATTTTAGGTAAATTCATATCCGAGCAACATTTATACATTTCAACAAAAACATTAATTGCAAAATTCCAGCTTGTTCCTACTCTCAGGAACCAATTAATTCTCGCAAGACTCTGGGAGCAGGTATGCTCACCTTTTTCCATGTCTAAACAATAATCAATGAATGTTTAGGTTCTTGAATTGTTACACTGGACAGACTGTTGGCTACAGTCAGCTCTTCTCACAAGTCGCTGTCCCAAACTGGCATCTTCTTCCTTAATGAGAGCATCACTATTATTCATCTAATACATAGCAAATAGCTGTTCACTAGCTAACAGAAGGCATCTGGAAAAATACAGCATCTGCAAAGGAAAAACAAATAGCGTGCTAAACAAATGAATGGGAGGTGTGCAGACCTTTCACTTGTAAAGTCGACAATTCAACATGGCAATAGAAAAGTTGGGTAACGTTAACTATTTAACATGTTAACTCAGGTGATGCTCATCATAACTAAATACAGTCACCTACAACAAATGATATTGTTAATATGCACACATTATTTAGCAATGTAAATCATATTTTACTCATAAATGCGTTAATTATGAAAATGAAGAGTTGTCACTTACCCAATGTCCCCATTTGATGGCTAGAACAGAATTCAAATCAAACCCAAATGAATCTCCAGGGAACACTTTTCACTCTGTTGAATCCCTTATCTTACTCTTAGAGTTTTGCAACTCTTTCATTTCTATGTTAACTTTACACTTTTTCTCCTTCATTTCCATTTCTCACTTACTTTGCCTCTGTCTTTCATCCCTTTTCTTTCTTGCTTGCTAGCATCCTAATGCATTATATTAAGCAAATAAACAAATTAAACAAATTCCAGCAATAACGATAGGCTTTAGTACAGCACCCACAATTCCACCACCAATGTTTATTAACCAGCTACTTATAGCAGAAACTCCCTTTCCTAAAGTTCATAAAATATTAGTGGCTTCTAAATCCTCTAATTCAGGTGGTTTCAAATCAGAAGTGTTCTTTGCAAAACCATCCGTCTCTTTGCTCTTGTCAGGTATGTATGCACAGCAATGCTGTATTTTCAATATCTTACAGACACCACCTTTTTCTGCCCGCAAAATATCTAAAGCTAATTGATCTTGCAACATCAAAGACCTAGGAGACACTCATTCTGTATCTATTGCTCACAAAGCTCCAGATTTTCTAGTTGGTAGTTTATCCACTACAGTAGAAAGGGTTCTAACCTTCTCATCATTTAGGACTACTCCTACTGTAGGAATAATGGCACAAAAAATGTCGCCTATTAAATGTGAGCCATCATTAGTAAAACACCTGGATCTAGGAGGTGATTTTTTTCTCATAAGCTTCTAAACTATTCACATGATACATTTTCGGCTAAGTAGCATTTCCCTTCCAATCAGTGGGTAGGTGAACATAAGCATCATGTCCACAAACAAAATATACCCCAGGAATAAGAGGGTCTTCTCCAGTGAGAATTTGAACTGGCCCCCCCAAAAAAATGTCAATTATGTGTTCACATCCACTTAAATCCCTTGTGTCGGTTCAAAAGTATGTTCTTCTTTTGCAAATGCACAACTTTCCTTTCAATCACCTACCGAATTCCAATCTAGGTTGCACTCTCTTTTCTTTTTAATCATCTTCCTCCTTTTTCTACATAGTCTTTAAAACATCTTACCTTTCTGTTGCTTTATGAAATAAGTGAGCTCTTCTTTCTTCAAAAGTCTGAATTAATTTCTTTTCTAATGGACTCATGGAACATGTTAAATTGTTTTAATATGCCTTAGCAATTTCTATTCTAGTAGGAGGTCTAAAGAAATACCAAGTTGTCTCCATTTTCCAAGATTGTGGATAAGGGTTCTTTCTTTTATGAAGAGGTACTTCAGAAAAGATAAAATCACAGTTGGAAAAATAGTACTGGTAATGGTTCTGCCTATAGAATAAACTAAGCAATTCACTACAAGTGATTCCATGCGAAAATGGAATGCGATGATAGGATACATCCTCAGCTGCTGAAGAAAGTAAGTATGTGCAAACATAACAATTCTTAGCATCTATAGCATGTGTCTATTCTTGCACTAATCTATAAAAAAGTTTGATGTGAAATATCCCTCTGATGAGTCTATACATAGCTTCAATTTTTTATATGATCCACTGAAGGTACAGATAATGTAGGTGTAAGGGTAGGAATGCCCTAAGCCAACTATAACTCGTGCCCCTGCCATGCACAGTGATATTGTCAATGATGTCAAAGAAGATGTCATGAGTGATGCAATATGTAGGTAATTAGCAGTGCATGGCGAGGGCATAAGTTATAGTAACCTTAGGGCACGAATCATGGTTACTTGAGATAACTATAAATGTAACTGTTGAATTCAGTGATTTTTAGAGTTTAAAGTTACGTTGATACTGAACATTTCATCTAAGTATACTGTTACTTTAACCTTTGTTTTTTTCACTGAATTTCTAGGGTGTTTTTAACGTAAAGTAATATTTAATTATCATACATTAATTAAGCCCCCCACCGTGCATGGCTCTGGCAAAGGGTCTGGCCTGTGGCCCTAGCCCTGAGGTGAGCCCCCTGCATACAGCCTACCTGGCACTGTTCAGGGCGTTGGTTCGTGCATGGCGGGGGGTGGGTGATAGGGCTATGCCCCCAAAGACAGCCACCCTACTCCACACAGTTAGTCACAGGACCTGGCCTTGGGGACCCCAAGGTCTTTTTGTTGTGAGGAGGGGGGCCACGTATATTTGTTTATTACCAACTGCTGATCGCCAGTAGGCAGTTGTAGTAAGCGTTTTTGTTTTGCTAATAACTTTTGCACAGTTTGATGAATCTTCACGAAGTTTTCTGTAGTTCTGCATATAAAGCTTTGGAGTGATCCGTCAAGCAGAGGCCAAGAAAAAGAGGGGGAGGGGTCAAAAAATGTGTATTTCCCATAGGGATTTTGAACATGACTACTGCCCAAACTCCTGGACGGAGTTACACCAAATTTGGCAGAGAGGTAGCTCTTGGTCCTTTTTGTGATTTGGTGTAAATCCATTCAGTTGTTGTGGAGTTGTTAAGGGAAAAATAAAATTGTATGTCTAGGGATGTGGACCCTCTGTGGATCCCAAGTGGTGGATCTGCAAAGTCACATTCCAAGCAACAGCAACTCCACGATTTGGCTGACCACAACCTGACCGGGGGGTTGGGGCTCCCTTTTAAAGTATCAGGGAATGATCCCGGGGTCTTAAAATGTATTTGTAAAATTATTAAAGAGGTCAGGGTAGAGGTACCCTGGCCCCATGAGTGGGTTAGAGAAGTGTCATAGGGACCTACTTTGGGTACGAAATTGAGTTATATTATTTTTTTTCCACTTCAGGAATCCACGGATCCCCTGCATGGATCAGCATGGCCCGCGTGTAAATCCACAATTGACCCACTCAGACACCCACACAGGTACTCTCACACCCATTTACAGACCCACACAGGCAGTCATGCACCCACTCAAGATCTATACAGGCATTTACATACCCACTCACAGAGCCATGAAGGCACTCTGAGACCCACTGACATACCCGCATAGCCATTCACACACCCACTCACAGACCTATGCAGGCATTGAGACACCCACTCACAGACCAATTCAGGCACTCACATACCCACATAGGCACTCACACACCCACTCACAGACCCACATAGGCAGGCACACACCCACTCACATACCCATGCAGCCACTCATAGATCCC
Source organism: Calotriton arnoldi (assembly GCA_963921515.1). Classification (NCBI taxonomy): domain Eukaryota; kingdom Metazoa; phylum Chordata; class Amphibia; order Caudata; family Salamandridae; genus Calotriton; species Calotriton arnoldi. Next base: position 825,497 of record CAWUFW010008101.1, on the reverse strand, counting down.
CTCACAGACACATGTAGGTATTCAAACACCCTTTCACAGACCCATTCAGGCACTCATACACCTATTGACAGACCCACACAGCTACTCACACAACTACTCACAGACCCTCACAGGTAGTCTCACACCCACTCACAGACCCATAGAGCCACTTCCACAACCACTCACAGACCCATGCAGGTACTCACAGATCCATTCACAGACCAACACAGGCTTTCATACACCCATTCACAGACAATCAGAAACCTACTCACACACCCACATAGGCACTCACACAACCACTTAAAGACCCATACAACCACTCACACAAACACTCACAAACCCACACATGCACTCTCATACCCACTGACAGAACCATACCTGCACTCACCGACACACATACAGAGCAATACAGGCACTCACACACCCAATCAGAAATCCATGCAGGCACTGACAGACCTATTCACACACCCACACAGGGATTCACAGACCCACTCACAGACCTATGCAGGCACTCACACATGCACAAACATACACACACAGACTCATGAATCCACTTACACATCTACTCACAGGCTCACAGAGGCACTCTCACACCCACTCAGAGTCCAACACAGGCACTCACACACCTACTCACAGACCCATGTAGGTACTCACACACCCACTCACAGACCCATACAGGCACTCACAGACCTACTCACAGTCCTATGACTATGTCACATACCCACTCACAGATCCATACGTCCACTCACACATCCACTTACAGACCCAATGAGGCAGTCTCACAACCACTCAGAGTCCCACACAGGCACTCGCAGACCCACTCACACACCTATGTAGGCATGCACAGAGATACTCATATACCCATGCAGGTACTCACACACCTGCTCACAGACCAATGCATCCACTTACATACCACTCACAGACCCACACAGGCACTCACACACCCAAATATAGAGCTATGCAGGCACTGAAAGACCCACTCACAGAGCCACACAGAAACACACACACCCACTCACATACCCACAAAACCTCTCACACACCCACTCACAGACCCACTCAGACACTCTTACACCCACTCACAGACCCACTCAAACACTCACACACCCAACTCACAGACCCACTCAGACACTCCAACAACCACTCACAGATCTTCTTAGACACTCACACACCCACTCAGACACTCATATACCCACTCACACACCAACTCAGACACTAACACACCCAGTGACAGAACCACTCAGACATTCACACACCTAGTGGCATTCCCACATAGGAACTCACACACTGAGTCACAGACACTCACACACCCACTCACAGACCCACACAGGTACTCACATACCCACTCAGAGATCTACACAGGATCCCACACACTCACTCACAGCCCCACACAGCCTTGGACACACCCACTCACAGGCCTACACAGGCACTCACACACCCATTCACTGACCCACACAGACACTCACACACCCACTCATATACCAACACAGGCACTCATTCACCCATTCACAGACCCACAGACCCACTCACAGACCCACCTAATCACTCTCACAACCACTCAAAGACCCACACAGCTACTCACACACTCACTGACACACCCATACAGTCACTCATACACCCACTGTTGCACCATCAAAACCACTGACACACTCACTCAGAGACACATACAGATAACTGATAACATCACTGATGACATCATCCACAGAACCACTTACACATCTACTCACACACCCACAGAACCACTCATACACCCACTCACAGACCCATACAGCCACTCACACACATCTTCTAAGGTTACAGGTTACAGTTTGGAAATAAAACTTAAAAAACCTCAGAAATTCACTGAAATAACCAAAGGTTACAGAGACTTTATAGTATAGTATATATTACATCACTCATGACTTGGTAAGTGACATCACTGATAGCATAACTGATGACATCATCCACAGAACCACTCACACATCTACTCACACACCCACACAACCACTCATACACCCACTCACACCCATATATACCCACTCAAACACCCACTCACTCATCCATAGAGCCACCCAATTACCCATGCAACCACTTACACAACCCCTCACATACCCACAAAACCACTTACATATCCATTCAGGCATCCATACAAGTACTTGCATGTCCACTCACTCACCCATACAGCCTCTCACGTAGACAATCACTCTCCAATACAGCCACTCACACACCCACTCAGTTAAACAAACACCCACTCAAACAGCCTCTCACTTACCCATACAGCACTTGCACACCCACTCACTTACCAATGCAGCCAATCACACAGCCACTCACTCACCCATAGAGCTACTCACATACCCACCTATTCACTCATACAGCTACTCACACACCCACCTATTCACCCATACAGCCACTCGCACACACATGCAGCCACTCAGACACCTGCTGACACACGGATACACACAGCCACTCACATAATATATGTTAAAAATAGTATTACTCATTAGTAGTACACAAAGTATACTAATTTAACTTTTGTAGTACCTTAGTATATATGTTTAACACTTATAAATGTTTAGAAAATACTGTCATTTGGGATGTCATGAGTGATGTCACTGACCATGTCATGAGTGATGTAATATGTGAGATCATAAGCAGTACATTACGGGGCGTAAGTTATAGTTAGCTCAGGTAAACATAACTGCTGAATGTCTGTGCTTTTGTGCATGTTCAATCAGAGCCTAGCTATAATGTCCCTGTAACCTTTGTTTTTTTCAGTGAATTTCTAAGTTTTTTAAAATTTTATTTCCTAACTATAAAGTTGCTGTAACCTTTGGCTTTGTAACTGAATATATATATATTCACTTAAAAAAAATAAGGTTACAGGGACGTTATCGTTAGGAAACAGTTTTTAAAAATCTGTAGAAATTCACTGAAAAAAACAAAGGTTACAGGGACATTATAGTTGGGAAATAGAATGATAAAAAAACAGCTGGGAGATGGATGTAAATTATGCTACCAGAAACACCCCATTTGGAGCAAATTGACTCCCAAGACACTGATCAAAGGTTGTGGATTATTTAATTTGAGGAATCACGATCATTAGACTGGTCTCCTGTGCATAGAGTGCAATGGATCTTCGTGTGACATCAGTTGCGACAGGTGAGGGACATTTGGAACAATTTCATTTCTATTTATGCAAGTAGACAGATTGGTGGACTAAGGGCGTGCAGGATTGCAGCCGCGCCCTCATTACAACAGAGAACTGCTTCCGTGAGAGCGCTAGGCAACCCATACAGGGTGAGAATGTGAGAGAGGGGGATTGACTGCTATTTATTGGCATGCAAATTACATGTTTGATAATGCTGCTGTTCAGGGCCAATTTCAATTCTTGGTTAGATGTGTTTTTTACATATTTTGAAATACTATCCAGTAAATACAACATTTACCATTGCGTTTCTATGAATAGTCAACATGCTAATATGGTGACCGTGCAAATTGAAAAGGTTACTTGATTGTGAACCCCTTCTCTCATGACTTAGTTGCACCTTCCAATGAGAGTAGAGTTAGATTAAATGGAACTGCAATACCGATGTTTTTGAATTGGCAAGAGCATTGAGTAAGGCCACATGGCTGAAATGGGTCCACTGTCTGTGGAAATAAATTTCAATACAGACACCGTGAATGCCCATCCTGCTTTGTTGTAGTAGGTTTTGGATGTAAAACGTGAGTCCACCATCATGTAAGGAGCACCCACCTTAAAGTGTTTGGCAGAACTGGGAGATGGATATATATAATTATATCAACAAATATCCAGTTGGATCGACTGAAATCAGACCGGGGCACAGACTCCAAATTCTTTGTGCATTTTATTTATTGTAACATGTCCACCATAACGTGTTTCGGCCAAGCCTGGCCTTGCTCACATACCCGCTGCAATCTGAACACATCTTTTTGTAGTACTCACGGGATCAAATGGTAATGATGGTAACTAATAACACTAAAAAAAGTTTTTTGTACCTATTGGAAAAAAATGACATTTAATGCATTGGAAAAAAGGAAAAAAGAAGTCAATGACAATAATAAATATGATCTAAAAAAACAATGATGTTGTTGCTATGTTATAAATACCTGATGTGTGGCATATTTTTATACCCATACTAGATTTATTCTTTTGTAAAAGAAATATAGGTCGAAGGGGAGTGTTATCTGGTTCTATTGGTCTATTCAGTTCCCCTCTTACTCCCAGACCTAATTCGTCCTTTAGAGGGGGTCCCTTGTTCTCTTATTATTATTATTATTATTATTATTATTTAATTTATTGTAATATGTCCACCATAACGTGTTTCGGCCAAGCCTGGCCTTGCTCACATACCCGCTGCAATCTGAACACATCTTTTTGTAGTACTCACGGGATCAAATGGTAATGATGGTAACTAATAACAGACTATACATTTCTGATTGTCATTGTTAACAAAGAACAGACTGACAATCTGCATGTTAGCATGATTTTCAGCTATTAAATCCATACAATGAATGCACTTGTGTATGTAAATAAATAAATACACAATAAAATCCATAAATAGATAAAAAAAATACATATATAGACTAATAAAAAAATACATCTAATCACAAGATCTTAAGTATAATTCATAAATAGACGATATAATAAAAACGAATAATTTTGCTTTAGAAGGCTGACTTATATAAAGAAATTTTCAATCCTAAAACATATGTCATTAAATTTGACATGTGACCCCAAAATTGAGTCCTTAGTGGGCATAGTCCTTGTAGCTCAGATAACTTTCTTTAATTATAGCTGCCACTAATTGTTAGCTAACAAGATCTAAAGTTTATATTTATGAAAACTAAACACTATAAAATATTGATTTCATTTTAAGATAAAATTGGTCTAATAAATATGCTGTGCAGAAATGTGTGCAAACCCATCGGCTCTTCCTTGTAAATACTGTCTGCTTTTACAATCCTTATCCCTTGAGAAAATGTGCAAAAAGTGCAAAAGTGTTTAATAGCTGACTACTTAACCCTCAGTGCCAATTACTGTGCCCTTTAAATTCATGTCATTATTGCTCAATTATTTTGGTCAAATATGTACAGTAATTCACTTATATTACCTATATCAACAACAAATTGTGCAGATAGTCTTCGACATTCAAACCATTGGGAAACTTGGTATCAAGATTTAGCATGTACCATGTCTCCAACTGCCTAAGCAATGCTTCTCGTTTGCCTCCCCGCCTCAATTTGGGCACTGCATCAATTACAAAATATTTTAGACAGTTGAGACTATTGTTGTGATGTTGTTTGAAATGTCAGGCTACAGGGTAGGTGGAATCAGAGTTTACTATGGGTCTAAGATGTTGTAGAATCCTGACAAGAGCCTGCAATTTTGTACTTCCAACATACCGCATTTTACAGGTACACTCCAAAACATAAACTGTGAATTCAGTTTTGCATGTATAAAGACTGTCTAACTTCACTGGTTTAACACTGAATGCGGTATGGTATTGGAACATGTTGGCCCCAAACCGACATACTCTACAAGAGCTGCATTTAAAGTAGGCCTGGGCGGTAAATTCCGTTCCGCTCGCGGAATTTGCGGAATTTGGGTAATTTCGCGCTCCGCGGAGAACGCGGAATTACCAAAAATTCCGCGATCTGCGGCTTCGCGGAATTTTTTGCTTGTTCGTGCTTTCAAAATGCGTGTTCGCGAGATATTTCTCCCCGAGCACACAAACAGCGTTCGCGAACAGGAAAAAAGCATTGCAAACGGGCGGAACAAGCAATTCCGCGTGTTCGCAGAACTTTTGCGTGCTTGTGGAGATTTCTTACCGTTTCGCGGAGCTTTGCGTAGCGCGACTACGCAAATTCCGCCCACCCCTAATTTAAAGATCCCTTTTCTCAATGAGAGCCAGCTGGTGGTTTGAATTATTTCAGGACTACTTCTAACCAATGCATTGCTCATGAATGGAGCTATCCTGAAAAGTTATAGTAGGTGTTTTAGGGAGTATGGGTCTTATGGTTGGATCAGTTAAAATGATGGGCCACTGCTTTCTAAGGATGGATCTTATATGTTGTTCCTGTTTGCTATATGTAAGAATTAACCTCTCATTAGTCTCATCAATGTCTTTGTTATATTTTTTGTTTTTTATTTTTATTCTTACTGGTCGAACCATCCCTAAATAAAAGGGTTTCCCTACTTTCTTGATTGGCTCTTTCATTAGCTTGACTGAGAGTATTAGCTGAGTAACCACGAGCCAAGATTCTATGTTTGGCTTTCTCCTGACATCTGGTTAAATCACTATCCTGACTGCAAATTGTTCGCAGCCTTAGCATTTCGCCATATGGGATGCTATCTTTGAGGTGTCTGGGGTAAAAACTACTGGCATGCAGTAAAGAGTTACCAGCTGTTATTTTTCTGTGCAATTGGGATTCAATTCTGGTATTTTCTATGTACACTTGCACATTTAAAAATAAATTTTTTGTTTGCTTATATGTGCTTTAAATTCAAGATTCACAGAATTGACTTTGATCTTTTCCACAAATTTTTCTGCACTCACCACCCACCCCTTCCATATGATGAAAATGTCATCTAAATAGGTAAGCCGACAGATAATATGATTGTCCCAGTCTTCACCATGGTCTACTATCAGTACCTGCTTCTCCCACCAGCTCATGTGTTAGCACGTGTAACTAGGAGAGAAGCAGGCCCCCCTGGCGACACCCCTTAGTTGTTGGAAAATGTCCCTATTAAAATGAAAAAAGTTATTTTCCAAGCACCAACTAATCATGGATAATAGCATTTTGCTATGATTGTATAATCTCTATGCTCTACTTTTGAGAAAATATTCCACTGCTCTCTGTCCATCTTGATGCCTGATGCTTGTATAAAGCGAAGTTATATCCAGTGTCATCAACAGGTGTTCATTATTCCAAGGTATATCATATATTCTCATGAGGCAATCACCTCTGTCTTGAATGAAGGGTGGTAAACTGTTCATGTATTCGTGTAGAAAAAAAGCAACATATTGAGAAGTCCTTTCAAAGATACTGTTCCTAGCCAAAATTATAGGTTTCCCTGGAATTGGGACAATATTTTTATGGACTTTAGGGATGAAATAGAAGACCAGCAGTATTGGATGATTGTTGCAGAGAAATTGGTTTTTATTTGTTGTAAATAGTCCCTCATATAAATATATTACCTACTGGTGGTCGCCAGTAGGTAGTTATAGTTAGGACCTATTTTCCATAGGAAAAGCTTTTTTTGTTTTGACAATAACTTTGGCGGCGTTTGAAAAATCCTCCCCAAATTTTCAAAACTAGTTTGCCACTCAAGTCAGCTGCTGCCTTGAACGTTTTGGGGTAAGCCGTCAAGCGGGGGGGGCGACAAAAAGGGAGTCTCAAAACACATTGTCCCCATGTTTGTTCCCATAGAGATTTTAGACACGTATACAGCCCGAACTGCTGAACGGAATTACATCAAATTTGGCAGAAAGGTTCCTGTTGGTCCAGAAAGCGACCTTTTCATAAATTGTCATAGATCCATTCAGTAGTTTTTGAGATATTAAGAGATAAACCTAATTGTATATATAGGGACACAGATCCTCTGAGGATCCAACAGTCCTCGTGCTGAGATCTGATTGGCTGCTAACACTTCAAACCAGGAAGTGTTGGCAGCCATCTTGGGACCCGGCTTGAGCGGAGTCCCAGAAAACACATTAAGAAATAAGAGAAAGGGGCAGGGCATGAATACCCTGACCCCCTAAGCCACTTGGGAGAGTCCCAGAGAGACCTTGCCAGGGCGAAAACATTTTTAAAATATATATTTTTTGGCGGGGGTTGCGCTGGAGCCCTGGCTTCCACAAAAAATAAAAAATGAGAAGCATGGGCTCCCGCACTTCTTTATTGTTTAGCCCCTGGTGGGCCAAGTCCTGGGGGCATGCACCCATAGATATTTTAAATCAATGGGGTGGTCCACTTCCACTTATTCCACTTATTTAGAAGTAATGGTGAGGTCTTGTGGACCCCCGTGCCCCGGCAGACCGCCACTTCCCTGGGGCTATTTCCCAAATTGGTTTTATGGTTTTGTACAAATGAAATCGGAGTCTGATCTAACTATAACTTCCCTGTAACCTTAGTTTTTTTCAGTGAATTTCTATTGTTTTTATAAATTTATTTCCTAACTATGACGTCCCTGTAACCTTTGGCTTTTTCAGTGAATTTCTTCTTTTTAAAAAAAACTATTTCCTAACAATAACATCCCTGTATCCTTTGTACTTATCAGTATATATATATATATATAAAATATATATATATATATATATATATATATATATATATATATATATATATATATATATATATATATATGATCAAGACCATGGCTGTGGTCGAAACGCGTCTTCTTTCTGCAGATTAAATCATTTTCCTAAGATCAGTGTGGCTCAGTCTGGATTCGTTCATATTTTGGATTCTTTGGCTGGAATATATTCCTGGGGGAATTAAAGGATATATATAAATATATAAATATATAAATATATATATATATATATATATATATATTCACTCAAAAAACCACAGGTTTCAAAGAGGTTATAGTTAGTTGGACATTTCACTCGTACAAAACCAGAGAAATTCAGCTGTAATAGTTTGTTGATCTAACTATAACTCGCGCCCCCGCAATGCAGTGCTGATGACATCCCATATTACATCATTCATGACATGGTCAGTGACATCACTGATGACATCACTGATGACATCTCAAATGACATCACTGATGACATCATCCAGTGACTGTGTGTTTCTGAAAAATTTAATTGTTTTATATATAGATACGCCAAGGTGTATTGAAGAATGAGTGGTTGTATGAGTGACTGAATGGCTGCTTTACTAGGTGCGTGACTGACTGTATAAGTGAGTGAATAAACGTGTCTTACTGAATGCATGAGTGAGTGACTAATCTGTGTGAATGTCTGTATCAGTCTGTTAGTTGGTGTGTAAGTGGGGACATGGGTTGGTGAGTAGCTACATGAGTGTATATATGGGTTAATGATTGGTGGTGTGTGTATAACTGTATAATGACTAAATCGCAGTGTGATTCATTCTTTCAGTAACTGACTAGGTGTGTGAGTAACTCTATGGGTGAGTGGCAGTGTGTGAGTATCTGTATAGGTTTATGAGTGCATATATCAGTGGCTATATTGATGAGTGACTGCATGTATGAGTCACTGTATGGGTGAATGGATGTGTGTGTAGACCTATGAATCAGTGAGTGGGTATGTACTAACTGGAATTGGAGTGTCTATGGTTTCGAGAATGGTAGTTTGTATTTTAGGGTAGGTGTATGAAAGGTTATATTAGGGTGTGAGGAGGTGCTTCAGATATTAAGTGGATGATGTCATCAGTGATGTCATTTGAGATGTCATCAGTGATGTCACTGACCATGACATGTGTGATGTAATATGTGATGTCATCAGCAGTGCATTACGGGAGCGCGAGTTATAGTTAGCTCAACTAACTATAACGTCTGAATTTTTTTGGTTTTGTACGAGTGAAATGTCCAAATAACTATAACCTCCCTGAAACCTGTGGTTTTTTCAGTGAATTTCTAAGGTTTTTTAAAGGCTAATTTCTAACTATAACGCCCCTGAAACCTATGTTTTTTTCAGTGAATTTCTAAGGTTTTTTAAATGCAAATTTCTAACTATAACGTCCCTGAAACCTATGTTTTTTTCAGGGAATTTCTATGTTTTTTTAAATGCTTATTTCTAACTATAATGTAGCAGTCGCGTTTGCAGAGTGGTGTAGAAAGGGGCCTGGGCCTCCGACCAGCGCTCAGGATTTCCGCTGCGTAAGACTTACAGGATGTACCAGGAGGGCTACTTGGCCCCCAAAGTCCCTCAGGAGTAAAGTGGACTTCCTCCCCCAACCAGTACTGTGCCAGGAGGCGCGTTTGCCGAGTGGTGGAGGAAGGTGAGCGTGGCCCCTGCAAACCTCTTAGCAATCCCACTGTGTGGGACTTACTGGAGGTAGCTGGAGGGATAGTTGGCCCCCAAGGACAACCTTGGGGGCCAACTACCCCTCCTATTACCGCCAGTAAGTCCCACACAGCAGGATTGCTAAGTTCGCATAGCAGGCCATGCCCCCTTTCCCCACCACTGTGCAAACACACTCCCTGGCGCGCTCTTGGATGGGGATTAAAGTTGCCTTCGCTGCTGGGGGCCCTTAGGGGCCAACTAGCCTACCTGATACCTCCAGTATGCACCAGATAGTGGGATTGCTGACAGGCGGACACAGGCCACGGCCCCTTTCTCCACCACTCTGCAAACGCACCTCCTGGCGCGCTCTTGGTTGGGGGATGAAGTCCCCTTGCCTCCTGAGGGTCCCTGGGGGCCAAATAGCCCTCCTGTTATCTCTAGTAAGGCCCACACAGCTGGATTGCTGAGAGTGGTCTGAGGCCATGCCCCCTTTCTACACCACTCTGTAAACGCGCCTCCTGGCGCACTGCTGCTTAGGGCACAAGAGTACCTCTTCGCCCCACAAGCAATGTGCCAAGAGGCGCGTTTGCAGTGTGGTGTAAAAAGGGGCGTGGCCTCGGACCACCTCTCTGCAATCCCACTGTGTGGGGCTTACTGGAGGAACCTGGTGGGCTAGTTGGCCCCCAGGGACCCTCAGGATTCAAGGGGACTTAATCCCCCAACATAGAACGTGAGCGCATTTGCAGAGTGGTGCAGAGAGGGGGCGGGGCCTCCGGCTAGATGCCGGCTTTTCTTTATTTTTTTTGTTAGAAGGGGGGCTGTGTGGCCCCCCTTCTCTTAATATTTTGTGGGCCCTGGGGACCCCATTCCCCTGGGCCAGAGACATTTTATACTTTAAAAAAAAATTAAACAGGAAGGGGGCTGCCCGGCCCCCCTCCCTAGGCCGATTTCGGCTTCGAGGACCCCATCCCCAGGAGCATGGCCACATTTTTTTGCCTTTTTAAACATTTCTTTCAAAAGGAGGGGGCCCCTCCTGAGGCCATTATTGGCCCCGGGAACCCCATCCCGAGGCTTTGCCTCTTTATATATATATTTTTTGATTTTATTACGGGAGGGAGGCCGCGTGGCCCCCTTTCCCTGGGCCACTTCTGGCCCCGGGGACCCCATCCCTCGGGGCCTGGCCTCAACATTGGGGACGCGGGGGAGCCCCAGTGCCCTCCCGGTCCCTGCCGGCTCCCCGCCTCCTACGGGAGCCGGCATTGCTTTTGGGCAAAGGGAGCTGCTAACATGCAACTTCCTTTGCCTAAAAGCAATTCTGCTTTGCTTCATGGAAGCGAGAACAGGTTTCCTGCTCTCGCTTCCACAAAGCAAAGCAGTGTTTACTATGACAGGACGGGAGCTGTGCTCCCGCCCTGCCATAGCAAACTGCAAAGTCCCGGGGGTGGGCACCCCAGGACATTGCTGGAGCTGGCCCTGGGGTGTGGCGGGCCCCAGGGCCATAAAGGGCTACTGGAGGGGGGCCGCACTGTCCCCCTCCCAACATGTATGTAGACCCGGGGAGGTGGTGGTCCCCGGGGCTGGGGTCTGCAAAGGACCCCCGTATTTCAATAATTAGTGCCTCGGGAGGTGTTGGTCCCTGGGGCTTGGGGGGCCCGCAAGGCCCCCTGCCCATAATTAACTAAAGCCCCAGGGAGGTGGCAGTCCACGGGGCTTGGGGGGCCCATGAGGCCCCCCCACCCTAAATACATAAAATACATAAAAGCCCTGGGGAGGTGGTGGTCCCCGGGCTGTGGGGGCCCCCTCGGGCCCCTGCACCATAATAAAACATTGCCCCTGAGACCTGGCCCACCCGGGGCTTCAAAAACTAAGCGGGGAGACCGCGCTTTATTGTTTTAAAAGTTTCGGCCGGATTCGAGCACCCGGTGCGAATACGGCTGAAAATTTAAAAAAAAAATGTTTTTATGGGGCCGGGGGGTCCCTTTGGGACGCCCTCACAAGGCCTAGGAGGTCAGGGGGGTTTTACCCTGCCCCCTTATCTTGTTTTTTTAATGTTTCTCTCACCTTTTTGCTTTTCACTCGGTACGGAGTCACAAGATGGCTGCCAACATTTCCTGGTTTTAAGTGGCAAAATCATTTATTTCAACAAGAACTTGTGTTTTATTCCAATTCGATGTCTCCTTTCGCCTGACACGTTTCGGAGCCTCGCGCACCTTCCTCATAGGCATTCAGGATACACAGGTAGTTGCTGGCTGACCACCATCCTTCGCGTTGCTAATCATTTATTAGGCCACCGGTGTGCCTCCCCAATGGGTTTATGTTGCAAAAAATGATTTTGCCAATCACATGCTGTGGAGTGCGTCTTCAATTACAGGGCAAACTTGGAAAATATAACTCACGGCGGCCTCGGCTGTGGAGGACTGCACCGCCCGGAGAACTGAGGTGGGGCCGCTGGAATGTGAACTGTTCGAATTCCGTTAGCGGCACAGCAGGCAAACTATTGAGGAACTTGTTTTTTACTCTAAGGCTCAATGGAGGGCTTGTACATTACTTTTCCTTTTAATTTTTCAGAACTCACATGGACCCACTGGAGGGTGAAATTGGGCGTGAAATGGACTACAGATCCCAACGTGCATTGCAACATAAACCCATTGGGGAGGCACACCGGAGGCCTAATAAATGATTAGCAACGCGAAGGATGGTGGTCAGCCAGCAACTACCTGTGAATCCTGAATGCCTATGAGGAAGGAGTGCGAGGCTCCGAAACGCGTCGGGCGAAAGGAGACATCGAATTGGAATAAAACACAAGTTCTTGTTGAAATAAATGATTTTGCCAATCACCTGCTGTGGAGTGCGTCTTCAATTACAGGGCAAACTTGGAAAATATAACTCACGTCGGCCTCGGCTGTGGAGGACTGCACCGCCCGGAGAACTGAGGTGGGGCCGCTGGAATGTGAACTGTTCGAATTCCGTTAGCGGCACAGCAGGCAAACTATTGAGGAACTTGTTTTTTACTCTAAGGCTCAATGGAGGGCTTGTACATTACTTTTCCTTTTAATTTTTCAGAACTCACATGGACCCACTGGAGGGTGAAATTGGGCGTGAAATAGACTACAGATCCCAACGTGCATTGCAACATAAACCCATTGCAGAGACACACCGGAGGCCTAATAAATGATTAGCAACGCGAAGGATGGTGGTCAGCCAGCAACTACCTGTGAATCCTGAATGCCTACGAGGAAGGAGCGCGAGGCTCCAAAACGCGTCGGGCGAAAGGAGACATCGAATTGGAATAAAATACAAGTTCTTGTTGAAATAAATGATTTTGCCAATCACCTGGTGTGGAGTGCGTCTTCAATTACAGGGCAAACTTGGAAAATATAACTCACGGCGGCCTCGGCTGTGGAGGACTGCACCGCCTGGAGAACTGAGGTGGGGCCGCTGGAATGTGAACTGTTCGAATTCCATTAGCGGCACAGCAGGCAAACTATTGAGGAACTTGTTTTTTACTCTAAGGCTCAATGGAGGGCTTGTACATTACTTTTCCTTTTAATTTTTCAGAACTCACATGGACCAACTGGAGGGTGAAATTGGGCGTGAAATGGACTACAGATCCCAACGTGCACTGCAACATAAACCCATTGGGGAGGCACACCGGAGGCCTAATAAATGACTAGCAACGCGAAGGATGGTGGTCAGCCAGCAACTACCTGTGAATCCTGAATGCCTATGAGGAAGGAGCGCGAGGCTCTGAAACGCGTCGGGCAAAAGGAGACATTGAATTGGAATAAAACACAAGTTCTTGTTGAAATAAATGATTTTGCCAATCACCTGCTGTGGAGTGCGTCTTCAATTACAGGGCAAACTTGGAAAATATATATATATATATATATATATATATATATATATATATATATATATATATATGTATATATATATATATATATATATATATATATATATATATATATATATATATGTATATATATATATATATATATATATATATATATATAAAATACTTTCACAGCCCAATAAAACGATCACTTAGGGGATATTTCCAAAAGGTAGTTGTGTTTATTCCAGTTACGCGTTTCAGCTGCCACGCAGTCTCGGTCACACGCTCCGCCGGCGTGAGCGATTCTACTACTGTCCTTTAAGTGTCCGTGGCATTGCTGGCTAAAACTGCAGTTTTCTTTCTCTTTCCAAGGTATTGGAACAGCCACGGACCACCTTGAGTTTGGGCCAAGCAAGCGGCCACTGCCAGGAGCAGCCCGTGACTGCACGGGGAAACGAGATCATTGCATCAGAGTTTCATGGCCCGGCTGACACTCATATTTGGGGCAGGACGTTGGGGACCCAAGGAATTCCGGGTCACTCCTTCAACCGGGCTTTACCATCAACACGAAGCCCTACTTTGCCCGGAATAAACAGCACCCAGTTAGGGAATATTGGGCTCCGCCACTAGCACTTACCCAGCCGAACTGTATGCTGGGAGCTGTAGTCGATGGACTTGGACTACAGCTGGGGCTTTGAACAACGAGGTGGAGCCAGCTGAACTCCCACCAATGGGAGTGCTACAGGACTTACATAGCAGGGCGGGGGCGTAACCCTGGAGTTAATGGCATCTGAGGAAGGCTCGTTACGCCGAAATGCATTATGCAGAGAGTGATCAATTAAAGAGATTCCGTGTATTTCCCAGCGGTGTCCTGTGATTACTTTTACTGAGTGGTCTTCGTTAGATATATATATATATATATATATATATATATATATATTCACTGAAAAACCATAGGTTTCAGACACGTTATAGTTAGAAATTAGCATTTAAAAACCTTTGAAATTCACTGAAAAAACCATAGGTTTTAGGGACAGTTATAGTTAGTTGGACATTTCACTCGTACAAAACCATAGAAATTCCCCGTTATAGTTAGTTCAGCTAACTATAACTCGCGCCCTCGCAATGCACTGCTGATGACGTCACATATTACATCACTCATGACATGGTCAGTGACATCACTGATGACATCTCAAATGACATCACTGATGACATCACTGATGACATCATCCAGTGACTGTGTGTTTCTGTAAAGTTTAAATATGTTTAATATATATAGGGAAAGGCGTATTGAAGAATGAGTGGGTGTATAAGTGTCTGAATGGATGATTTAGTACGTGAGTGACTGACTCTACAAGTGAGTGATTAAATGTATCTTACTGAATGCATGGGTTAGTGACTAAACTGTGTGAATGTCTGTATCCGTCTGTCTATTGGTTTGTAAGCGGCTGCATGGCTTTCTGAATAGCTACATGAGTGTCTACATGGGATATTGATTGATTGTCTGAGTATCTGTATGGGTGCCTGAGTGTTTGTGTGGGTGGGGTGTGTGTGACTCTGCATAGATGTCTGAGTTGCTGATTCACTGGGTGCATGGTTTCAAGAGTGCATCTGTGATGGACTGTATGGGTGGGTGAGTGTGTGTATGGGTGTGTTAGTGATTGAATGTATATCTCAGTGGTACATGTGTGAGTAACTACATATGTGAAAGGCAGTATATATGTGTGTTGGAGTATATAAATGGCTATAAGTGAGAGTGTGTGATTGTGAGAGTGGCTGTATGGATGAGTGTGTACTTGTATCAGTGATTGTATAAGAGCGTAAGAATGTGCTAGTATTTGTATGAGTAAGTGAGCTGGTGTGTGTGTATAACTGTATAGGTGAGTAAATGGGTGTGTGATTAAGTTTTTTGCATGACTGACTAGGTGTGTGAGTACCTCTATGGCTGAGTGGCGGTGTGTGAGTGTTTATATAGGTGCATGAGTGCATATGATAGTCCTGTACTGAGTGACTAAGTATGAGTGACTGTACGGGTGAGTGAGTGGATGTGTGTGTAGACCTAAGAATCAGTGAGTGGGTATGTAGTTTTTGGTGTTGGAGTGTCTATGGTTTTGAGAATGGCAGTCTGTAATTTAGAGTGGGTGTATCAAAAGTTATATTAGGGTGTGAGAAGATGCATGAAATCAGGGCCGTTTCTACCACTAGGCAAGACTAGGCGGCCGCCTAGGGCGGCAAAAACATGAGTTTGGGAATCCCCTTGAACGGCCTTTGACCTCGAAAGCGCATTGGGTAGCGCCTTCTACAATTCGACGTGACATGACGACGTCACGTTCGGCGCCACGGGCGGGGGTCGTGCGTCCCGATTTCCGATTCGCTCTCGACCCGATCGGAGTCGGACCTCTGTCTGTGCTCGCAAGGTCGCTCCCTGTGCTGACCCCAAGGTGCCTGCCCGCTTCTAGGAGCATCTGTTCTACTGAGAGGTAATGGGGAATATGGGTGTAAATAATGTAACTTATCATTAGGGGTGCATTTGTAGCAACCAAAACAGACATTGTTTGTTCTATTTTTAGCAACCACCTCTTGAAGGACCACATGGACCAAAATGCATTGTGGCAAAATCATGGAGCTTACCTCACAATGACCATGGAAAATGTTCGCCATTGACCAGCACTGTATATATGTTGATTCTGATTTGAATTTCATGTCGACAAAAGTTGAAGATTTCGTTAAAATATTTGAATATAGTGAATTTATATTTTGAATGAATCGGGCAATAATACATTTGCTTAAATTTTCATGAACTAATGACCATGTGGTTCACAAATTCATGAAGTCTGTATTGTCGGACACATGAGACTACTCCCAGAATAGGGAGCAGACATCATTTTCTTGTTGTGTGTACATAGACAGACTACATTCCCCGGTTGTACTAAAGTCAATTTCTAAGATTAACAGTTAATTTTAAAAGAGAATCGGAGTGTGCATTTGGAACAATATATGATTACAACTTTGAAAAGAAGCACATTGGAGGTTAATTTCAATAGGCAATGTCCATCAGTGCTTAATCCAGGAATACCATTTCCAGCTGTTTCATTGCGAGATCTGGCCTGTTCCAGTCTGGCGATCCCAACCCCTGACCTTGGGGTGGCCCTGCTGCTCCCAGCATTGGATCTAAGTGGATCACTGTGCTCACTCAGACATGCCTGCCTGGATCAGTTGGCCCTTCTTAGGCATTGCACAGATTCCCACCTAGGAAGGGGATGAATGGTGCAATTGAGCTATTGTTGGTCAGATTGAAGCAGAAGCAGGGAGAGAAGTCTAATAAACAAAAGCGGTTACCCTCATGTGCTCTACACCGGTGGCAACATGTCCACCATGATCAGTAAAAATAAAGACTGCCATAGAGGAACACAGCTGATGGCCCATTTAGTTTATGGTGACAACTGTCATCTTTGAAGACAGGATGTCCAGTGATCTCCTGACAAGCAGCAGTCTTATAAAAAAGCAGTATATCTACATCCAGTTTCTTTGCATCAAGGTGGTAGGACTGACCTGTCTCTCCTCATAAACTCACTTTTTCAAAGACACCTGATCTTCCTGATGCTCCGCTGAACCTGTATGTGAGTGATACCAGTCAAAAACCTGCTTTGGGGCTCCCAAACACCATCCCTTTTTTTTCTGACGATCAATGAAGTTTCTGTCCTGTTCGCTCTTCCTATGTAGGTGCATACCAGAAGGGACTGTTGGGAAATTGCTCATTCAGCTTGCCAAATTAAATACAATGTCTTGGTTGGTTGCATCACTACATAAGCCCTTGCATTCTACCAGTTAGAGCCTGACAAAAGGTATATAGAATCTTAGGATGCAAGGATGACTAGTTTGTTCTGCTGATTGGTAAACAAATACAAGTCTCTCTTTGGAAGAAGAATGGGTTAATTTGTTGGGAAGGGGGCAGCGAGCGAGCGAAAAAGAAAGTGGGTGTGACTGGGTTGTGCCCATGGGTGGCAGTGCAGTTGCCAACCAGATGTGAAGTGGAGGAAGTCTCTTTGCTAGAAAAGGATGGCTATGGTGTAAATTCCTAGAGGCTTTGGGATTGAATGAGTTGTGGCTGCAGACTGTATTGGGGTTGAGAATTTAGAGACTGGGCAAACTTGTATGGATTCTCGAGACACATCTTGAGGATGAAGAAGGAAGGTGACTTCAAGATCTGATGTCAATGGTTTTCTGGCAGTAGGCCACCATCCAGTCTTTCTTCCATCACACTATCATTGATGCTACAAAAGCCTGCTGTGCATTTAGGATGATGAGTGAAGAACTGTAGGAATCCATTTTAAGAATGCTCTTTTATGAGAGATTACATTATCACTTTCCCACCTCATTGGGTTGTGTCCAAGGTTCTAGTTTATGATGTGGCGACCCAAGGTATCACCTTAATGGGCGTTTGGTAATTGCTACCCAGGTGGTGGATAATGATCCACTCTTGTATGCCTGACCAGTGAGGGTGACGTTTCAGACTGGTTCTGTCTTTTATTTATTTTTTTACCTGTGATGTTCTAATACTTGGCCAGGATGAGAGTTTATCATTGGTGGTGATGTCTGAAACCAGTCACAAGACACCCCATACTCAAAAAGATTGAAGTGCATCTAGTGATTGTGTGTGTCATGTGTATGTCTTCAGGCAAAACAATTTGTATGGTCACTCTAGATTTCCACCCTCTGTCCCAGCTATACAGATCACCTAGTTGATAGTGGGCATTATGTGCTCTGCTTCATTCGTTAGCTGTGGGTACCTGGGTGCGAGGCATTGGTGTTGTATCCTGAAAAATTTCAGGTCTTACGAAAGATCAGTTGGCCAATTGTCCGTTCAGTGCTTGAAACAGTTCGTAGGTGGCCATAATTTTTTTCTGGCTTGGGGATCATTTCATTGGCTGAGACTGGATGACGTTTAATTAGTCTAGTTATCAATTAGTTCAAGGAGGCTGCAGGAATTGGCACTGGTCCTTGCCCACCCAATGGTCAGGATGTGCTCTGGTGGCACCTGCTATCCCTGGCAGCACTTCCTGGATCTAGTTCTAGAAGACTTCAGCAACACTGGGGATGCAGAAACGTTGGCATTTGTGTCACCTAATGGCAACTTGAGTTGAGAATATTGTCATGTACCAAGAATCTAGATCTAGGAGAAGCTAGTGAGATCCAGAATTGAAGTAAATCTTTGAGAACTATCTCTACCTGTTGACTTTAGCCACAAGATCATCTACTGCGGTGGTGTCGCGGCACTCTTTTTTGATTGCTTGGTTAGCGAGGTTTATATCTAATGCATTAATTGTTCTAGCCTGGATGACAGGGGAGAGAGTGATGGTAGTAAAAGGGAGGGGCAGCATTTTTCAATTCTCGCCTAGGGCGGCAAAACACCTAGAAACGGCCCTGCATGAAATTATCACATGGATGATGTCATCAGTGATGTCATTTGAGATGTCATCAGTGATGTCATCAGTGATGTCACTGACCATGTCATGAGTGATGTAATATGTGACGTCATCAGCAGTGCATTGCGGGGCGCGAGTTATAGTTAGCTGAACTAACTATAACGGGGGAATTTCTGTGGTTTTGTACGAGTGAAATGTCCAACTAACTATAACTGTCCCTAAAACCTATGGTTTTTTCAGTGAATTTCAAAGGTTTTTTAAATGCTAATTTCTAACTATAACGTGTCTGAAACCTATGGTTTTTTCAGTGAATTTCAAAGGTTTTTTAAATGCTAATTTCTAACTATAACGTGCCTGAAACCTATGATTTTTTAAGTGAATTTCAAAGGTTTTTTTAAATGCTAGTTTCTAACTATGCCTACAGAGGTAGGACATGTGAAGAAAGAAGAAAAAACGCACAGAAAGAAGCAAAAGATGTGCAGAAAGAACCAACAGAGGAGCAGAAAGAGGCCTTGTTGCAAAATCATCCTGTGCCCACAACTTTTTCAGACGGGTACTGGTGGTAACTGACTCTGACTAACCAGAGCCAGTGCTATGCTAAAAGACACTTAGAATACAGTGAAAACACCTACATACACTAGGGAACACTATGCGTTGGGGTACCCCTGTGATTAGCATGACCTCCTCTGCAAGTCCCTAGTACATAATAGGGCAGGGGGATTAAAACTACCTCTTAAAACGCGCTACAGGGCGCGTTTGCACAGTGGTGAAGGGAGGGGGCCTGAGGTGACATGTGTGCAAACGCACCCCGTGGCGCGTTTTAAGTTGCGGGATTAAGTCCCCTTGAATTCTGAGGGTCCCTGGGGCCCAACTAGCCCCCAGGTACCTACAGTTAGGACCACAGAGCTGAGTTGCAGAGAGGCGTTCCGAGGCCACGCACCTTTATTCACCTCTCTGCAACGCAACTCTGTTGTGCTTACTGAAGGTACCTGGTGGGCTAGTTGGCCCCCAGGGTCCCTCAGGATTCAAAGGGAATTAATTCCCCAACTTAAAACGCACCACAGGGCGTGTTTGCGCACATGTCACCTGAGGCCCCGCCCCTCCCTTCACCACTGTGCAAACGCGCCCCGTGGTGCGTTTTAAGTTGGGGGATTAGGTCACCTTGAATCCTGAGGGTCCCTGGGGCCCAACTAGCCCACTAGGTACTTCCAGTAAGCACCACAGGCCTGCGTTGCAACGCCTGTAACAAATTGTGCAGTTGTGTTTAGGTAGTGAAGAGGGTCTTGCTGGGGGTAGTGTTTTAGGGTTTAGGGTAGTGCAGTGGTGTTTGTGTAGTGTAGGGGGTCATGCTGGGGGTAGATTTAGGGTTTAGGGTAGTGCAGTGGTGTTTGGGTAGTGTAGGGGGTCATGCTGGGGGAGTGTTTTAGGGTTTAGGGTAGTGCAGTGGTGTTTGGGTAGTGTAGGGGGTCGTGCTGGGGGTAGTGTTTTAGGGCAGTGCAGTGGTCTTTGGGTAGTGTAGGGGGGTACTGCTGGGGGTAGTGTTTTAGGGTTTAGGGTAGTGCAGTGGTGTTTGGGTAGTGTAGGGGTACTGCTGGGGGTAGTTTTTAGGGTTTAGGGTAGTGCAGTGGTGTTTGGGTAGTGTAGTGGTTCGTGCTGGGGGTAGTTTTTAGGGTTTAGGGTAGTGCAGTGGTGTTTGTGTAGTGTAGGGGTAGTGTTTTAGGGTTTAGGGTAGTGCAGTGGTGTTTGTGTAGTGTAGGAGGTCGTGTTTTAGGGTTTAGGGTAGTGCAGTGGTCTTTGGGTAGTGTAGGGAGTCGTGCGGGGGTAGTGTTTTAGGGTTTAGGGTAGTGTAGGGGGTCATGCGGGGGGTAGTGTTTTAGGGATTAGGGTAGTGCATTGGTGTTTGGGGAGTGTAGGGGGTCATGCGGGGGGTAGTGTTTTAGGGTTTAGGGCAGTGCAGTGGTGTTTGGGTAGTCTAGGGGTCGTGCTGGGGGGAGTGTTTTAGGGTTTAGGGCAGTGCAGTGGTGTTCGGGTAGTGTAGGGGGTCGTGCTGGGGGGAGTGTTTTAGGGTTTAGGGCAGTGCAGTCGTGTTTGGGTAGTGTAGGGGGTCGTGCGGGGGAGTGTTTGAGGGTTTAGGGCAGTGCAGTCGTGTTCGGGTAGTGTAGGGGTTGTGCTGAGGGTAGTATTTTAGGGTTTAGGGTAGTGCAGTGGTGTTCGGGTAGTGTTGGGGGTCGTGCTGGGGGTAGTGTTCTAGGGTTTAGGGCAGTGCAGTGGTGTTTGGGCAGTGTAGGGGGTAATGCTGGGGGTGGTGTTTTAGGGTTTAGGGCAGTGCAGTGGTGTTCGGGCAGTGTAGGGGGTCATGCTGGGGGTGGTGTTTCAGGGTTTAGGGCAGTGCAGTGGTGTTCGGGCAGTGTAGGGGGTGGTGTTTCAGGGTTTAGGGCAGTGCAGTGGTGTTCGGGCAGTGTAGGGGGTTGTGCAGGGGGTGGTGTTTCAGGGTTTAGGGCAGTGGTGTTTGGGCAGTGTAGGGGGTCGTGCTGGGGGTGGTGTTTCAGGGTTTGGGGCAGTGCAGTGGTGTTCGAGCAGTAAAGGGGTCGTGCTGGGGGTGGTGTTTCAGGGTTTAGGGCAGTGCAGTGGTGTTCGGGCAGTGTAGGGGGCGGTGCAGGGGTGGTGTTTCAGGGTTTAGGGCAGTGCAGTGGTGTTCGGGCAGTGTAGGGGGTCATGCAGGGGGTGGTGTTTCAGGGTTTAGGGCAGTGCAGTGGTGTTCGGGCAGTGTAGGGGGTCGTGCTGGGGCTGGTGTTTCAGGGTTTAGGGCAGTACAGTGGTGTTCGGGCAGTGTAGGGGGTCGTGCTGGGGCTGGTGTTTCAGGGTTTAGGGCAGTCCAGTGGTGTTCGGGCAGTGTAGGGGGTTGTGCTGGGGCTGGTGTTTCAGGGTTTAGGGCAGTGCAGTGGTGTTCGGGCAGTGTAGGTGGTCGTGCTGGGGCTGGTGTTTCAGGGTTTAGGGCAGTGCAGTGGTGTTCGGGCAGTGTAGGGGTCATGCTGGGGCTGGTGTTTCAGGGTTTAGGGCAGTGCAGTGGTGTTCGGGCAGTGTAGGGGGTCTTGCTGGGGCTGGTGTTTCAGAGTCTAGGGCAGTGCAGTGGTGTTCGGGCAGTGTAGGGGGTCTTGCTGGGGCTGGTGTTTCAGGGTTTAGGGCAGTGCAATGGTGTTTGGGCAGTGTAGGGGGTCGTGCTGGGGGTGGTGTTTCAGGGTTTAGGGCAGTGCAGTGGTGTTTGGGCAGTGTAGGGGGTCGTGTTGGGGCTAGTGTTTCAGGATTTAGGGCAGAGCAATGGTGTTCAGGCAGTGTAGGGGGTTTTGCTGGAGGTGGTGTTTCAGGGTTTAGGGCAGTGCAGTGGTGTTCGTGCAGTGTAGGGGGTGGTGTTTCAGGGTTTAGGGCAGTGGTGTTCAGGCAGTGTAGGGGTCTTGCTGGGGTTGATGTTTCAGGGTTTAGGGCAGTGCAGTGGTGTTCGTGCAGTGTAGGGGGTGGTGTTTCAGGGTTTAGGGCAGTGGTGTTCAGGCAGTGTAGGGGGTCTTGCTGGGGTTGATGTTTCAGGGTTTAGGGCAGTGCAGTGGTGTTCGGGCAGTGTAGGGGGTCGTGCTGGGGCTGGTGTTTCAGGGTTTAGGGCAGTGCAGTGGTGTTCCGGCAGTGTAGGAGGTCGTGCAGGGGGTGGTGTTTCAGGGTTTAGGGCAGTGCAGTGGTGTTCGGGCAGTATAGGGGTCGTGCTGGGGGTGGTGTTTCAGGGTTTAGGGCAGTGCAGTGGTGTTCGGGCAGTGTAGGGTGTCGTGCTGAGGGGTGGTGTTTCAGGGTTTAGGGCAGTGCAGTGGTGTTCGGGCAGTGTAGGGGGTCTTGCTGGGGCTGGTGTTTCAGGGTTTAGGGCAGTGCAGTGGTGTTCGGGCAGTGTAGAGGGTCGTGCTGGGGCTGGTGTTTGAGGGTTTAGGGTAGTGCAGTGGTGTTCGGGCAGTGTAGGGGGTCGTGCTGGGGCTGGTGTTTCAGGGTTTAGGGCAGTGCAGTGGTTTTCGGGCAGTGTAGGCGGTCGTGCTGGGGCTGGTGTTTCAGGGTTTAGGGCAGTGCAGTGGTGTTCGGGCAGTGTAGGGGGTCGTGCTGGGGTGGTGTTTCAGGGTTTAGGGCAGTGCAGTGGTGTTTGGGCAGTGTAGGGGGTCGTGCTGGGCTGGTGTTTCATGGTTTAGGGCAGTGCAGTGGTGTTCGGGCAGTGTAGGGGGTCGTGCTGGGGGTGGTGTTTCAGGGTTTAGGGCAGTGCAGTGGTGTTCGGGCAGTGTAGGGGGTCATGCTGGGGGTGGTGTTTCAGGGTTTAGGGCAGTGGTGTTCGGGCAGTGTAGGGGGTCTTGCTGGGGGTGATGTTTCAGGGTTTAGGGCAGTGCAGTGGTGTTCGGGCAGTGTAGGGGGTCTTGCTGGGGATAGTGTTTCGGGGTTTAGGGCAGTGCAGTGGTGTTCGTGCAGTGTAGGGGGTCGTGCTGGGGGTGGTGTTTCAGGGTTTAGGGCAGTGCAGTAGTGTTCGGGCAGTGTAGGGGATCGTGCAGGGGTGGTGTTTCAGGGTTTAGGGCAGTGCAGTGGTGTTCGGGCAGTGTAGGGGTCGTGCAGGGGTGGTGTTTCAGGGTTTAGGGCAGTGCAGTGGTGTTCGGGCAGTGTAGGGGTCGTGCTGGGGCTGGTGTTTCAGGGTTTAGGGCAGTGCAGTGGTGTTCGGGCAGTGTAGGGGGTCTTGCTGGGGGTGGTGTTTCAGGGTTTAGGGCAGTGGTGTTCGGGCAGTGTAGGGGGTCTTGCTGGGGGTGATGTTTCAGGGTTTAGGGCAGTGCAGTGGTGTTCGGGCAGTGTAGGGGTCTTGCTGGGGGTAGTGTTTCAGGGTTTAGGGCAGTGCAGTGGTGTTCGTGCAGTGTAGGGGGTCGTGCTGGGGGTAGTGTTTCAGGGTTTAGGGCAGTGCAGTGGTGTTCGGGCAGTGTAGGGGGCGTGCTGGGGTGGTGTTTCAGGGTTTAGGGCAGTGCAGTGGTGTTCGGGCAGTGTAGGGGGTCGTGAAGGGGTGGTGTTTCAGGGTTAAGGGCAGTGCAGTGGTGTTCGGGCAGTGTAGGGGTCGTGCTAGGGTTGGTGTTTCAGGGTTTAGGGCAGTGCAGTGGTGTTCGGGCAGTGTAGGGGTCAAGCAGGGGCTGGTGTTTCAGGGTTTAGGGCAGTGCAGTGGTGTTCGGGCAGTGTAGGGGGTCGTGCTGGGGGTAGTGTTTTAGGGTTTAGGGTAGTGCAGTGGTGCTTGTGTAGTGTAGGGGGTCGTGCTGGGGGTAGTGTTTTAGGGTTTAGGGTAGTGCAGTGGTGTTTGTGTAGTGTAGGGGGTCATGTTTTAGGGTAGTGCAGTGGTGTTTGGGTAGTGTAGGGGTTGTGCTGGGGGTAGTGTTTTAGGATTTAGGTTAGTGCAGTGGTGCTTGGGTAGTGTAGGGGGTCGTGCTGGGGTAGTGTTTTAGGGTTTAAGGTAGTGCAGTGGTGTTTGTGTAGTGTAGGGGGTCGAGCTGGGGGTAGTGTTTTTGGGTTTAGGGTAGTGCAGTGGTGCTTGTGTAGTGTAGGGGGTCGTGCTGGGGGTAGTGTTTTAGGGTTTAGGGTAGTGCAGTGGTGTTTGTGTAGTTTAGGGGTCATGTTTTAGGGTAGTGCAGTGGTGTTTGGGTAGTGTAGGGGGTCGTGCTGGGGGTAGTGTTTTAGGATTTAGGTTAGTGCAGTGGTGTTGGGGTAGTGTTTTAGGGTTTAGGGTAGTGCAGTGGTGTTTGTGTAGTGTAGGGGGTCATGCTGGGGGTAGTGTTTTAGGGTTTAGGATAGTGCAGTGGTGCTTGTGTAGTGTAGGGGGTCGTGCTGGGGGTAGTGTTTTAGGGTTTAGGGTAGTGCAGTGGTGTTTTTGTAGTGTAGGGGTCATGTTTTAAGATGCAACGCTCCAATACCTGACCAGTCTGCACTACATAAAACTGCAAAAAAACTAAAAATAAAAAGTGTTTTGCACACTTTTGTCATTGGTCTATATGTGGGCTACATCTGGGTAATATTTGTGCTACATTTGGGATCTTTTTTCACTGGTGGCCATCTTGGAAGACTTCTTTGTAATGAAGTTTCCTAATTTCCTCATTTACTGCAGTCTCCTCAGTAGGAAATGCTTTCTGTTTTTTACTTTGATTCCATCAAGAAGGCATTCAGATGTGTCACACATTTGCCATAAATTCAGAATGTTAGCACTCTAGTTGTTCATTAGATCACTGTAGTAAACCTACTGCTCACCAAGGAGTTAACTGGAAGTCTACTGCTGGTATTGAAAGTGATTGTTTCAGTCTGCATGTCAGAATTTTCTAATGAAATAGAAGAGGATTTGAGATCTCACTTAAAACATGCACTAAATTTTCTTTTTGCAGCACTAACCATAATTTCTATGGCAAAATGAACCCCCTCATTTTGTTCCTTTTTAAATTAAATGTTTTAAGTGTTACCAGTTTATTCCAATCAAGATGGCTTCAGGTGTGCCATACTTTTGTCATAAGTAAGGCTGTTAGCACTCTAGTTGTTCTTTAGAACACTCTGGGAAGCTGCAGTAGAACACAAAGGCATCAACTGACAGGCTGCTCCTGTTGAAATATAACAGGAAGATACTTAAGATCTCACTTAAAACATGTCCTAATTTTTCTTTCTACAGCACTAACCATAATTTCTATGGCAAAATGAACCCCTCATTTTGTTCCTTTTTAAATTAAATGTTTTAAGTGTTACCAGTTTATTCCAATCAAGATGGCTTCAGGTGTGCCATACTTTTGTCATAAGTAAGACTGTTAGCGCTCTAGTTGTTCTTTAGAACACTCTGGGAAGCTGCAGTAGAACACAAAGGCATCAACTGACAGGCTGCTCCTGTTGAAATATAACAGGAAGATATTTAAGATCACACTTGAAACATGTCCTAATTTTTCTTTCTACAGCACTAACCATAATTTCTATGACAAAAAGAACCCCATCATTTTGTTCCTTTTTAAATTAAATGTTTTAAGTGTTACCAGTTTATTCCAATCAAGATGGCTTCAGGTGTGCCATACTTTTCTCATAAGTAAGACTGTTAGCGCTCTAGTTGTTCTTTAGAACACTCTGGGAAGCTGCAGTAGAACACAAAGGCATCAACTGACAGGCTGCTCCTGTTGAAATATGACAGGAAGATATTTGAGATCACACTTGAAACATGTCCTAATTTTTCTTTCCAGAGCACTAACCATAATTTCTATGACAAGATGAACCCCATCATTTTGTTCCTTTTTAAATTAAATGTTTTAAGTGTTACCAGTTTATTCCAATCAAGATGGCTTCAGGTGTGCCATACTTTTGTCATAAGTAAGGCTGTTAGCACTCTAGTTGTTCTTTAGAACACTCTGGGAAGCTGCAGTAGAACACAAAAGAATCAACTGACAGTCTCTGCCCTTGTTGGATGTACATGTTTTACTGAGAATGTCAGACTTCATTCTCAGATGACTGAGAAAGATAATGTGAATTTACAGAAAATATGCTCTCATTTTAGCTTCTGGAGCACCTTCCAAAACTGTATGGGACAAGCATGTGAAAATAGTTTTCTCTCAAACATGATTCATGATATCCCAGCAGAAGGTTTTTCACAGGGTAAAATCACCTTAGAACACACCACAATTCCTGAAATTAGTATGGTACCATCAACAAATGAATTCTAATGTAACTAAAGTCTGTTATCACCCTTTATAGTTCTCCTTTTGGTAACCCTCAAAATCTTCGATTCACTACAATGCATTTCAATGGGGTACTATCATTTATATTGGTCCCAAGATGGCTGCCAGCAATTCCAGGATGAAGTGCTGACAGCCAATCAGATCTCACGATGACATGTGTGGTTAGGCTCCGCCCAGATATATATGTGTTTTTACTTTTGATTTTCTCAGCAACTACTGAACGGATTTACACCATTTAACAAAAAGGGTTCTTTCTGAACCAAGAACTACCTCTTTGCCAAATTTGGTGTAATTCCGTTCAGCAGTTCGGGCTGTAGCCTTGCATAAAGTTTCCTATGGGAAATTGATTTTTTGACTCTTATTTTTTAATTTCTCCGCAACTACTGAACGGATTTACACCATTTAACAAAAAGGGTTCTTTCTGAACCAAGAACTACCTCTTTGCCAAATTTTGTGTAATTCCGTTCAGCAGTTCGGGCTGTAGCCATGGCTAAAGTTTCCTATGGGAAAATGAATGGGGAAAACACGTTTTGGGACCCCCCTTTTTTCTCGGCCCCCGCTTGACGAATCACCCCGAACCTTACAGGGTAGGAGCGGACCGGAGCGGGCCATAAAGTTTGAAAATTTCGTGAAGATTCATCAACCGACGCAAGAGTTATTTCAAATAGAATGTTGCGGATTTCCTATGGAAAATAGGTCCTAACTATAACTATCTACTGGCGACCGCCAGTAGATAATGGATATATATATATATATATATATATATATATATATATATATGTATATATATAATACTTTCACAGCCCAATAAATCGATCACTCCGGGGATATTTCCAAAAGGTAGTTGTGTTTATTCCAGTTACTCGTTTCAGCTGCCACGCAGTCTCGGTCACACGCTCCGCCGGCATGAGCGATTCTACTACCCAGGGCGGGGAGAACAGAAGGAGCAACACTGCAACTGATATGTGTGTGTATATATATATATATATATATACATATATATATATATATATATATATATATATATATATATATATATATATATATATATATCCTTTAATTCCCCCAGGATCTGGCCAGATCGGGGGCCTTTTAGAAGAAAAGCACTTCTTTTTTTTCATTTGTTTTTTTTCTTTAAACGTCTTTCTGCCCTGGCCGGGTACCACTCGGACCCTTCCAAGAACCCTAGGGGGCATGGTATTCCTACCCTGCCCCCTTCTCATTTAAAAAAATATTTTGGGGGGGACTCGATTCCCAATATGGCTGCCAACACTTCCTGGTTTGAAGTTTCAGCACGAGGACTGTTGGATCCTTAGAGGATCTGTGTCCCTATATATACAATTCGGTTTATCTCTTAATATCTCAAAAACTACTGAATGGATTTATGGCAATTTACAAAAAGGTTGCT
This sequence comes from Calotriton arnoldi, assembly GCA_963921515.1. Classification (NCBI taxonomy): domain Eukaryota; kingdom Metazoa; phylum Chordata; class Amphibia; order Caudata; family Salamandridae; genus Calotriton; species Calotriton arnoldi. The sequence continues at coordinate 797,136 of CAWUFW010008101.1, read as the reverse complement.
TTCTGGACCAACAGCTACCTTTCTGCCAAATTTGATGTAATTCCGTTTTGCAGTATGGGCTGAAGTCGTGTCTGAAATTTCTATGGGAATTAATAAGGGGACAATGCGTTTTGGCCCCCCCCCTTTTTCCTCGGCCCCCGCTTGATGGATCACCATGAACCATTTAAGACAGGAGCTGGAGTGAGCGTCATACTAGTTTTGAAAATCTCGCTAGGATTAGTCAAACAACCCCAAAGTTATTGGCAAATTAAGAAATGCTCTTCCTATGGAAACTAGGTCCTAACTATCTGCTGGTGACTGCCAGCAGGTATTTTAACCACAACAGAATTACGAAAAAGGAATTGTAGAACAAGAAGTGGCAAGAGGAAGAGGGCGACGGAAGAACAAACCCCGTAAACAGAATAAATAAATGTGGACAAGAACTAGAAGCCTCTTATAGTGAACATCTCATCAGTTAAGTTGAATGCTAATCAGAGAAGGCTATTGAATTTGGGCTTGACTTTTTGTCTAACGACATGACTCGATTTTACGGATTCGAGGATAGAGTTGTATAAGTACATTAGGAAATTAAAGCTCCATCAATATCATCAGATGAAACCGAAGAAATTTGGGAATGATGACAAAACACAGAGACAACTCTTGGCCTTTCAAATTGCGGATGTCCCCAATCTTCTTGATATACATGGATTGGATACTTGTGGGACAATGAATTCTTTACAAATGAATGGGAATGGTGGATCGAACACTAGTGGGGCCACAAGAGAAATGTCATGTGGCAGTACCCTAAGAGATATGGGTTTTGAAACAGACCACCAAGTTGGGAGTAGTGTGAAACAACGCAGCAGATTTTGCCCCCAGGTATTCGTATTGACCTGTTCCAGGAGTTAGTAATAGAAGACCTAACTGAGGTCCGAAGAAAATGGCAAAATGATTCTAAAAACAGCAACTTTACTACTAAGGATTGGCACCTCATTGTTTATAAAGCTCTCTGATAAAGGGGAAATATCATCCTAATTAGGCCTGGGCGGTGAACTTCGCTCCGTTCGCAGAGTTTGAAGAGTTTTCTGCACTCCGCGGAGCTCACGGAGTGCAAAAAACTCTGCTTTGCGATGTGCAGCAGAGTTTTTTCCCTGCTCGCGATCGCGAACGGTAAGTTCGCGATCGTGAATGGTAAGTTCGCGAGCTGCCGCTTGGGTAGAATTTCTACCTGAGCGACAGGAATACCAGCACAAACTGCAGTTCGCACTGCACTCCGCCACTCGCGGAACTTCGCAGAGTTTTTTGTAACTTCACGGAGTTCCGCGTAGCAAAACTACGCCAAGGCCTTCCTAATGAAACATCATACCTACATTTCTGAAGTCAGGAGACAATTGAACAATAGGGCATACTACATCTGCCTCATTGAAAACCCTATGAAGGCATTGGAGGAAGAATATCATTTAAAGTTAAAGGCTTGGTATGATTTAAATCTCCTGTATTGGGATGAATTTCAATATTTAAAAGTGGAAAATTCCAAGATCACCACCATATATCTCTTGCCTAAAATACATAAGTGCATTATAAATCCACCAGGGAGGCCCATAGTTAGTTCTGTTGGCTCCCTATTAGAGAATAGTTCTAGGTATCTGGATCTATTTCTGCAGGAATACGTAATAAACTTACATTCTTACTTAAAGAGCAGCACTGACTTTTTGAGGAGATTATATCAAATCCTTTGGAAACAGGGCTATTTAATGGTTACATTGAATGTGGTCTCCTTGTATACATAGATCAAGCATGAGAAAGGCATCTTGGCATGTGAATATTTTTTGAGAGATCGTCCCCTAGAGTGATATCACCGCACACAGATGCTATTGGAAATATTGAACATTTGTCTCACTCATAATTTTTTTATTTTTGATGTCAAGTATTACTTGCAGCAGCAGGATATGGCGATGGGCACCTCCTTTGCCCCCACATATGCTAATTTGCTTTTGGGTGGTGGGAGAAGGAGGTGGCGTGGGCCCAAGAGAATGACATCTTCACTGTGAAGATCGCTATGTGGACCCGATTCATAGATGATTTGTTCATCCTATGGGAAAGTAGCGAGAGCCAATTTGACACCTACCTACAAATACTGAACAACAATTAACTAAAATTACAGTTTACAAGCACCCACTGCCTGCTCTTGAAAAATATTTTAGCACACACTCACAAAGGGGAAGGGGTTCCCTGGGGATCCCTTCCCATTTGTGAGTGGCTTACCACCTACTTGAAGTAGGTGGTAAACTGCGAGTGCCTTGCGACCGCAAATGTGGTCGCAAAACAATTGTACATTGAAGTGCGAGTCACTATTAGGAAGGGACGCCCTTGGCATGCCCCTTCTTAATAGCGAGTCACAAACGCTATTTTGCGAGTCACTGACTCGCAAAATAGCATTTGTACATGCCAGGACCCTTTTTGCGGTCGCAAACGGGCTGATTTACAGTTTCCGACCGCAAAAAACAGTCGTACATCTGGCCCCAAGTTTCTCAAACCCTTTCTGTCATCCTTCAAAGACCACTCTCATTTCACTTCCTCCACCTTTCAATTCCTCTACCAAGGTTTAGCCCCTTTGTCCTCAGATCTACCCTCAGAATACTTTGCCAAAATCAGACCGCGTCTTCTACACCCAGAGGTCAGTGTGTAACAGCCCTGGCTTTTTAGTCACTTTGCGTGCTCTGATGTTTCAGCAAATACTTACTAATTCTATATGTGTGCTGAAGAGGTAGGGGTTACTAGGAGTTGGCAGTATAAGAAGCATGATTACTAACCATTTATAAAAAGGATATCCTAATAGAGGCAGCCAAGCCTCACACAGGTGTCCTCCTGCTTCGGGTCTTCTTCCTTTACTTCTAGGTTCTTCTGTGCCTTTAGGCATTGGTCCTCCTCATAGTCCTGTTCCAAGTCATCCTTTTCTGGGTTGTTTTGTGTCTCCTGATCCTCATCCTGGCCCTGATCTAACTAGTTCTTATCATCCTGAATCTGGGGGTTCCTGGTTGTAGTCTTTCCTGACTCTGGTCTTCCTGGCCCTGCCTGCTTATCCTTTTTTTAAAGAGGTTATTATTGAGGTTTTTCCACAAAACAAATACAGCAATCAATGAAATTGAATGTAAATATGTCATGCAATCATGGAAGTTAAGACAGAAACAGGAATTCAGGTGAGGCGGTGCTTTGGGCAGGGAGGATAAGTGCATTAAAGAGGGGGAGAGGAGGGAGGGGAGGCGGAGGAGTAAGGCATAAGGGCTCGCTGATGTCGATTAGGAAGGCTTACAGGTGGTCTAGGGAAGGTAGAAGTGGGCTTTAGGAGGTGCAGTCTTGCTTGGTATAATGCATAAATCACGGGGGTGTGGGTGCAGTGTCTGTGGTTGAGCTTAATGGTGGGTCAGTCAATCTAGATAACAGCCCTCCCCACGTCAGGGCCATTGAGCTAGGACGACCCCCCACCACCCCGAGCATTCTCCCAGTGAAGTGCCGCCGCATCGGCAGAGGCCCAGCCAATAAACTTCAGCTGCCAATGGTAAGGGCCCGGGGGTAGGCAACTTCCAGTGCACAGTAATGGCTTTGTTAGCTAAGATAACAGCCAAGTCTAAGTAGCAAGATGCTACTCTACACTTACGCGGCCTGACAAAATGTCCCAGTGACCCCACCTCCCAAGAAGAGATATTGGTGATTGCCATGATGCACTCCAGCTGAGAGAGTAAAGTGCTCCAATGTGAGCTCAACCCCATAGTAGATGTTTCAAATCAGCTATTGAGGTGCAGCACCTGGCACAAGCATCCCAGACCCCCGGAAAGATACTAGCTAGTCGCTTGGGAGATAAATAGGCCCAATGTAAAATATAAAATTGAATTCATTTAAGCCGTGAATTATGGGATACCCATCGTGGGTAAACCAGGACCTTCTCCAATTCTTTGTCATAAAGTGGTATACCTAATTCTTCCTCTTACCTTTCTTGCAAGGGTTAAAGTCACCGCTGAGTGTGAGCCATGAGAGCTCTGGTGAGCCACTGAATGAGTCTATGGCCCAAGCCAATCATATGCAGAGTTTGAATATGTTTGTGTGTAGTTGGTTCCTCACCCTGTGCCTGCCAAGCATCAGTTAGCGCTCCTCCTAAGGAGGTGTACAAAAGAAACTAGCCCTCAGGGAGCGCACATTGTTCATGAGCACCTCAAACGTCAATAGATGGCTGTCCTCAAAGAGATCACAGAGAGTGGAAAGGCCAGCCTCCTCCCACATGGGCAGTCAGCCGCCAGAGATGTGCCCCCCACTACGGGTCGAAAAGCCCAAATGGAGGCATATGGATGTATGAATCATGTAAGATGAAGCACTCGCTTTAGATAGGAGAGGGCCATTTGCGGAAGAACGGGCAGATTCCCGGGCAGACAAATTCCGGTATGGGTAAGTGGAGGAGAGTGCCGCTGGATGGAGGGTTGAGGAACCCCATATCATCAACAAAGAGGCCCGCTAGCCAACAAGGCAGCCATTGCAAATGGGCCACCAGATAATAGAGCTCAAAATTGGAAGCCCTTAGACTCCCCTGCTCCGCAGGGAACTGAAGCTTGGCCAGGACGACTCGTCTATGCAAGGAATGCCAACATAGGTTCCCCCAAGAGGACATGAAGCTCTTGGAAAAATGGCTGAGGTATTAGAATCAGGATGTTAACAAAATAGTGTAAAAGTCAGGGGAAGATCACCATCTTGGTGACTGCCACTTGTCCGGTCACCGAAAGGGGAGGGAGGACCACAATGGGATTTGGGTGAGAAGGGATGCAGTTACCCCAGCAGATTTTCCTTGTACTGATCCAGGGAAGTGTGACAAATCCAGACCCTCAATTAATAAAACACAGTAGGTTCCACTGGATGGGACCGCCCTCAAATCCATAAGCTTCGCCACGCAAGTCAGCACCAGGGGGAACAAACATTACTAATTTCAGCTAACCAGCATTCCTGATGCTCGTCCATGTCCGCCAGGAGAAAGGCTACCGAGGTAAGATCGACCGTGACATCCCGAAGATAATGCAGGATGTCGTCAGCATATAACAAGATCATATGGATGCCAATGAATAAGGGGATGCCCAAATGCATCCCCTCACTCCATGCTCTAAAGGCGAGGATCCATTGCCATGGCAAACAGGAGAGAGGAAAGGGGGCAGTCCTGCTGCATGCCACGGTCGATCTTAATGGGGTTCGATATGACTCCTCCAAGACGTGTCCTGGCCATGGGGGAGTTGTACAACAATCCGATCAGTTTCTTCATATAAGGACCGAGGCCGAACTCCACCAGGAGCTCGCTAAGGGAGTCAAAAGCCTTTTGAATATCTAAAACTAGGACTGTCGCTCTAGGCCACTTGTCGCTAACTGCTTCCATGATGCGAAACAGGCGACGTACACAGGGCAAAGTACTTCTCCCAGGGATAAATCGTTCCGGTCTCTATGGATCAGTCAAGGAAGAATCGGTTCGATCCTGCAGGCTAATACCATGCTCAATATTTTATAAGCAATATCGATAATTGCAATGCGATGATATGAAGCAGGATCTATTGGATCTTTGCCCAACTTCAGTAGTGATGCTATGGATGCCTCCCGGAGAGTGCCAGGAAGCGTTCCTGCCACTAGCGCCTCCTCATACAGCCAAAAGAGCCTAATGATCAATGCGCCCTGGAACGTCTTACAGAACTAAGCAGGGAGGCCATCTGTTATGGGCGATTTGCTGGAGGCTAGTGCTTTACTTGCCATCCCCACCTCCTGTGAGGGGGGCCTCATGTTCACCCTTTTCTACCAGAAACAATTTAGGGAGGCAAGCATGTTACAGGAATGCTGGGATAGTGAGGGGGTAGAGGCCCACATAATAGAAAGTGAAAACGTCATGGATTTCTTGCTGTGCGTAGAGTAGGCTCCAGTCTGGGGGCCTGAATGTCTGTGACAGGGAGCTGATGTTTGTCCCTACTACCAAGCCATGCCAACAGTCTGCCAGCTTTCCCTCTGCATGTGTCCTAGTGAGGTACCCAGCATAATCTAAGGAACGTGGGCACTCTAATAGCCAGGTCTCTTTTTCCCAGCGTCAAGGAGGACAGAAGGCAGGGATCGGAGGTGGTCCTATACAATATATTCCAGCTCCGCTGCCTCGGATTGTGTAGGATGCTTGGGTGGACCCCCACCATGGTCTATATGCAGAATCTGTTTACCTCACCCCGAATGACCACCTTAATGGCCTCCCACTCCACAGCTAGGGTAGAGGCAGTTCCCTTGTTATGATCTAAATAGTCCTGGATCTTACGGGCCAGGGTCTCGCAGATTAGGAGGTCCTCAAGGGTGGAAGGCTGAAGTCACAAAGTAGGGATTGGGGAGGGTGGTCTGCCCCAGTGAAAGGCCTAATGTCAGGGGATTTTGATCAGAGAGTTCCCTTCCCAAGTAGGCTAGTAATACAAGAGAGGGGGTAAGGGTCTGGGAGCAAACAATGTTATCCAAGCATGCATAAACCCGGTGGACTGGGGAATAAAAGGAGCAGAGTTGTAGGCCTGGATTGCAGTGTCTTCAGGAATCCAGCAAGGACCACTGATGCAGCCAGGCAGAAAGGGTTTTGCATTAGTAACTGTCCAGGTGTTGCCGAGTGGGGGTGGTAATGATCCATGATAGGGTCCAGGACTGTGCTAAAGTCCCTACTGAGGAGCCACAGGATATGTGGGACATGGTGGCCTATAAAAGCGCACCTCCAGGAGGACATACTGACCCTTGATATCCACCTCCTGGTGTAGGACATCAAGGGGAGTCTCCGCCCTCACCCAAATGAGTGCAACCCTCTCATATGCCAAGAAATTGTTACTGACAAACTCACCCCCACCATCACCTCTTGAGTCGAATCCCTTCAGTTTTGTAGTGATATGGAATTCTTGTAGCCGAGCAATATGGGTCCCCTTGCGTTGAATGAAGGTATGTACTCTATCTAGCTAAGCTGGGGTGTGCATGCCGTGGATATTCCAGGAGAGATGTTAAAAGTCTAGAGTAGCATGAGGCCAAAGAATTCGCACTCCCCTATGTCCCACAGGGAGCAACAAGGATTTTGGGTAATTGGGGCGGGAAGGAAGCGAGGGGTCCTGCAAAGAGAGGAGCAAAGAGACATCATTTTTTTTTTTAAATCTGTTTTATTAGGTTTTGATGATACAAAAAAAAAAACACAAGGGAACATACATAATTTCCCACACGACATAGGTGTTACAGTCTTGTACAAAGTTCTGAATCACGATATTATCAGTATCACAAAGCAGTGTCTTAAAAACAGAAAAGTGACATTCCCAACCTCGTCAAGTCCTTTCAGGCCTGCGTTCCGGACACGCTAAAGGTTCAGCAGGCCCTGATGCACCCCCCTTAGGATCTTGCGTTAGGTCATTAGTCGGCTCGGCAGCCTCAGCTTCCCCTGTTTCTGATTGCGCTAGGAGATATTGTTTCAGAGGGTTCCAAATGTCTCGTGGGCGGGATGATGGCGGCAGTAATTCTGCATATGTATTCAGTTGGTCTTGATAAAATATGAGGTCATTTAACCATTCTTTAAATTTGGGTGCCCTCCCTCTCCCCCATCTGCAGGCTACCCTACGTTTGGCCAACAATAGCGCTAAAGATATATATTTCCTAAATGGGACAGCGAGGTCTTTGGTATATCCTAATACTGTGATGAATGGATCGTCAGGTATGTGTAATCCGGTCGAGCGTCCCTAGTACTTCCATCCAGTATCGCTGGACGGGAGCGCAGTCCCAAGCGAGGTGTCTAAAGTTCGCGCCCTCACTCCCACATCTGTCGCAGCGATCATTGTCTCGTAAGCGGAAGCACAAAAGTTTTGCAGGCGTGCAGTATAGGCGGTGCAGGTATTTATAATGGATAATGCGCAGTCTGCTGCTAGCAGATATTTTCCCAGTCTGTTGGCAACAGTATGTCCATTGCTCGTCAGTTAGGGGGAGACCTAACTCTTCCTCCCAGTGTATTCACGCGGTCAGAGTGTCATGTGGGCAATCAGCTTGGGTGGTCCTGTATAGCATGGATACTACATGTGTGGGGGTGACCTTTTGGAGCAGAGTATGCAACGGGGCCATGGTGGGAGGTTCATGTGGAAAGTCTGGGGTGAGGGTTTTGATATCCTGCCGGAGTCTAACATACAGGAAGAGCTCTAGGGAGGTGGGTGGGTGCTCTCCAAAGAACTCCTCTCACGTGCAAAATTTCCCACCCTTGTATAGATCCCCCCAGGTCAGGAACGAGAATTTCCGGAGCATTTGCCGACATCCTCCCTCCTGTGTAACTGGGAGATCTAATCTACCTTGGATAGGCAACAGAGGGGAATACATTATGTCAATTTTTAGGCGGCGGGCTAGATCCCTCCAGGCGATGTTCGTGCAAGGAGCAAAGAGACATAATCTACATGTTAAGCCATGTACAATACAAAAACATAACTGAGTTCAACAGATAACAACAGTACAAATAAAAATGCTAATACTGTGGGCTGCCTGGCAACAGTCTGCCACCTAAATAGAAAACCCAAGACATCATAATCATAGGGGGGGGGGGCCGAAAGCAGGAGTATAGGAGCTCTTCTATTGATCCGGTCTGAAGTGAGAGTGAACGGATAGTGCGAATTCAATGGATATCCCCGGTCCGGCCTGTGAGGGCACCAAGAGTCTTCCTCCATGGAGGGCAGGTGAAGCAAGCCAGTGGCCCCAGGGCGGTTAGATGAAGCAGCAGTTTATATTATGTCATCGGCTGTGTAGGGGTCACCTGTGGAAGGGAGCAGAGACCGACGGGGAGAGGATGTAGAGAACTGCCACTCCCTGAGCTAACCGAAGAGCGATCCAAGAAGGCTGCATTTGGCTACTGAAACATCACCATCACCTCCAGGGCAGTCATTTAGCCATGCAGCCATCCTGGCCATGTGCCAGGGATGGCATGCTCGGGCCAAAGGGTGGCCAGGCCAACTATACCCAGGTCAGTGGCGGCACCTAGAGGCCCCCCAGCATGCCATTGAGTTTGGAAATGTGGCATCCAGTCAGTCCCAAGCCTCTGAAGGCTCTAGGAAGAAATTAGACGTATTGTCCTGAATCACCTTCAATTTGGAGGGAAAAAAGAGGGTGCACTTCAAGCTCAGGTCTCTCATCATGTGCTTGACCCCCAGCTAGGAAGTCCATTTCCGCTGGACCATCAGGGGGAAGTCCAGAAAGACAATGATGCGATGATTGTCCCACAGAATGGGAGAGGCTGGAGAATAAGATCACGGTCTCTAAAATGTAAGAGGTTGGCAACGATGGGCCATGGAGGAGCCCCCGCTGGGGAGCACCATACGGGAACGCAATGTGCCCTTTCGATGGAGAAGAACGGAGTAAGGTCCACAGCTGACATCAGTTCCCTGAACAACAGCTCCAGGTAGTGTACGATATCCAGGCCCTTGTAGCCCTCCTGCAGGCCGATAATCAATTTATTACTACATCAAGGGTGCCCCTCAGCATCCTTCCCGCATGCCTCCAGGAACTGCACCTGCTCCATCAGGTCCCACAGTGGTTTCTGTAAGTCAGACAACTGACATTGAAGGTCAGCCAGAGAGTGCTCTGAATTTGGTGACCCAATCCACCAGTTTCCGATGATCATGGCGAAGAAGGTTGATGTCCTCTGCTACTGCGTCGACCTTTGCTTCCAAGCGGGGTTCATGAATTCTCGATTTCCACCAAGATAGCATCCAATTTGTTGAGGCCCTGCTGGGCTCCATGCGCCCCGAGGTCGGCGTTTTGGGGGTCCTTTAAAGGGGGAGTTACCTTGGTTGGCTTTGTGCGGCCCATGTATCTTGGTGAAGCCGGGGAGAACCGTCTCCTGGGTCTGTTTTCCCTCCCATTGGCTGCAGGAAGGGGGAGGGCAGCACAAGCAGCCCGGCCAGATGAAGGAGGTCACGAAGAGCCAGTGGGGTGATCCGGGGGGCCTGCTTACCACGCCGTCCACTAGCTCCAACAAAGTGGGGGCAGTATGAGCAGCCCCCTGTGTGGCTCCAAGCACAAGGTCAGGGGATAGCATCCAGCCATTAATAGGGACCTCAGTAAGCCCCAAGTATCTAATCTGCAACAGTGCACCTATGGCCACCCCTAAAGACAAGCCTCAAGCAGTGGCGAGGGGCCCTCCATCGCAGTAACCACTACAGACAACCCCTGGGGGTAGCCTCCCAAAGACCACAGAGGGCCCCACACACCACACTGGGGGGGGGTCGTATAGCCAAGGGTCCAATGAAGCAGTGGCAGGGCACTAGCAGTCCAGGTTTAACAGGCGAGGCTTCACCTGTCCAGCGCAAGGGAGGAGAAAACCATCCCCTGCACGTGTCCCAGGTGCCATGCACAATGCCCGTTGCAGGGTGGGGCCCCCACTGTCCCTTCGGGGCCTCTGGATTATTCAACAAAGGAGATGCCCTCACTCAATTTGAGGAGGGGGTCTAGGTATTTGAGGGCTACAGCAGTAGCACAGACATGTCTACTTTGACCAGGCCCCAATGGCCCAATCAAAACAAGTGTTACAGCAAACAAATGATGGACGGAATGCTGACAATGCAAACATTCTCCCCCAGTCAAAAGATCTGGGTTAAATCCATCGTTCTTTTGCCCACTATGCCACCCCAGTTTGGACCCAGCCATATGCAAATCAGTCTTGACCTTGTGCCCCATGGGAACAGTCCAGACCGAACTGCCAGGCCAAGTCCTCCCTGGACTGGAAACAAGCATCCTGGGACCGGTTTCAGGGTATGTCACCCTTCTTCAGCCAGGCTAGCTTGAATCCAGTGGCTCAGTGAGCAAGGGACCCACGTCTGGGCATACCCATCCCACTTAGGGCAAAAAGTGTTACAGCAAACAAATCAAAACAAGCCCAGAAGGGCCAGGAGTGTGCACGATCTTCTTGGCGGGGGCCATCCGCTACCCCCAGAACAGACCCCCCATCCGCCTCGCAGGGGGTGATCTTGATCACTGATGAGTTCAGCGGGGCAGGAGTAGACCCGCTGTGGCCGGGCCTCGGCAGCACAACCCAACAAACCCTGAATGACCGGGAATGTCCCATCCTGCCATCTGGGGAAAGCATCCAGTGCTGCACTGTGCCCTCAGCAGGGGCTCCACAGGGCCGAGGCCAGCGCACCTCGAAGGATGGGCGTAGATCTTGAGACCGGAGCCAGGAGTTCCACATTCAAGCGGCCATCTTGTAGCATGTCTTAGCTATTCCCCACTGCTCCTGGTTCATCATTGAATTAGCCCTTCCTAGGCCTCCTGATCCTGGTACTACTAAACCTCATTCTGACCCTGCTGGCCTGCTGGGTCCTTATCCACCTAGCCCTGTTGTCCTGGTTCTCCCAGGGCTCGCACTCCTAGTCTTCCTGGTTTGGATTATCCCAATTCTTCTTTCTCTGGTCCTTGTCCTCGTGGTCCACCTGGTACTGCCTCCACTGGTCTTGGTCCTCCTTATTAGATCCTCTTAGTCTGGGTCTGTTAATTTTGGTCCTGGTCTAGTCCCATTGGTCCTCATGGCTCTGGTTGTCCTGGTTCCCCTGATCCTTGTCAGACGGGTCCTAATACCCCAGAGCCCGATTCACAAAAGTAATCTGAGACAAAATCCTAACTTTACGACTTTCGGTATTGACAAAGTGCATTTAGGAGTAGTAAAGTTAGGATTTGGTCTCAGTTAAACTTAAGTTTTGGTCTTAAGTTTAACTTAAGACCAAAACTTAGGTTTAACTGAGACAAAGTTTTGGTCTTAAGTTTAAGTTTTGGTCTTCAGTTTAACTTAAGACCAAAACTTAAGTTTAACTGAGACAAAATCCTAGCTTTACTACTCCTAAATGCCCTTTGTGAATACCGAAAGTCGTAAAGTTAGGATTTTGTCTCAGTTAAACACAAGTTTTGGTCTTCAGTTTAACTTAAGAACAAAACTTAAGTTTAACTGAGACAAAATCCTAACTTTACTACTCCTAAACGGCCTTTGTGAATACCGAAAGTCGTAAAGTTAGGATTTTGTCTCAGATTACTTTTGTGAATCGGGCCCCCAGTTCCTAGTATGCCTGTTCAACTCAGAACTTCAGGTCCTGGTTCCTTGGGTCTGACCTGTCTGGTCCTCTCAGCCCTGATGCTGGTCCTGCTTAGTCTGATCGTTTTAGTCCTCCTAATCCTCCCCACATCTGATCCCTGGGATTAATGGCCCTAGCCCACCTACTCCTGACCTGACTAGTTCTCCGGGTTCTCCACCAACATGTCATGATACTCTTGGCCCTGGTCCTCCTGCTTGTGGTCATCTTGGTCTAACTTGTTTACTTGACCTGATTCTCCTTGTTCTTAGCCGTTCCTAGCCGCCCAGCTTGGTCATCATGACCCGGTCATTCTAGCATTCCTTGTCATGGTCCTTCTTTTTCTCCTCATCCAGGTCCTGCTTGTCCTGGTATGCCTTGATACTCTAGGCCTCTGTGAATTGAGCTTCCTTTCCCCCTTTGTTGTGTTCCCACTAGTCCTCATTGCCCTGGTCCTCTTAGCTCTTGTCGTGCTGACTCTGGTTGCCTGACCATCACTTCTTTATTCTTCAGATCCTGTTCTCCTAGTCTGCCTCACTCTGTCTGGTTTGCGTAGCACTGGTCTTCCTAATCCAGGTCCTCACAGTCTATGTTCTCTTCCTGGTTTTATGCCCACTAGACTTAATCCTTTTGTTTCTGGTCCTCCTTGTTTTGGTCTTTGTATGCCTAATCCGCTTTGTTCTGGTTCTTCTGTCCATCCTGATCCTTTAATGCATCCTTATTCTAGCTCTTTCTTTTCTCTCCCAATCCTCTTGACCCTAGTCCATTTAACATGGGCCTTCTGATCCTTCTCTTCCTGCTCATCTGATTCCCAGTACACCAGTTCCTGGTCCTGCTGGTCCTGATGTGTCATGGCCCTCTTCAGCCTTGCCCTCTTAGTTATTTTCTTCCTCATTTGGATCATCTGTCATCCTCTTGGCCCAGTGCCTTATATTCATGGTCCTTCTGGCACTGCACCCAATGGTCTAGGCCCTCCTGGTCCTGGTTCTCTTTGTATGGATCCTTCTGAGCTTCGTCATTTTGGTCCTGGTCGTCCTGGTCCTCCTGGACATCCAGGTTCAGTCATCTTAGTCTACCTTGTTCTGGCTGTTCTAGTCCTCCTGATCTTGCTCACCCTTGTTCTGCTACCAATAGGTGCTGGTCTTTCAGGCCCTATTCCTAGTGACCTGGTCCCCCTGGCACTCTTAGGCCTGTTCCTGATCCTATTGGTGCTGATTCTACAAATCCTCCTTGCTCTGGTCTGGGTCCTCCAGGCTCTGGTCCTCCTGGTATTCTTGGTACTGACCCTCTTGTCTTGCTTGCTTACTCTGGTCCCAGTCCTATTGGCCTGGATCTTGTCTACCTGGACCTGGTCCTAATCCTCTTGGCTCTGGTTTTCCTGCTGCTTGTCCTCATGCTGCTACACAAACTCATCTCAGCCCTCCTTTATTTGGTCCTCCCGGGCCTGATCTCCCTGTTGCTCATCTTCCTGGCCATCTTTCTCCTAGCCCTTTGGCCTGAACCTCCAGGCTGAGATCATCCTGCTATTGATGACTCTGGTCCTGATCCTCTGTTTCCTCCTCACCCTGGTGCTAATATCAAGTCCTAATTCTAATTGCCCTGATCTTCCTGGTCCCCTTAGTCCTTTGATTCCTAGTCCTCTTAGACCTTTCTTTCTGACCCAGGCTGCCTGTGTCCCTCGTCTCAGCTGCCTGGCACTCTAAGCCAAGATCATGCTATTGATGTTTTTTATAGTCCTTGTCCTTACCACGATTCTGTGCCCATTATCCATGATCCTCTTGGTCCTGTTCCTTATAGTTTGGGTTCTCCTGGACCTAGTTATCCTGGACCTGACCCACCTGCAAGCTTAGTCTTGGTCCTCTTGGTCCTGTCATAGATCACACTTGCCTTTCCTAGTTCTGATGTTCCTTGACCTCCGGTTAATTCTAGTCTAAGAACTTCCTGGCCTTGTACTTCCTGGTTTTGGTTAGACTAATCATCATTCCCATGTATTTCTGCCCCAAGTCATTTGGATCCTGGGTCTCCTGTTTTAAAGGCTCCCAGTCATGGACCTTTTTTAATCCTCCTCACCCTAATTCTAGTCTTTCAGTCCTCCTGGACCGGCTCCCTTGATTTACCCAGTCCCCTAGTTTGCCTGTTCCTATTCCTTCTGTTTCTGGTCACCTTGGTCCATGTAGTCCTTGTCTTAGTTCTGGTACTCCTTTGTCTGGCCCTCATGTATTGGGTCTTCTGATGCTAATTCCACTGGCCTTGGTTTCCCTAGCCCTCCTATTCCCCTGTCGTCCTACCCCATCCTAATCCTACTAGTCCTCCTGGTTTACCTATTCTACCTTTACCTTGTCTATCTGACCATGGGCCCCTCTAATATGGTCCTCCAAGTAATGGTCCTATTGGGTCTCGTCTTCCTCATCCCTCTGGCACTTGCCCTTGAAGTTCCTATGTTGTGGGTTCCCTCGTTCAAGTAGTTTTTGTCACTCTGGTTTATGATCCTTCTGAGTCTGACACTCCTGGACATTCTGATCCTGGTCCTATTGGACCTAGATTTTCTCATCCTTTATAACCCCCTGGTCAGTCTAATCTAAGGACTCCAGGTCCTACTAGCTCTGGTCTTTTCTGGTTGTGGTCTTTCTGGCCCTTTTGCTTCTGGCCCCTTGGTCCTCTTTGATCAGATGTCTGTGGTCTTGTCCCTCCTGTCTCCAGCCCTTTTCTCCATTTGTCTCCTGGTACTGGTCCTTTTTTATCTGGCTTCTGGTTGTCCTAATCCCTCTGGTTCTGGTCGATGTGCACAAGCACTCATAACCCTCCTTTTCGTTATGGTCAAGGGCCTTTTGTTCCTTCCACATCTTGTCCTTCTGTGCCTTTGGGCCCTTGTCCACTGGGTCCGGATCCCCCTGTTCCATATCCTCTCAGCCCTCCAGATCCTTCTCACCTTGGTTCTGGTACCCCAGTTCTGTTTTTAATTGTTCTACTCCTCATTGTCTATTTGTTCCTGGTTCTGTCTGGCATTGGTAATACTGGTCCTCATAGATTAGGTCTCCTTGAACCTGGTTCTTCTTGTCCTGGTCCTCATGACTCTGGTCGTCCTTATTATTCTATTTTTCATTGTCCTCTTCATACTGTCTCCTTCTCTAGCACCCCCTCCACAACGACTTTAGTCTTCAAGTCTGTCACACAGATGTTTAATTATTGTTTTGTCTTCCAGATTTCGTTTTCTAAAACAGCATGTTAGGTACTGAAATTAGGGCCAGTAGGGACTGGGCCATGCCCACTTAAAACACTGCTTATCATGTTAAAAATCAAAACTACCATTCCCAACTTGCATTGTGCAGGTGACTAAAATATCAGTGTGGCTGAAGGGGCCACCCAGGACATGGGACCAATAAGCATCAATGCCCTAAACCTATTCTGCTGCGTTAACAGTATGAAAAGGTGTGTTTATTCACAGGCAGTAGAGTGAACTCCTCCTGTGAATTACCCAGATGCATTCGTTACATGTCTCCTGCTTTCACTTCCCCATTCCACAAAAGCCCAGTTAGTGTCTCACTCAATTTATCACTTGCAAGTGCCGCAAAGCACTGTGCCCTCACGCACCAGCTACCTACTGTACCTGTCCCTCCCTTAGGAGCCCAGCTACCACCTGTCTGCATTCCCTGTTTGCTGCTACTTGTTGACTGCTGCTGTGTTGCCAGATTTGAAATGCTAAGCAAGCACAATCCCCCATACACAGAAGCCTAAAGCTGGCACAAGGCCTTCTATAAGAAGTCCAAAAAAAGCCCATCTCTCGCAAATCATCGAAAGGAGCATGATGAACATTAAAAAAAACCAATGCATTCCTATGAGTGAATAAAACATTTATGCAACGTACTTTAAACCATACTCAATATTCTTTGCTGACAGTCAAATACTCCTTGACTGAAGTGCAAAATATCTGTGATTTTACATTTCTTTCATTTGTAAACAGTTTACCTTAATTTATGCATTTACCTTTTTACAAACTATTGGATGTTTGTATACGCACTTACATTGAATCCTGATTTCTACCGTTGCCTGGAGTCCACTTTTTCTTTATAGTCGGCTAAAAAAATACCTCATTCACACTATTTATCTGGCTGCTGGTCAAATTGTACATCATCCCTAGTATTTAGTCTATGGCCATCTAAACTGCAGAGATTATGCATTATTTTGCTGGCCGCCGGGTAAATACCAAAGATTTTGTACTATTCGGCCGGCAGCCTGTTAAATAGACAGTTCAATTCTGGATAGGAGATCTGGATGAAGTCATGAATCCCCTTTGTGGCCACCACTCTCCAAAATCATGACCCACACCAAGGCCATACTGACTGTCACCCTCAATTGGTCTGAAAGACAACAAGTTCTGGTAAGAGCGACCAGTTCTGCTCCTTGAGCAGGCGGTGACACCACGGAGCCAGGAGGCTTCCACTACCTCATGAATTGCACAGCCAGCATAGGCTGCTCCTGTCATATGTCCCATGCAGGCCCACTGTCGTTTTCCCTTATGTTAGCCTGAACACGTTGCAGGCTGGTCTCTGCTTTGCACATGCTACTATACACACATATTTTTTTGCTTCATGCCACGCTGTACTTTCACACAGAACCTGTTGTTTTTGCATTCTGTTCTGTCCTGGGATTTAGTCTTAACACGGTAGACAAGGTCAAACAACAATGCATCTTTTATATTCTGTTTTAGTCAAGCTCTAGCACCTAGACACAACACACAAATGCTGCTGTTGTTTGGGAACACGTACTCTTTGTCATAGGTATGCACAGACATGCAAATAGACACTTGGAGAGAGATTTTTCACAGAAGAGATCACGTCTACACCTGAGATGTATTTTCATCTGTGCATGCTAAGGTACGAGGTCCGCTGCAAACATACAGAGATCTTCTGATATATAATCACCTTGCATCCATAGATGGGGCGGGGGTTTAGTTTACCCTGTCTAATACCATGACAGCTCCTTTTATGAACTATTGATTACTTACTATGCGGACCGCATTTGTGTTAGGCATATTCTTGCTTACTGTGGCAGGTATACTGCATATTAGAGCACAATAGTTAAAATAAATCTTTTAAACTTTTCACGTGTCTCTGTCAGATCTTATTGTTAACAAGTACAATTGTGGGAGGGGAAAGGTGTGTCCTGTCAACGCAGTTCCTGAAAGAGTCGGGAGTGTTGTGTCAGTCCCTGCCTACTAAGGTACTATGGTCCCAAGCATAGTTCTGTAATTTCGCAGAATCCCTGCAACACTCTCGGTGCCCCCATATAAACTCTTAAACATGAGCCGTCAACAAGCAGTACATAGTCAAGCTCATCAAGGGATTCATCCTTAATGTCAGGTCATGCCAGGGTGCATATGTTCATGACAGCGAGACAGTCATGTTCAACCTCTTCCCCATCAACTGTATTTTCATGTAATGGTAATAGTGCAGCTGGGTTAAGAGTTTGACATCTTTTCAAAGTAAAATTTTCAGCAGCAAAAATCACTTGCTCATACTTCGTGAGTCTGTTATTTGTCAAGTACTGGGTTTTTATGTGTGTACATAAAATCTCCACTGAATGCGGGACCATCACTGCAAGAGAATGTCCCATGACTATACTCTTGTTTCTCTCAATACTGACATCAACCACCGTGACCGCTTTAAGGCAGCAGTCTTGTGGCTACAGGGTCAAGGGTTGTCAAAAAGTAAACCACAGGTCTTTGGGAGGCTCCATGTAACTGAGTAAGCACTGAGAGAGTGTAGCCCTCCCTCCCTGAATAGCAGGGTAAACATTTTACTGTAATCAGATATTCCTAGTGCCAGGGCATGACAGATACCTTCTCTCAGCTGTAGGAACACTTTTAAGCAATCGTTATCCCATGGAAGCGGATCAGGCACACCTTTGTGTGTCAGCCTCAGTAAAGGCTTGGCCACCAGGGAAAAGTTGGGCATCCACTGCCTACAGTAGCCCACCATTCCATCTTTTAGACAGTATTGCAATTTGCTCTGAGACATTTTGTGTCCATTCTCATCCAAAGTTAATTGAATCCTGTTTATAGGCGTCTCGTGTATTTGATGCCACTAACAGGTTATCAATATATTGCACAAGAACAGAGTTGCAAGGCAATTGCAAAGACTCAAGATTTGTCTTCAAGATCCAATTGAATATCGAAGGGCTCTCTGTATACCCTTCTGGGACTCAGTACCTTGGCAAAACTTTATTCTGGAACTGAAATGCAACTTAGAACTGACTTTCCTCATGTAAGAGAATAGAGAAAAATGTCTGGCACAGATCAACAACTGTGAACCATTTAGCATCACAGGGTATCTCAAATAATACTACACATAGAATCTGTACTACGGGACAACACGCTATAACAATGCTATTAATCTCTCTCAGGTCCTGCACTATGCGATACGTTTGGTAAGCCCATGATTAGTGAGTTTCATTGACCTCCTATGATCTCTTTCAAAATCCCCAGTCGAATCATAGCCTCAATCACTGGGGTAAGTCCAGCCACTGTCTCGGGTGAGACATTGTATGGTGGCATTCATGGATGCTCAGCATCAGGTTTAATTGTTATTCAGACAGGATCTACACCTTTAATGAGTCCAATATCTTTCCCTGACAAATCTCACACTTCAGCTTTCACGTTTTTTCTTAAGTCGGTAGGTAAATCTTCTACCGTTCTCACAGGAAACAGCCCTAATGCTGTCGCTTGTCTGGACATTTTGAATTCAACATCCTCATGATGTGTTTTGAACTCAACACCATCTGGTGTACAGTAAACAGTGTAATTTAACTTGTACAAAAGATCTCTCCCTAACATGTTTACGGGACTCGAATCACATATAACACATTGGTGACCTTCTTCAAACAAGCCTATTTTAACAGGAACTTTCTTGGACACAAGATTAGTTATTTGTTTATTTGTAACACCTACAACTTGTATCTGTTTTCCCAAGAGGGGTAGGTCCGGGACCTTCGCTGTTCTAACAATGGAGCGGGTAGCACCAGTATCGATCAAAATTTATACTTGATGGCAATTTATCTCACCTTCTGCAAATGGGCCACTCTGGTATTCTTCTAAGACTGTGCCAAGCGTGCGATTTTCTTCCTACCACAGGCCAGTCATTGTGATTGTTTTGAATCAAAACTCTCCTTCTCAAACATGGGGTATTGAAATGTGTTCTGGTAAGGATTTGGTTTCAATCTTGAGGCTTGATTCACACTGAACCTGGGGTTACCTATCGATCCGTGTGGAACTTGCATCATTGAAGATTGTGAATGATTTGGATTTTGCTTTCTTGGTACTGGACATTCTTCAATTGAGTTGGATTAGCATTCTGCATTTGCCCATCACCAAGTACTCTATTTGGATTCTGATGGCATTTCTTCTTCCAATGCCCAAGCTTGTTACAATAATGACAAGGAGTCGATCTCTTCAGTGTCTCTCAATATGTAGGCTAGAATTTGGATCAACCAGAACACCATGTCCCGTTCCAAGTGAAACACCACTTCTACCTTGTGCCATCTGGTTTCCCCTCTGCAATCCTACAGCCTGCATACCACCAACATTTCCCAAATACGGCTGGTTTTGGAAACCTTTGTGTTAGATAAGTTTGTGCTAACATAAACTTCTCTTTAAGGGGGATATTCACAAGGACTTATCTCCGAGTTATCGCCACCTTAACGCAACAAAAGTGGAGATAGATTTAACGCCCCATTCACAAGCGGTTGCAAACTGCAGACAACGCAAGTATTCCCGCGATTACTGCCTCAAAATTTACCTCCACGGGTGACACCACCAACTAACCCTAATGAGATGCAGAGTAGGCGTTCCCATGCAAAAACACACGCTAACACCACTACACCACTTTCACAACGAACTGCCAGATCTGCGATGCGAACCAAAAACAGGCGATAAGCCGCAGTAGCAGCAGGGAATTAACACCTGCCTTTTGCTGGTGTAAAGCAGGACGACTACCCGCAGTATGAAAGGGAGCCCAGCCCAGAGCCACATCTGAAGACCCACAGATGCCATGGAGACAATGATCATGCAGCTCCGAGACCCATGAGGGCCACAACACCCACCCCCACCACACCCCGGCCCCCCCCGGACCTCCCCCGGGACAAACACATACCTTGCATGACACAAGAGCCACAAAAAGCGCATGATGTCCCACAATAACAACAAGAAACACGTGTGGGCAGAAGAACAAGAAACAGTCACTCATCATTGAAGTAACAACCAAAAACTTTATTGAATACAACACAAAACACCAATGCGGAAGACTCCTGTCGGGTCCATCCGGGACAATCCTGATGTCACAGCCTGGAAAATAAAGCACAAAATCAGAACGTCTGTCATGCACACATCAAAGGAGCGAGACACAGAGGAACAGAGAAGGAAAGAAAGGCAGAGAGAGAAAGAGAGAGAGAAGGAAAGGAAGGGAGAGGGAGAGAGAGAGAGACGGAAAGGAAGGGAGAGGGAGAGAGGGAGAGGGAAAGGAAGGGAGAGGGAGAGAGGGAGAGAGAAAGGGAAAGGAAGGGAGAGGGAGAGAGAGGGAAAGGAAGGGAGAGGGAGAGAGAGGGAGAGGGAAAGGAAGGGAGAGGGAGAGAGAGAGGGAGAAGGAAAGGAAGGGAGAGAGAGAGAGAGGGAGAAAGAGGGACACTGCCACCCCCGCGCACCCAGGCACCACTGCTCACCTGCTGCCACCGGTGTGTCTCCAACCACGTGCCGGTATACACTGCAAGCCACCAGGTCTGCAATCTGTAATCGAGGCCAGAGTCAATCATGGCAGAGTCCATCACACTGCACACGGCAACAACGCCTGCCCGTCCTGCGCACACATGCAGCTGCACCCTACCCCCTCCCGCAGGCCAGCACTGGCTGTCCGCACATGCGCACCCAGGCCCCACTGCTCACCTGCCGCCAATGGTGTGTCCACCAGTGGGCACACCACGTGCCCGTACAAGCTCCAGGCCCAGGTCCCGCCACCATAGCATGCTCCACATCATGCGGACCCGCGCCGCGGCCCAGCAGGTCCCACACATGACGCTGAGTCCTGAGGCATCAATGGCAGAGCCCACATCAGTGCACACGTCATCATCGCAGGCTGCACACCCGCTCAGCAATTTCGGTGCCACTAACCCTGTGCAACCCCAGTCAGCGCCACGTGGTGGTAGGCCCGTGACATCCGCATGGCTGCGGGTGCCACTAACCCTGTGCAACCCCAGTCAGCGCCACGTGGTGGTAGGCCCATGACTTCCGCATGGCTCTGGGTGCCACTAACCCTGTGCAACCCCAGTCAGCGCCACGTGGTGGTAGGCCCGTGAATGCCGCAAGGCTTCGGGTGCCACTAACCCTGTGCGCAACAAGTCATGGGCCCTTTATGATTGAGTATCGTGGAACGTCCGTCATCCAGTCACCACCGGCAGTGGGGAATGTGACGTTGCCGGCCCCTTATATTGGCAGGGTCACATGGCCTGTGACGTCTGTGCCAGATGGGTGTGGTGTGCGTGCAAACCTGCCCTCAGGGAGTGGCCGTGACATGCTGACAACTAGACCAGCGACCTGCAGACCACTAGCGTGTACGCCTGCGACATGTAGCTATGTGGGCCCCCCCTCGGAGCGTAAGCGGAGTGGTCTGGCCTGGCGTATGCCGGACCAGCGCAGTGCTTGCAACAATGACTCAGGGGCTCTGGGCATGGTTCAGTCCATGTCCGGACAAGGAAGTGACTAATGCGTGTGTCCCTGTTGTGGTGCCTGCGGCACCCGGAACGCAATCGGCAATGTAGCACACTGTGACTGGATTCCCACTAGATGAGCATCATTGACGTTGGGGGGAATCACTGAGCCTACATTCATCCACACATTCATACATGAATGATGAAAGACATGACACAGCAGTGCGTTTCTGAATGTTTAATGCACATCCAGTGGAGTGTTGCAGCTGGAGCAGTACAGGGCCATGCCAACCCCACTACACAATATGGGCCCGTGGAGGGCCAGCCAGAGTCCATCGGGGATTGACAAGTACAGCGGAAGAGGAAGGGTACAGTCCGCAGTGTGGTCGCCGTGTCATTGGTCACCAAACAGGATATGGCAGTCCATGTCGCGGTCCAAGGTGAGTGCAGCAGAGTGTATCGGGGGCAGTGGAAGGTCATGGGGTGATGTGCGGCACCAAGCAGCAACAGGCCAGGTGGCGGACATGAATGCTAGTGCCTCCTTCTGAACTCAAGCCCATCCACGTCCTCGTCCTCGGATGTGTGCTCTGCCCCACCTGTGGGTGGTGCAGTTCCGGCTGCGGCACTGTGTGCCACTGACACATCAGGGGCCGGAGGTGGATTGTCGGCCGCACTGTGTGGCAGTGACACATCAGGTGCCGGAGTGGAAATGCCTGCCGCACTGTGAGGCACTGACACATCAGGGGGCGGAGATGTGGATGGTGTAGGGGCAGCAGCATTCATCTGCGCCACGCCTTGTGGCAGCAATGCCATGATGAGGACATGCAGGGCATGGTAGATCCCAGCTACATTTCGCTGAAGTGCAGCGGTGGCTGCCATCCTTTCCGCCTCCATCCGCACCATGTCCTCCATGAGCCTCCGCATGTGTGCCATCTCACGGCTGAGATTGCTGGAGCCACTCTGAGCGGACAGGTGTTCTTGTCTCTGAGTCATGACTCCAGCGATGTCAGCCAGGGCTCGTTGGAGACCATGGAGCGGCGTGTGGGTGTCCGTTAGGGACTGTAGGTGGTCCCTGATGGGACTCAGACACCCATGGATGGCGTCAAGTTTGGTAGCCATGAGGTCGAACCCCACCCACACCTGCTCAGCCATCTCCCTCTGGACCTCCAACACACGGCGTTGGAAGGCCATGTATTGTTCGGGGGGTCTTGGGAGACAGCCGGGGTTGTGGGTGCCTCCTGCTGGGTGGTTTGTGGAGTGGGTGGGGTCTCCTCGATGCAGCTGGGCTGCTCTGGTCCTGGAGGTGATTGGCGGATGAGTTCAATGATGTCATGGAGGGCTTGGGTGTCGATGCTGGTGGTGTCCTCCTCATCATCAGTGAAGAGTGGCTGGGACTGCTCTGCAGGTGGCATTGACGTTGCCCCTGCAATGTGAAGGGGAGATGCTGTGTTACAATGTGTCCACATGTATGTAGACGCATGGTACATGTTCACATTCAGACAGCATGCCAATGTACATTGTGACAGGCTGTTGATCAGGGCCATGATCCAGAGTCATTGTGGGTGTGCACTGTGCTCTGCTTGATTGTGCATGTGTGCCATTGTGGCCATCTCCCCCCGTCCCCCCAGTACCTGGTGGTTACTCACCCTGTTGCCGTTGTGTTGTGTCATGTCGAGCTGTGTCCGGTGCCCCAACTCCTGCCACGGTCTCCACACTTATGACTGTCGACACCAGCTCCTCCATGTCATCCAGCTCCAGCTGTGGTGCTGGGTTCCCACCTCCAGTCTGCATTGCTGTCTTCTGGTTGCCTGCGAGTTTTTCCTTGGTCTTGCGCTTGATGTCAATCCATCGCCTCTTGACCTCGTCCATTGACCTCTTGTGCTCTCCGACGGCATTCACCTTGTCCACGATGGACCGCCATAATCCATTTTTGGTGCCCAATGACACATTGGAGGCGACGAACAGTTGTTGATGGTGTTCTATCACCTCCGTGACCAGGATCCTATTCTCCTGCGGACTGAACTTCGTCTTCCTCTTCTTCTTGTCCTTGCCCTTCCCTGTCACCGAGGTCCCAGGCTGGTCGTCCGGGGTGCTTGTGGGGTTCCACTCGTCCTCTGCGCCTGCTCCGGCTGCCTCCATGGTGCTTGGGTGTTGGTCATTTTGTGTTTGTGTGTTCTTTCTACTTGTGTAGTGATTTTCCCGCCTGCCGTGTGTGTATGGCAGGCCTGGCGCTGCTTATCGCTGATTTCCTCATCGCGAATGGGCTCATCGCACGTTTTTTGGTGTTGGCATTTGTGTTTTTGACTCCATCGTGGTGGTTGTATCGCGGACATTGGCCGCATTTTCGGAGGACTATCGCATGGTACTGCCGTGCTGTGAATTCCAGGTTAACACAGAGTTATTTTCTCGCGATGGACTGTGATGTGTGAAGTTGCGTCAACATTTTCTGGAGATGTTTAGCGCACGTTCTTGTGAATATCCCCCCAAGTCTCCTCTACTTCATTTCTTCCGTGTTTAGCATACTTCAAAATCTCATCCAACAGTTTGAACTGCCAACAAATCACATTCTGCTGGATATGCATGCTTACCTCTGGGTGCAATCCAAGAATGAACTGTGACACAAAACTCCCAACATCTCCCTTTTCAGGGTTATCTTGACCACTATAATGTTTAAACACTTGCAACAGGCAGTTCAAAATAGGCATGCACTGATTTTATGGCAAGACAGGAGGCTAGCATTATGCATATTACTTTTATTCACCACTTCTGCAGCACTTTAAAGAACTTTAGAATAGAACTTAAACATCAAACAATTAAATAGAACACTAATGTCCCTTAAGATCCTGACAACCGCCATCTTCTTCCTCTTTTGTTTGCTGCTTCTGGAGCAGATAAGTACTTTTTGGTTTGTTAAGATTGAAGGTTAAATAAGTGGAAGAATGGTATGAATGTTTAGAAGTTTATGGGTAATAGTCAATTTATGGACTAGATCCTTTAGTGACGCGTGTGTCTATTTTAAATGTTTATTTGTATTTTGAAGATAATGTTTATATATTTTAAAATGGCTTTAGGCATTTCACTAACCGTATGGAGAAGATTTAAATAACTTAGGAAACAAGTTTTTGGTTTTAAAGTATTTTTTTGTAGAATCGGAGTATAAAGAATTGTGAAATATCAGGTTGTTTATTCTTGAAGTCGCCGCTTACAGTTTTCAGTGCGTGACTTTTTGCTTGAAGGCTCTCGCGCTCGGGACGCTCTCGGGACGCGTGCGGCCATTTTGAATCCAGTGTTCGAGTGCTGCGCATGACGGATTTGCGAGGTTGGCATTTCCGTGTTTTATATGCGCATGTTCGAAGCAAGGGAAAGTGCGCATTTAAAAGGAAACTATGCACGATTACGTTTCAAGCCAGAGTTTATGTAGAAAATGAAGGAATGTTTTAAAATAAAGAAATATTCCGTATATGAGATAAATTGACAAGGTTTTAGAAAGAGGATTTTTAATGTAATAACTACGGGCATATTATAAGGATGTGAATGAGCGCTCGGGGGAGTTTCTGAACAAGAAGGTTCATCCTCCCTTCTAAGACCAAAGGATGTTCCTCTCCATCCGGACCTTGGAGTAGACCTAAAGATGATGAGATCAGGCGTGGAAAATCCACCGACAGTTCCATTACCCCGGGAAACCAAACTTGGGATTTCCAAAAGGGGGTTACTAGAATGATGGAGCATGACTCCAGTCTCACTTTCCACAAGAGTCTCTGAATCATTGAGAAGGGGGGAAATGCGTAACCCTTGATCCTTTCCCAGGGTTGGAGAAAGGCATCTACCGCTGTTGCATTGGGATCCGGTCTCCAGCTGAAATACTTCTGAACTTGGTAAGTTAGTCTGCTTGCGAAAAGGTCTATCTGAATTGGACCCCATAACTTCTGGATTAGTGCAAAGGCCTCTGGATTCAATTTCCAATCGCTGGAATCGTGGAGGAAACGAGAATTCCAGTCTGCCCTGATATTTTGAATTCCCAGAATAAATTCCGCTCTGAGTGTAATCTTTTGATCCCAACAAAAATACCATATCTGTTTTGCTATATCTGAAAGAGTCTTGGATTTCGCACCCCCCAGATGGTTTATATATGAGACAGCAGAGAAGCTGTCCAAGCGGATCAAGGTGTTGGAGTTCTTTAGTAACTTTTTGAAACTCATAAGGGCATTTAGAGCTGCTAACATCTCTAGGCAGTTTAAGTGTAGGCTAGAATATTGATAGTTAGAAGCACTATCCTCAGTAGATTGGACTACTGTAATGCCCTGCTGCTGGAATCACCAAGTTATTTGATTGAGAGATCACAGAGAATACAGACCATGGCGGCCAAGCTGGCATTGATGAGATCACGCCGCTCCTCCGCCTCTCAGGCACTCTCAGAGTTGCACTGGCTCCCAATTTCGCAGAGGATACAATTTAAGGCACTGTGTATAGTGTTCAAAGCCTTGCATGGCTTTGGACCCAAATCACTGCAGGACAAATTTACATGGTAGGCCCCCCCCACCGAGTGCTTCGCTCTTCTTCGGCCAATCTGGTGAAGGTGCCTAGAGTCAAAAAAACTAAATCAGGAGTGTGAGAAGTTGGCCTGGCATATGCTGTCCACTAATTATAGTGGGCACCTTGCACCAGTCCAAACAACCCCTTATTGGAGATAGGTTAAAGACAACCTTTATTGAAAGCTATCCTAGTGGTAGCTATGGAGAGCAGCCTTCAGGCTAAGTCTTGAAGGAATGTAAAGCAGCTTGTTTTACCAGTCTATAATCTCTTGAGTGACCAAATGAAAGAGGACCACACCAGGTATATATTCAAAATATATGTATTTATTACTAAACACACCCCTCTAGTCTCTTTATGAGGCTAGAGTTCGAAGTACATAAATTATAAGTTAGTTATCTACAGTAATAGCACAAATACACGTTTGAGCCCTAGGGGCGTACCAAACCATATACCAATAAAGTGGTATAAGAACCACGACTGAGCTAGACACAGGGCCTAGAGCCTGTAGAAGTGCTTGGACCACAAGGAACCACCCAAGGTAGTGACACAGGGGACCCACGGGGGACGCGTGCAGTGTAGGAACACAGCCGCGAATCGCCGTTAACTTCTATGGGGAAAGTCGCGGTTTGAATTTAAAAGAAAAGGGACACTTAGAGGAGGACTTGGAGCAAACCCTTTGAGAACTAGGCTGTTCTAGTGTCAATACCCACGGGAGCACTGGAGTACTCGAGTTACCTCACCCAGGGAAGCCGGGTGCATAGGTGTCTTTCGGGGTCGGGTTTCGTCGTCGCTTTCAATGGCGATCTGCTGCAAAGTGCTGCTGGCGGCCAAGTCGAAAGTGTTCGGGTGGATCCAAAGGTGGATTGAAGATCTGAAGAACGTGAAAGCAGAGGGGACAGATTCTGGGTCACTAGCCAGTGACCAGGACGGCGATGAGCAGATGCCCACCGATGTCGAGTGCTTCAGGTAGGTTGACAGTCATCTTGACTCTTCAGCCACGAGGTCCAGGAGGCGTTGACGACAACCAGGAGCTGGATTCGAGCTGCCCCACGACGTTTGTCGATTGCAGGGGTGTCGGCGACCTGATTGGACCCAACAAGCCTTGGCAACGGCAAGTCTTGTGGAAATGGAAGAAGGACGATGTTGCAGACCAGCAAGGTCTGTGGGACTCACCCAGCAAGGGTAAGTCAGGGAACGCCTGGAGCAACCAGGGAGCCCAAGCAGAAGAAGATTGGCCTTCGGGAGGGCCTACTAGCCAACGGACTAGCGACCACGAAGGAGCCTCGAGTTGACGCACGTGGAGCTGGCTCACAGGACACTCGTGGAGTGGAGGCCAGTGATCTTTGGTGCAGTCGGTGCTGGAGGCTGGGGCTACTCGGAGCCCAAAGCACAACTTCGTGGGAGACCCAGAAGAGGATGCACTTACAAAAGTACATGGTGTCCAGGGGTCACGGTTCCACATTACCCACGATAGCCACGGGCCTCAGCTCTGCTGGGGACTCAGGGTAGACTCAGGGAAGTCTGGAAATCTACCTCTGGTGATGCAAAGACTTCGGCGTCCGGCGGGAGCTTCAGCGATGCAGACCGGACAATTGCTTTGTTGGTGCCTGCCAAGCAGGGGAGTCACTCCTTGACCCCAAGGGAGATTCTTCAGTCCTCTAATCTTAAAGTAGAGCGTCGAAGGTCCAGGATTCTGTGTCAGAGTTTCGTCCAGGTAAATCTAAAGTCCTAAGGACTGGGGTCTCATACTTATACTAAGGTAGGGGGTTGGACATACTCTGTGGCCCCACCTATGGGAGGGTCAGGGCAGAGGGGTGGTTACACCCCTTTCCCTTTGTCCAGTTTCGCGCCAGAGCAGGGGCTGGAAGCCCCTGAGCCGGTTTGAACTGGGGTATGCACAGGGACACCAAATGTGCCCCCAGTGCAGGACTTCAAAGCACCAGAGAATGCTCCCGCCCAGCCCCAATACACACTATCCTGTCTGGGGAGGTGGTTACACCTCCCTGGGACAGGAAACCTATTGTCCAGGCCTCCCCTGCCAGAGTTTCGGTCAGCAGCAGGAGGCCAGACTCGTGTCTGTGGCAGCGGCATCCATTTTGTGATGCCAGGGCTCTGGAAAGTCAGTACCGGGTATACCGGTGTGTACATGTCTTTCCCTCTGGAATGCTACCCCCGCCGCCAGAACTGGCGGGGGGGGGTAGTATTCCAAGATGTTTGACACCAAACATGACATGTTTCCGTTCAGCCATCCCAAAGTTAGCATTTAACACGAGGTTATAATGCGCTTAAGAGTATATGGTCAGGCTGCACTACAAACAGCATCAGAGAAGGGTCTCCGAAGGCTGCAGAGGGGCCCTGCTCATGCAGGGGCACCCTCTCACATAGGAACCACGCACTCTGCCTTCAGGATTGATAAGGCCTGCCATAGGAGTGACTTATAGGTTTATATGTGTGTATGTATGTAGTGATATAGGTAGCCTATATCACAGTAAGGGGTGCATGCACCACCTTACCCAGGCTGCAGTAGCAGACCTGTGGTGTCAGTTTGGATGGCCTTCTGGGGTGGCACAATACATGCTGCAGCCCCTGGTAGGCCTCTGAGGTACCTATGCCCTGGGTACATAGTATACCATATACTAGGGACTTATAAGGGCACTCCAGATTCCAATCAGAGATGTGCCTAAGGCACATGGAAACCATTTTAGAGAGGAAGCAGCTAGGCTGGGGTTCTGATTAGCAGGGCCCCAGCCAGACTAAGGTCGAAAAACAGTGAAGCATCAGCAAAAAGTGGGGGTACCCATGTGAAGCAGATCCTACTCTCCTACACAACCCCCCCAAACGTAGGGACATTAAACTAACCTTGCCCAGTTAAGTCTTCATGTTCTAAGTGGAAGTACCTAGAGAGTCCATCTGCATTGGCATGGTTACTCCCAGGTCTATGTTCCACTGTGAAGTCCATCCCCTGTAGGGAAATGGACCACCTAAGCAGTTTGGGGTTTTCACCCTTCATTTGTTTTAGCCATAAGAGGGGCTTATGGTCTGTTTGAACAAGGAAGTGAGTACAAAACAAGTATGGCCTCAACTTCTTCAGAGCCCAGACCACAGCAAAGGCCTCCCTCTCAATGGCTGACCAACGTTTCTCTCTAGGGGTCAGCCTTCTGCTAATAAAAGCTACTGGCTGATCCTGACCTTCATCATTCAATTGTGACAGTACAGCCCCTACCCCCAATTCAGATGCCTCTGTTTGGACAATGAACTTCTTGGAGTAATCAGGACTCTGTAGAATGGGAGCAGTGCACATGGCCTGCTTTAGGTCATCAAATGCCTTTTGACAGCTAACTGTCCACTGAACCTTTTGGGCATTTTCTTGGAAGTTAAGTCATTCAGGGGTGTCACTATTGATCCATACCCCTTGACAAATCTCCTATAGTACCCAGTCAGGCCTAAGAAGGCTCTCACCTGAGTTTGGGTAGTTGGAGCAGTCCAGTCCATGATGGTCTGGATCTTGCTCTGCAGTGGTTGAACCTGGCCTCCACCCACAAGGTGGCCCAGGTACACAACCTGACTCTGCCCTATCTGGCACTTGGTGGCCTTTATAGTCAGGCCTGCTTTCTGCAGGGCCTGTAAAACATTTCTGAGGTGGACCAGGTGATCCTCCCAGGTGGAGCTAAAGACAGCAATATCATCTAGATATGCTGCACTATAGGCTTCCAGACCTGTAAGGACTGTATTCACCAACCTCTGAAAAGTGGCAGGTGCATTCTTCAGACCAAATGGCATCACCACAAATTGATAATGCCCACTAGGGGTTGAGAATGCTGTCTTTGGCTTTGCATCATCAGCTAGTCTGATCTGTCAGTAGCCAGCTGTCAGGTCAAATGTGCTTAGATACTTGGCTGAGGCCAAAGTGTCTATTAGCTCATCTGCCCTTGGTATTGGATGGGCATCAGTCCTAGTGACTGCATTGAGACCCCTGTAGTCCACACAAAACCTCATCTCTCTTTTCCCACCATTGGTGTGAGGTTTTGGCACAAGGACCACTGGACTAGCCCAAGGGCTATCTGAGGGTTCAATAACTCCCAAATCCAACATCTTCTGGACTTCTGTCCTGATACAGTCCCTGACATGGTCAGGTTGCCTATAAATCTTATTTTTAATAGGCAGACTGTCCCCAGTGTCCACTTCATGAGTGCACCAGGTAGTCTGACTGGGTGTCAGTGAGAATATGTGTCTGAACTGATTGAGCACCTGTCTGCAATCAGTCTGCTGCTGGGTAGTGAGGCTGCCTGCCAAGGCTACACCATCCACTGACCCATCATCAGGGTTCTGTGAAAGCAGGTCAGGGAGTGGGTCACTCTCTTCCTCCTGTCCCTCATCAGTAGCCATGAGCAAGCCCATGTCTGCCCTGTCCACATATGGTTTTAACCTGTTGACATGGAGAACCCTGTGGGGACTCCTGGGTGTTCCTAGGTCCCCCAAATAGGTAACCTCACCCTTCTGTTCAACAATGGTATGGGGTCCACTCCATTTGTCTTGGAGAGCTGCTGGGGCCACTGGCTCCAACACCCACACCTTCTGTCCTGGCTGGTAAACAGTCAGTATAGCCTTTTGGTCATGCCAGGCTTTTTGAAGTTCCTGGCTAGCCTCAAGGTTTTTAGTTGCCTTTTTCATATACTCAGCCATCCGGGAGCGGAGACCAAGTACATAGTCCACTACATCTTGCTTTGGGGGCTTGAGAGGTAACTCCCATCCTTCCTTCACCAAGCACAATGGACCCCTGACAGGGTGACCAAACAAAAGTTCAAAAGGGCTGTAGCCAACCCCCTTTTGAGGCACCTCCCTATATGCAAATAAAAGGCAGGGCAAGAGTATGTCCCATCTTCGCCTAAGCTTTTCTGGGAGCCCTTTAATCATGCCCTTCAAGGTTTTGTTGAATCTCTCAACTAAACCATTGCATTGTGGGTGATAGGGTGTGGTGAACTTGTAAGTCACTCCACACTCCTTCCACATTGCTTTTAAGTATCCAGACATAAAGTTTGCACCCCTGTCTGATACAACCTCCTTAGGGAAGCCCACTCTTGAGAAAATTCCCAGGAGGGCCCTTGCCACCACAGGTGCTGTAGTGGTCCTAAGGGGAATAGCCTCTGGGTACCTGGTGGCATGATCCACTACCACCAGGATAAACCTGTGCCCAGATGCTGTTTGGGGATCCATGGGACCAACAATGTCAATCCCCACCCTTTCAAAGGGAACCCCCACCACAGGTAGTGGTATCAGGGGGCCTTTGTAGTGCCACCTGCCTTGCCACTGGCCTGGCAGGTTACACAGGAGCGACAAAACTCCTTGGTGTCTTCAGACATGTGGGGCCAGTGAAAGTGAGGGACAATTCTGTCCCAAGTCTTGTTCTGGCCCAGGTGACCTGCTAAGGGAATGTCATGGGCTAGGGTCAATAGGAAGCCCCTGAACTTCAGAGGTATAACCAACCTCCTGGTGGCACCAGGCTTGGGGTCTCTACACTCTGAGTACAAGAGTCCATCATCCCAATACACAGTATGGGGACCACTAGCTTTCCCAGCAGCCTCAGCAGCAGCTTGCTGTCTGAGGGGTTCAAGAGAGGGGCAGCTCTGCTGCTCCTGGCTCAGATCTGCCCTGGAAGGGCCCCTGTCCCCAAGAACTCAACCTGGTCAGGTTCAAGCTCCTCTGGGACAGTTCCTTCCTCAGGACTGAGATCATCCCCCTCAAGAGACTGATCTTCCTTCTGAGCCAAGGGGGAAGGCACTGACTTTACCCTACTACTCCTCTTCTTGGAGGGCACTTGGTCCATTATTCCAGAATCCAAGGCCTGTTCAGTGTTAGACATTTTGGCTTGTGACCTGGTCACAGCAAACACATCTGCAGGGATGCCCAGCATTTCTGCGTGGGTCCTGAGCTCCACTTCTGCCCAAGCTGAAGTTTCTAAGTCATTGCCAAGCAAGCATTCAACGGGTAGGTCTGCACTTACCACAACCTTCTTAAGGCCAGTTACCCCTCCCCAGGAGAAGTTAACAACTGCCAGAGTATGGTCTGTTCTGACGTTGCTAGCATTGGTCACTTGGTACATTTCACCAAGTATAATCTGCCCAGGATTCACAAGGTCTTGTGTCACCATGGTGACACTTGCCCCTGTGTCCCTAAATGCCAAAGCCTCTTTTCCATTGATTAAGGGCTGTTGCCTGTACTTGCCCAGATTACTGGGACTCACAGAGGAGGTCACATCCATGCCTCCATCACAGACTAGGACAGCCTGAGTGAGTTCTCTGACTAGGTCAGAGCTCATCTCTTTACCCAGGGTCAACCCTACTAAACCCTTGGCTTGTGTAGTCCCACCACCAACTGTAACTGCACTAGGGGGAGCAGGTGCCTTAGGGGCATTGGTGGGGGCTGGAGTAGAGTCTTTGGACTTGGTGCAATCACTGGTCCAGTGGGTCTTTTGCTTACAGACCTTGCACCATGGTTTCCTTTGGCCTTTCCCTTTGTTAGACTGTGAATCCCCACCTGAAGAAGATTTTTGGGGGCCTTGTGAAGACTTTTGATCTTTACCCTTCTCCCCACCCTTATCAGAGGCTTTCGAATCTTGCTTCTTAGGGTCACCACCTTGGTTCTGTACCTTCTGCTTCACCCTGGTTCGGACCCATTTGTCTGCCTTCTTTCCCAATTCTTGGGGAGAGGTCAGATCAGAGTCCACCAGGTGCTGATGCAACAGCTGATTTTGACAGTTATTAAGAATCTGCTCCCTCATGATCAGATTGTACAATCCTGTGAAGTCACACACCTTACTGCCCAATAACCAACCTTCCAGAGCCTTGGCAGAACAATCAACAAAGTCCACCCAGTCTTGAGTCTGTGCTTTTGGGTATCCCTGAACTTTAACCTGTATTGTTCAGTGGTTAGGCCAAACCCATCAATTAGAGCACTCTTCAAGACTTTGTAATTATCAGCATCCTCCTCTCTAACAGTGAGGAGCTTGTCTCTACCTTTGTCTGCAAAGGAGAGCCACAAGATTGCTGGCCACTGCTCCTGAGGGACCCTCTGTACTTTACAGGCCCTCTCTAGAGCAGTTATCCATTTGTGGATGTCATCCCCACTCTGGTAAGGAGGGACAATCTTGCTCAGGTTTCTATGGTCATAAGACCTTTCCCTATCTTTGGGGAAACTGCTGCCACCATGGGACTCTAGTCCCAACTTTTGTCTCTCTCTATAGAGATCTAGGGACTCCCTGTCTATAGCCAATTGCTGTTTTCTGAGTTCAAGCTGAGCTTGCTCATACTGAATCAGTCTCTTTCTCCTTTCATGAGAGGATTCCCTCCTATGAGAGGAGACAGAGGTCCCTATTGAGGTGTCAGAGTGGTTGGACTCCTGAGAAGGAGACCTAGACCTTCTGGGCACACTCAGAACTCTTCCTGGGGGACAAAGGGGAGGTCAGTCTGATCCTCCTCCTCCTCCTCCACAGGAGGAATTGGGTTTTCCAGGACAAGGTCATTTTCACCTTCCTGGCCAGTTTCAGAGGGGGGGGGCCTGGGTTTCTTCACCCCTGGCCCCTTCCTCATCTTCTGCCCCACCCTGTTTGCCTACCCCTTCAGACCCTATGGGCCTGCTGAGATCATCAGCTAGTAACACCTCCCTGAGGTGTTGGGTGCTGGCACTTTTGCCTGCCTTCAACTTCCTAGTATTGCATAATGCTCTCAATTCCAAGAATGGGAGTTTATCATACTTGGAGGGAAGAAGCCCACTGGCTTCTGGCGAGGACTCACTGGGTCCTGGCTTTGAAGACATTACTAGTGAGGTGTGGTGTATGCACTACCTACTCTAGTGTGGCCTACTAAACTCTCTTGAGTTGTAGAAAGGGTGTGCTATCCCTTAACACACAACTCTAAGTTCAGTAGAACTTACTGTATTACTAAGCTTGATTTATATGTACCTTAGGTACCCTTAGTGGTTTTCAGTTGATCAATTCAATTGAGATTATCTGGTAAAACAATAGCAAGCTGGAATCCCACACGCTGCACACCAATGTGAGAAGTTGGCCTGGCATATGTTGTCCACTAATTATAGTGGGCACCTTGCACCAGTCCAAACAACCCCTTATTGGATATAGGTTAAAGACAACCTTTATTGAAAGCTATCCTAGTGGTAGCTATGGAGAGCAGCCTTCAGGCTAAGTCTTGAAGGAATGTAAAGCAGCTTGTTTTACCAGTCTATAATCTCTTGAGTGACCAAATGAAAGAGGACCACACCAGGTATATATTCAAAATATATGTATTTATTACTAAACACACCCCTCTAGTCTCTTTATGAGGATAGAGTTCGAAGTACATAAATTATAAGTTAGTTATCTACAGTAATAGCACAAATACACGTTTGAGCCCTAGGGGCGTACCAAACCATATACCAATAAAGTGGTATAAGAACCACGACTGAGCTAGACACAGGGCCTAGAGCCTGTAGAAGTGCTTGGACCACAAGGAACCACCCAAGGTAGTGACAAAGGGGACCCACGGGGGACGCTTGCAGTGTAGGAACACAGCCGCGAATCGCCGTTAACTTCTATGTGGAAAGTCGCGGTTTGAATTTAAAAGAAAAGGGACACTTAGAGGAGGACTTGGAGCAAACCCTTTGAGAACTAGGCTGTTCTAGTGTCAATACCCACGGGAGCACTGGAGTACTCGAGTTACCTCACCCAGGGAAGCCGGGTGCATAGGTGTCTTTCGGGGTCGGGTTTCGGCGTCGCTTTCAATGGCGATCTGCTGCAAAGTGCTGCTGGCGGCCAAGTCGAAAGTGTTCGGGGGGATCCAAAGGTGGATCGAAGATCTGAAGAACCTGAAAGCAGAGGGGACAGAGTCTGGGTCACTAGCCAGTGACCAGGACGGCGATGAGCAGATGCCCACCGATGTCGAGTGCTTCAGGTAGGTTGACAGTCATCTTGACTCTTCAGCCACGAGGTCCAGGAGGCGTCGACGATGACCAGGAGCTGGATTCGAGCTGTACCATGACGTCTGTCGAGTGCAGGGGTGTCGGCGACCGCATT
This sequence comes from Calotriton arnoldi, assembly GCA_963921515.1. NCBI lineage: Eukaryota > Metazoa > Chordata > Amphibia > Caudata > Salamandridae > Calotriton > Calotriton arnoldi. The sequence goes on along the minus strand of CAWUFW010008101.1, from coordinate 761,763 downwards.
GGACCCAACAAGCCTTGGCAACGGCAAGTCTTGTGGAAATGGAAGAAGGACGATGTTGCAGACCAGCAAGGTCTGTGGGACTCACCCAGCAAAGGTAAGTCAGGGCATGCCTGGAGCAATCAGGGAGCCCAAGCAGAAGAAGATTGGCCTTCGGGAGGGCCTACTAGCCAATGGACTAGCAACCGCAAAGGAGCCTCAAGTCGACGCACGTGGAGCTGGCTCACAGGACACTCGTGGAGTGGAGGCCAGTGATCTTCGGTGCAGTCAGTGCTGGAGGCTGGGGCTACTCGGAGCCCAAAGCACAACTTCGTGGGAGACCCAGAAGAGGATGCACTTACAAAAGTACGCAGTGTCCAGGGGTCACGGTTCCATGTTACCCACGATAGCCATGGGCCTCAGCTCTGCTGGGGACTCAGGGTAGCCTCGGGGAAGTCTGGAAATCTACCTCTGGTGATGCAAAGACTTTGGCGTCCGGCGGGAGCTTCAGCGATGCAGACCGGACAATTGCTTTGTTGGTGCCTGCCAAGCAGGGGAGTCACTCCTTGACCCCAAGGGAGATTCTTCAGTCCTCTAATCTTAAAGTAGAGCATAGAAGGTCCAGGATTCTGTGTCAGAGTTTCGTCCAGGTAAATCTAAGGTCCTAAGGACTGGGGTCCCATACTTATACTAAGGTAGGGGGTTGGACAGACTCTGTGGCCCCACCTATGGGAGGGTCAGGGCAGAGGGGTGGTTACACCCCTTTCCCTTTGTCCAGTTTCACGCCAGAGCAGGGGCTGGAAGCCCCTGAGCCGGTTTGAACTGGGGTATGCACAGGGACACCAACAGTGCAGGACTTCAAAGCACCAGAGAGTGATCCCGCCCAGCCCCAATACACACTATCCTGTCTGGGGAGGTGGTTACACCTCCCTGGGACAGGAAACCTATTGTCCAGGCCTCCCCTGCCGGAGTTTCGGTCAGCAGCAGGAGGCCAGACTCGTGTCTGTGGCAGCGGCATCCATTTTGTGATGCCAGGGCTCTGGAAAGTCAGTACCGGGTATACCGGTGTGTACATGTCTTTCCCTCTAGAAGGGTGGAATGCTACCCCGCTGCCAGAACTGGCGGGGGGGTAGTATTCCAAGATGTTTGACACCAAACACGACATGTTTCCGTGCAGCCATCCCAAAGTTAGCATTTAACGCGAGGTTATAATGCGCTTAGGAGTATATGGTCAGGCTGCACTACAAACAGCATCAGAGAAGGGTCTCCGAACGCTGCAGAGGGGCCCTGCTCATGCAGGGGCACCCTCTCACATAGGAACCACGCACTCTGCCTTCAGGATTGATAAGGCCTGCCATAGGAGTGACTTATAGGTTTATATGTGTGTATGTATGTAGTGATATAGGTAGCCTATATCACAGTAAGGGGTGCATGCACCACCTTACCCAGGCTGCAGTAGCAGACCTGTGGTGTCAGTTTGGATGGCCTTCCAGGGGTGGCACAATACATGCTGCAGCCCCTGGTAGGCCTCTGAGGTACCTATGCCCTGGGTACATAGTATACCATATACTAGGGACTTATAAGGGCACTCCAGATTCCAATCAGAGATGTGCCTAAGGCACATGGAAACCATTTTAGAGAGAAAGCAGCTAGGCTGGGGTTCTGATTAGCAGACTAAGGTCGAAAAACAGTGAAGCATCAGCAAAAAGTGGGGGTACCCATGTGAAGCAGATCCTACTCTCCTACAAGGAGGTAGGGCTTTTAGCACAGCAGCCTCACGCCTCTTGAACAAACTTCCACTTGATATTAGACAAATGGATGATCTTCTGCAGTTCAGAAAAAGGATAAAGACATGGCTCTATCCTCGAGTATGTCCTCTGACATCTTGTTAATCTTTTCCTCTGGTAACTGCATTCTATCTGTATCTACGCTTAGCTAGACATTCGTATCACAGCGCCAGGGTACCCGTAGGGTGTTAGTTGCGCTTTATAAGTGTTGATAATAATAATAATAATAATAATAATAATTGTTCCTTTAAGGACCAACCCCCCCCCCTGGTTTCTAGATTGTTTAGGCGGGCTCCCCAGCTGCGGTTGCTCGCATCTGACTCTAGGGTAAAGTCTGGAATGTTTCCGAAAATAGCCTTCCCGTTCCATGCTTGGAGGTTCTTTAGCCACCAGAGTACATCCTCTCGTGCGTCCTCTGAAAGGGGAACTGAGTCCTCGTACCATAAACCCTTTCTCAGACCTAGTGCCTTTAGTCTTTGGAGACCCCTGTAATGAAGTTGACTGGGAAAAATTGCTTGGATAGAGGATGACAGAAGACGTAGGACCCTGGCTAGGTCTTTTAAACGTATTGACTCTTTTGTTAGGACAGAGGATACATGTTTCTTTATCTTGGTAACTTATTTGTGAGGGAGAATCAGATTGGAAAGGATAGTATTTACCTGGAATCTAAGGAATTCTAACTCTTGTGTCGGAACCATGACAGATTTCTCTATATTTATGATGAATCCTAGATTCTGAATAAGATCTACCGCCATTTGTAAGTGTTTTTGAATCTAGTTTTTGTCTTGAGACATAATGAGAATTTCGTCTAGGTAAATAATTAGACGAACTCCTCTCTCTCTGAGGTAGCTCACTACTGGACGAAGGACTTTGGTAAAACACCAAGGGGCTGAGGACAGGCCGAAGGGGAGACAAAGGAACTGATAAAGAGTTTCTTTCCAAGTAAAACAAAGGTACTTTTGGCTGTCCTTGTCCATGGGTATTGTAAAATAGGCATCTTTGAGATCTAATTTTACCAGCCAGTCCCTGGCTTGTAAAATGTCTCTCAAGAGATGGAGCCCTTCCATCTTGAAATTTCTGTAAGTTAAGAACTTGTTTAGATATTTTAGGTTTATGACAGGACGCCAACCCTTGACCTTCTTTTTGACTAGGAAAATTGTACTTATAAAACCGTTCGCAATCTCGATTAAAGGAACCTTTACGAGGGCTCTCTTGTCTAACATCTGGGAAATCTATAGATCAGCCAATAAATCCCTCTACACCACAATGTCAAAAAAGGTATTTAAATCAGTCCAAAAAACCTTTGAAATCTTAACAAATCTATCAACCTGGGAGTACCGTTCTAAATTTTGGGAAATTCTTTTTAAATGAAGCAAGATCACCTCGACTCTTCTGCACATGAACATACCCTGCACTTGGTAACTCTCATGGGGAACGTCTGAGCCTTATTTCCATCTGGGGTGTTGGAGGTGGTTTCCTATTCACCCCTTCACTATCTGTTTGCTTCTTTTTCTTTTCTTGTTTCTTGCCCACTTGCTTTCCAATCTGTCAAAATCACTCCATTTCCAAATGCATTTAACCAGTTCTATAATATGCAACCTCATCCCTGAATATCGCATAGTGACAATCGCATCATCATCTAACTGACCTTTGAAACTTTTCTGCAAGGACAGACATTTGGAAAGATTCAGATCATATTTTTCTGTGAATTCTGCTAGCCTTTCTTGAGTCATGGCTGCACACCTGGTGATCACTTTACTAAAATATATCAGCTCGTGTTCCTGATATTGATTCAAATGTGAAAAGTCTAAACATTGTCGGATAATTTCTTCCAGTTCTACCTTCAGTTTTGATACATCTAAGGGTCTAATTTTACCATGACTCATGGATGGTGATTCAGTCTCTTCTGTCCCTCTACCTTTGAGAGTCTCCTCAAACCATGGAGGCAAAATGTCTTTATCTAAATATCCTACCCCACTTTGAGCAATTGGAGTTGTACAAACAAGTCTCCCTCCTTCTCTCAGAGTTCATACATTTTGTGGTGGGCTCCAAGCAAAAATCTGTGGATTCTGCGATGTTGGGATAATTCCTGTTGGGGCCACTCCACCTACAGTTCCTGAAACTGCAGAAATTGAGGCAATGGTTACTGGGGCAGGTACAGCAGGAATACTTAAAGTTTGAACTGGCATGGCTAGAGGCATCAGAATAGGAACAGGCACAACAGGGGCAGAAACAACCGGGGTAGTCACAGTAGGTGCAGCTACAACAGAAAGGATCCTTCTTTTTCAGTGATCTTGTGCCGTTGACAAACCCACAAACAAGTGTGAAGCCCTACACTTGTCGCCATATAGCGACCTGGTGAACCTTCAGATGGGGATTCCTTGCCCCCAGGGATATAAGCTTGCATATGTCTGAAGGCTCTGAAACATTTCATGGTTACAATGATTTAGCGATGAAATTAACAAATCTCAATTAAAAATCTGCAGCGTTTTAATCCAAATCACAAATCAATACTAATCGGCACTTGTATCCAATCCCACCGTAATTCTTTTTTCCATGGACCTACCACAGTGTGATACTTAATGACACAACAACCAATCCTAGTATGACACTTCACACCAGCTGACCTATTCCAGTGCAGGACTTTGATGTAATCCTCACTCTCTGCAGCAGTTCAACCTCCTTTACAACTTTTGGTGTGTCAACTTCCACAAACAGTAAATCAAGCACAATTAAATGATACCTCTTGTCTGCTCTGCTAAAGAATTCAAAGTAATCATTCAAACAAGAAACAGCTGGAAATTACACTTTGAACTTCTGCGCACACACACAAACACATACATATGAAATCTCGACTAGCGGCAAATCACCCTAACTAATGGAGCTTACCCTCTGTGCAACATGGTTTACTAGCACCAGTCACTATTAGCACACGCACAACAATCAGTTACAAGTCCCTATCTCAATTGTCTATAGGACCTCACAAATCGATACCACAAAACCTATCAGAGAAGTATACTCAGGGTGTGCAGACAAAATATGGAGTTGGAAATTTTGAACCACAGTAATATCGAGTCCTAAATATCGTCAGTGAGAAATATCGACAGCAAGAAAATCGTGGTCAAAAATATCGATTTGAAGGTGATAAATATTGTTTTTAAAAACATAGAAGTCAATCACAAAAATATAGTTGTTTAAAATATCGATTTTTTAATTAGTGTTATGTATTTTAGTATATATTTTAAATGTATGCGATGTATTTCTTTTGTATAAGTATTGTTTATGTTTTTTAATACGTGTTAAATTGTTAGTAGTTATCATTTTTATTTTTATTAAATTTTGCATTTTTTAGTTCCGTAGCTGGTTGGGGATTTATAAGGGAATAGGGTGGGAAGTAATTTATTTATAATTAATTAATGGTATTTTTTTATTTATTAATATTTATTTAATTGAGATTTTATAGTGTTAATTGTGGGAAGTAATTCATTTTTAATTAATCATTCATTTGTTGGTAATTAATATTAATTAATTAATTGAAAATTAAATATGGAATTTGTGCAATTAATTTTAGGTGCAGGTTTTGCGGTTTATGGGGTAAAGGGTGGGTAGTAATTTGTTTTTAATTAATTAATAATTAGTTGTTAAATAATATTAATTATTTAATTGAAAATTAAATATGGAAATTGTGGAATTAGTTTTAGGTGCGGGTTGTGGGGTTTAAAGGGTGGGAAGTAATTTATCCAACACTTTCCCTACTGTTGCACCCACTGGAGAGGGAATAGTAATTATTACCCCTCCACTATCCAACACTTCCCCATCTGTTGCATTGACTGGAGTGGGAAATTTAAGTTTAAATATTTTTAAATAGTTTAATGTTTTAATTAATAATAGAATGTTTGTTAACATAATTTTTATGTTATTGGTATATGCATATATATATATATATTTATTTGTTACATTTGTATATATTTTTATAATTTTAAAATACATCTAAATTAATATCTTAATAATTGTTTTACAGTACATATGTATATAATTATTATATACGTGTGTTTAACTTTTTTAAGATAAGTTTATTCATTATTTTTGTTAAAATGATTATTACATCTATTCATTTTTTTAAATTAAGTTTATTATTTAATATATTTAATATTTATTATTTTATTTTATATATATATAAAAAATATTTTTTTTACATCTATATTTGTCATCAATATTTTTTTCTCGATATTTTTGTACCTACCTTTATAAATATAGGATGTGGATATTTTTTATATCTATATTTATGACTCAATATTGTGTTTTGGGTGTCGATGTTTTGTCAGTGAACCGTATAAAAAAGGGCATTTAGTCTGGCTAAGTAGGTAAGGTGTCAGCTTCTGAAACCAATTAAAGGTCTCTGAATGAGAGAATAGGAATGCTTAGGCATCAAGCCTTTGCATTCAAGCCGTGGGAATCTGCAGAGGTGAGAACGGCCTTCTCAGTCGAAATCTGCAAGCGTCTCTCCTTCGCACACAAGAGTGTGAATGAGAGAGAGAGAGACTGTGTGCAAGTGTGTCTAAGCTAGTCTAACAAACACACTATTATATTTCGACAAAAACATTAATTGGAACGTTCCAGCTTGTTCCCACTCTCAGGAACCAATTAATTCTCTCCAGACTCTGGGAGCAAGTATATCTTCTAGTTGTCTCATGCCTAAACAATAATCCATGCCTGGCTATGTCCTTGAATTGGAACACCAGACAGACTGTCGGCTAAAGTCAGTTCTTCCCACCAGTTGCTTTTCCACACTGGCATCTTCTTCTTTAACACTTTCGCTGCTAGGCCTTTTCCCCCCCTGTGCTAAGCCCTTTTTTGGCTATTTGGGGTAGTTCGCGCTTAGGCACCTGTAACTTTTTGACCACATAAGGTATTCACGCCAAATTTGCGTCCTTTTCTTCCAACATCATAGGGATTCTAAAGGTACCCAGGGTTTGTGGATTCCCCTGGAAGGGACCCAGAAATTAGCCAAAATACAGCAAAATTTTGTTTTTTGGGGGAAAAATGGGAAAAAAGTGCTGCAAATAAAAGCGTCTGGATTTTTCCCTGCAAATGGTATCAGAAAAGGGTTTGTGGGGCTAAAATCACCATTTTCCCAGCTTTTAGGGAAGGACAGACTTTTGTCAGAAAACCAAACTTTTTTACACAGTTTTGGCATTTTTCTGGGACATAGCCTATTTCTGCAATTTTTTGTGCTTTCAACCTCTTTCCAGTTAATGGTAGAAATGGGTATGAATGCAATAATGGATCCTGGAAAGCTATACATTTTAGTAAAGTAGACAAAATTCTGAATTCAGCAAGGGGTCATTTGTGTAGATCCTTCAAGGTTTCTTTATAGAAACTAACAGCTAAATATAGGAAAAATTTAAAATTAGTTGAAAATAAAAAGCCTTTTGTGTCAACGTTTTCACATGTAACTTCTTCTAATTATGACAGCTCTTTGAAAGCAATATACCGTTACATCCGCGGGACCTTACTGGTTGTGGGGATAATCCCTTGCAAACCTAAACAATTGTCAAAAAAACCACATTTTCCTCACATTTCTGTGGTGGAAAGTTCTGCAATCTGCGTGGATCCACAAATTTCCACCCACCTCGCGTTCCCCAAAGTCTTCCGAGAAAAATGGTACCTCACTTGTGTGGGTAGGCCTAGTGACCGCGATAGGAAACGGTGCGAAACGCAACGTGGCGACACCAAAATTTCACATTGAAAAATGACCCTTTTTGGCAAAGTGCCTAGCTGTAGTTTTTTAACCCTAGCTCTGCCGGCACCAAGGGAAACCTAGCAAACCTATACATTTTTGAAAACTAGACACGCAGGGGAATCCAGGATGGGGTGACTTGACTGGCTCCCACCAGGTTCTGTTACCCAGAATCCCTTGCTAACCTAAAAATTGTCAAAAAAACACATTTTCCTCACATTTCCGTGGTGGAAAGTTCTGGAATATGCGTGGATCCACAAATTTCCACCCACCCCGCATTCCCCAAACTCTTCTGAGAAAAATGGTACCTCACTTGCATGGGTGGGTCAAGGACCCGCGACAGGCAAGGGCCCTAAACCTTTTGAGGCAACATCAAAATTACCTATCACAAACCAACCTGGTTTTGCAAGGGGGGTCCCATGAGATTTTGGCCCGGGCCTCAGCGGCCATCTAGGGAAACCTACAAAACCCACACATTTCTGGAAACTAGACACAAGGGGGAGTCCAGCGAGGTATGGCTTGCGTGGGTCCCCCAACATTCTCCTACACAGAATCCCCTGCAAACCTCAAATTTCGCAGAAAAAAATCACTTTTTTCTCAAATTTCTGTGTGGGAAAGTTCTGGAATCTGCGTGGATCCACAAATTTCCTCCCACCCAGCGTTCCCCCAGGGCTCCCGATAAAAATGGTACCTCACTTGCGTGGGTGGGTCAAGGACCCACGACAGGTAAGGGCCCAAAACCTATTGAGGCGACATCAAAATTACCTATCACAAACCAACCTGGTTTTGCAAGGAGGGTCCCATGAGTTTTTGGCCCGGGGCTCGGCGGCCATCTAGGGAAACCTACCAAACCGACACATTTCTGGAAACTAGACACCCGGGGGAGTCCAGCGAGGTATGGCTTGCGTGGGTCCCCCAACATTCTCCTACCCAGAATCCCCTGCAAACCTCAAATTTCGCAGAAAAAATCACTTTTTTCTCAAATATCTGTGTGGGAAAGTTCTGGAATCTGCGTGGATCCACAAATGTCCTCCCACCCCGCGTTCCCCAAAGTCTTCCGAGAAAAATGGTACCTCACTTGCGTGGGTAGGCCTAGTGCCCGCGACATGAAACGGCGCAAAACGCAACGTGGACACACCACAATTTCACAGCGAAAAATTACCCATTTTTGGCAAAGTGCCTAGCTGTAGTTTTTGAACCCTAGCTCTGCCGGCACCTAGGGAAACCTAGCAAACCTATACATTTTTGAAAACTAGACACCCAGGGGAATCCAGGATGGGGTGACTTGACTGGCTCCCACCAGGTTCTGTTACCCAGAATCCCTTGCAAACCTAAACAATTGTCAAAAAATCCACATTTTCCTCACATTTCCGTGGTGGAAAGTTCTAGAATCTGTGCGGATCCACAAATTTCCAACCACACCGTGGCCCCCAAAGTCTTTCGACAAAAATGGTACGTCACTTGTGTGGGTAGGCCTAGTGCCCGCGACAGGAAACGGCGCGAAACGCAACTTGGGTACACCACAATTTCCCAGTGAAAAATGACCCTTTTTTGGCAAAGTGCCTAGCTGTAGTTTTTGAACCCTAGCTCTGCCGGCACCTAGGGAAACCTAGCAAACCTATACATTTTTGAAAACTAGACACCCAGGGGAATCCAGGATGGGGTGACTTGACTGGCTCCCACCAGGTTCTGTTACCCAGAATCCCTTGCAAACCTAAAAAATTGTCCAAAAAAACACATTTTCCTCACATTTCCGTGGTGGAAAGTTCTGGAATCTGCGCAGATCCACAAATCTCCACCCACCCCGTGGTCCCCAAAGTCTTCCGAGAAAAATGGTACCTCACTTGTGTGGGTAGGCCTAGTGCCCGCGACAGGAAACCCGCGTGAAACGCAACGTGGCGACACCAAAATTTCACAGTGAAAAATGACCCTTTTTTGGCAAAGTGCCTAGCTGTAGTTTTTGAACCCTAGCTCTGCCGGCACCTGGGAAACCTAGGAAACCTATACATTTTTGAAAGCTAGACACCCAGGGGAATCCAGGATGGGGTGACTTGACTGGCTCCCACCAGGTTCTGTTACCCAGAATCCCTTGCAAACCTAAACAATTGTCAAAACAAACACATTTTCCTCACATTTCCGTGGTGGAAAGTTCTGGAATCTGCGCGGATCCACAAATTTACACCCACCCCGTGTTCCCCAAAGTCTTCAGAGAAAAATGGTACCTCACTTGTGTGGGTAGGCCTAGTGCCCGCGACAGGAAACGGCACAAAACGCAATTTGGCTACACCACAATTTCACATTGAAAAATGACCCTTTTTTGGCAAAGTGCCTAGCTGTAGTTTTTTAACCCTAGCTCTGCCGGCACCTAGGGAAACCTAGCAAACCTATACATTTTTGAAAACTAGACACCCAGGGGAATCCAGGATGGGGTGACTTGACTGGCTCCCACCAGGTTCTGTTACCCAGAATCCCTTGCAAACCTAAAAATTGTCAAAAAAAAACACATTTTCCTCACATTTCCGTGGTGGAAAGTTCTGGAATCTGCGCGGATCCACAAATTTCCACCCACCCCGTGGCCCACAAAGTCTTCCGAGAAAAATGGTACCTCACTTGTGTGGGTAGGCCTAGTGCCCGCGACAGGAAACGGCGCGAAACGCAACGTGGCGACACCACAATTTCCCAGTGAAAAATGACCCTTTTTTGGCAAAGTGCCTAGCTGTAGTTTTTGAACCCTAGCTCTGCCGGCCCCTTGGGAAACCTAGCAAACCTATACATTTTTGAAAATTAGACACCCAGGGGAATCCAGGATGGGGTGACTTGACTGGCTCCCACCAGGTTCTGTTACCCAGAATCCCTTGCAAACCTAAAAAATTGTCAAAAAAAACACATTTTCCTCATATTTCCGTGGTGGAAAGTTCTGGAATCTGCGCGGATCCACAAATCTCCACCCACCCCGTGGTCCCCAAAGTCTTCCGAGAAAAATGGTACCTCACTTGTGTGGGTAGGCCCAGTGCCCGTGACAGGAAACGGCGCGAAACGCAACGTGGCGACACCAAAATTTCACAGTGAAAAATGACCCTTTTTTGGCAAAGTGCCTAGCTGTAGTTTTTGAACCCTAGCTCTGCCGGCACCTAGGGAAACCTAGCAAACCTATACATTTTTGAAAGCTAGACACCCAGGGGAATCCAGGATGGGGTGACTTGACTGGATCCCACCAGGTTCTGTTACCCAGAATCCCTTGCAAACCTAAAAAATTGTCAAAACAAACATATTTTCCTCACATTTCCGTGGTGGAAAGGTCTGGAATCTGCGCGGATCCTCAAATTTCCACCCACCCTGTGTTCCCCAAAGTCTTCAGAGAAAAATGGTACCTCACTTGTGTGGGTAGGCCTAGTGCCCGTGACAGGAAAAGGCGCGAAACTGAATGTGGCGATACCACAATTTCACAGTGAAAAATGACCCTTTTTTGGCAAAGTGCCTAGCTGTAGTTTTTGAACCCTAGCTCTGCCGGCACCTAGGGAAACCTAGAAAACCTATACATTTTTGAAAATTAGACACCCAGGGGAATCCAGGATGGGGTGACTTGACTGGCTCCCACCAGGTTCTGTTACCCAGAATCCCTTGCAAACCTAAAAAATTGTCCAAAAAACCACATTTTCCTCACATTTCCGTGGTGGAAAGTTCTGGAATCTGCGCGGATCCACAAATTTGCACCCACCCCGTGGTCCCCAAAGTCTTCCGAGAAAAATGGTACCTCACTTGTGTGGGTAGGCCTAGTGACCGCGATAGGAAACGGTGCGAAACGCAACGTGGCGACACCAAAATTTCACATTGAAAAATGACCCTTTTTTGGCAAAGTGCCTAGCTGTAGTTTTTTAACCCTAGCTCTGCCGGCACCTAGGGAAACCTAGCAAACCTATACATTTTTGAAAACTAGACACGCAGGGGAATCCAGGATGGGGTGACTTGACTGGCTCCCACCAGGTTCTGTTACCCAGAATCCCTTGCAAACCTAAAAAATTGTCAAAAAAACACATTTTCCTCACATTTCCGTGGTGGAAAGTTCTGGAATATGCGTGGATCCACAAATTTCCACCCACCCCGCATTCCCCAAACTCTTCTGAGAAAAATGGTACCTCACTTGCATGGGTGGGTCAAGGACCCGCGACAGGCAAGGGCCCTAAACCTTTTGAGGCAACATCAAAATTACCTATCACAAACCAACCTGGTTTTGCAAGGGGGGTCCCATGAGTTTTTGGCCCGGGCCTCAGCGGCCATCTAGGGAAACCTACAAAACCCACACATTTCTGGAAACTAGACACAAGGGGGAGTCCAGCGAGGTATGGCTTGCGTGGGTCCCCCAACATTCTCCTACACAGAATCCCCTGCAAACCTCAAATTTCGCAGAAAAAAATCACTTTTTTCTCAAATTTCTGTGTGGGAAAGTTCTGGAATCTGCGTGGATCCACAAATTTCCTCCCACCCCGCGTTCCCCAAAGTCTTCCGATAAAAATGGTACCTCACTTGCGTGTGTGGGTCAAGGACCCACGACAGGTAAGGGCCCAAAACTTATTGAGGCGACATCAAAATTACCTATCACAAACCAACCTGGTTTTGCAAGGAGGGTCCCATGAGTTTTTGGCCCGGGGCTCGGCGGCCATCTAGGGAAACCTACCAAACCGACACATTTCTGGAAACTAGACACCCGGGGGAGTCCAGCGAGGTATGGCTTGCGTGGGTCCCCCAACATTCTCCTACCCAGAATCCCCTGCAAACCTCAAATTTCGCTGAAAAAATCACTTTTTTCTCAAATTTCTGTGTGGGAAAGTTCAGGAATCTGCATGGATCCACAAATGTCCTCCCACCCCGCGTTCCCCAAAGTCTTCCGAGAAAAATGGTACCTCACTTGCGTGGGTAGGCCTAGTGCCCGCGACATGAAACGGCACAAAACGCAACGTGGACACACCACAATTTCACAGCGAAAAATTACCCATTTTTGGCAAAGTGCCTAGCTGTAGTTTTTGAACCCTAGCTCTGCCGGCACCTAGGAAAACCTAGCAAACATATACATTTTTGAAAACTAGACACCCAGGGGAATCCAGGATGGGGCGACTTGACTGGCTCCCACCAGGTTCTGTTACCCAGAATCCCTTGCAAACCTAAACAATTGTCAAAAAATCCACATTTTCCTCACATTTCCGTGGTGGAAAGTTCTAGAATCTGTGCGGATCCACAAATTTCCAACCACACCGTGGCCCCCAAAGTCTTTCGACAAAAATGGTACCTCACTTGTGTGGGTAGGCCTAGTGCCCGCGACAGGAAACGGCGCGAAACGCAACTTGGGTACACCACAATTTCCCAGTGAAAAATGACCCTTTTTTGGCAAAGTGCCTAGCTGTAGTTTTTGAACCCTAGCTCTGCCGGCACCTAGGGAAACCTAGCAAACCTATACATTTTTGAAAACTAGACACCCAGGGGAATCCAGGATGGGGTGACTTGACTGGCTCCCACCAGGTTCTGTTACCCGGAATCCCTTGCAAACCTAAAAATGTTTCCAAAAAAACACATTTTCCTCAAATTTCCTTGGTGGAAAGTTTTGGAATCTGCGCGGATCCACAAATTTCCACCCACCCCGTGTTCCCCAAAGTCTTCAGAGAAAAATGGTACCTCACTTGTGTGGGTAGGCCTAGTGCCCACGACAGGAAACGGCACGAAACGCAACGTGGCGACACCACAATTTCACAGTGAAAAATTGACCCTTTTTTGGCAAAGTGCCTAGCTGTAGTCTTTGAACCCTAGCTCTGCCGGCACCTAAGGAAACCTAGCAAACCTATACATTTTTGAAAATTAGACACCCAGGGGAATCCAGGATGGGGTGACTTGACTGGCTCCCACCAGGTTCTGTTACCCACAATCCCTTGCAAACCTAAAAAATTGTCCAAAAAAACACATTTTCCTCACATTTCCGTGGTGGAAAGTTCTGGAATCTGCGCAGATCCACAAATCTCCACCCACCCCGTGGTCCCCAAAGTCTTCCGAGAAAAATGGTACCTCACTTCTGTGGGTAGGCCTAGTGCCCGCGACAGGAAACCCGCGTGAAACGCAACGTGGCGACACCAAAATTTCACAGTGAAAAATGACCCTTTTTTGGCAAAGTGCCTAGCTGTAGTTTTTGAACCCTAGCTCTGCCGGCACCTAGGGAAACCTAGCAAACCTATACATTTTTGAAAGCTAGACACCCAGGGGAATCCAGGATGGGGTGACTTGACTGGCTCCCACCAGGTTCTGTTACCCAGAATCCCTTGCAAACCTAAACAATTGTCAAAACAAACACATTTTCCTCACATTTCCGTGGTGGAAAGTTCTGGAATCTGCGCGGATCCACAAATTTCCACCCACCCTGTGTTCCCCAAAGTCTTCAGAGAAAAATGGTACCTCACTTGTGTGGGTAGGCCTAGTGCCCGCGACAGGAAACGGCACGAAACGCAATGTGGCGACACCACAATTTCACATTGAAAAATGACCCTTTTTTGGCAAAGTGCCTAGCTGTAGTTTTTGAACCCTAGCTCTGCCGGCACCTAGGGAAACCTAGCAAACCTATACATTTTTGAAAACTAGACACCCAGGGGAATCCAGGATGGGGTGACTTGACTGGCTCCCACCAGGTTCTGTTACCCAGAATCCCTTGCAAACCTAAAAAATTGTCAAAAAAACCACATTTTCCTCACATTTCCGTGGTGGAAAGTTCTGGAATCTGCGCGGATCCACAAATTTCCACCCACCCCGTGGCCCACAAAGTCTTCAGAGAAAAATGGTACCTCACTTGTGTGGGTAGGCCTAGTGCCCGCGACAGGAAACGGCACGAAACGCAATGTGGCGACACCACAATTTCACAGTGAAAAATGACCCTTTTTTGGCAAAGTGCCTAGCTGTAGTCTTTGAAGCCTAGCTCTGCCGGCACCTAGGGAAACCTAGCAAACCTATACATTTTTGAAAATTAGACACCCAGGGGAATCCAGGATGGGGTGACTTGACTGGCTCCCACCAGGTTCTGTTACCCAGAATCCCTTGCAAACCTAAAAAATTGTCGAAAAAAACACATTTCCGTGGTGGAAAGTTCTGGAATCTGCGCGGATCCACAAATTTCCACCCACCCCGTGTTCCCCAAAGTCTTCCGAGAAAAATGGTACCTCACTTGTGTGGGTAGGCCTAGTGACCGCGATAGGAAACGGTGCGAAACGCAACGTGGCGACACCAAAATTTCACATTGAAAAATGACCCTTTTTTAGCAAAGTGCCTAGCTGTAGTTTTTTAACCCTAGCTCTGCCGGCACATAGGGAAACCTAGCAAACCTATACATTTTTGAAAACTAGACACCCAGGGGAATCCAGGATGGGGTGACTTGACTGGCTCCCACCAGGTTCTGTTACCCAGAATCCCTTGCAAACCTAAAAAATTGTCAAAACAAACACATTTTCTTCACATTTCCGTGGTGGAAAGTTCTGGAATATGCGTGGATCTACAAATTTCCACCCACCCCGCGTTCCCCAATCTCTTCCGAGAAAAATGGTACCTCACTTGCATGGGTGGGTCAAGGACCCGCGACAGGCAATGGCCCTAAACCTATTGAGGCGACATCAAAATTACCTATCACAACCCAACCTGGTTCTGCAAGGGGGGTCCCATGAGTTTTTGGCCCGGGGCTCAGCGGCCATCTAGGGAAACCTACCAAACCCACACATTTCTGGAAACTAGACACAAGGGGGAGTCCAGCGAGGTATGGCTTGCGTGGGTCCCCCAACATTCTCCTACCCAGAATCCCCTGCAAACCTCAAATTTTGCAGAAAAAATCATTTTTTTCTCAAATTTCTGTGTGGGAAAGTTCTGGAATCTGCGTGGATCCACAAATTTCCTCCCACCCAGCGTTCCCCCAGGTCTCCCGATAAAAATGGTACCTCACTTGCATGGGTGGGTCAAGGACCCGCGACAGGTAAGGGCCCAAAACCTAATGAGGCGACATCAAAATTACCTATCACAAACCAACCTGGTTTTGCAAGGAGGGACCCATGAGTTTTTGGCCCGGGGCTCGGCGGCCATCTAGGGAAACCTACCAAACCGACACATTTCTGGAAACTAGACACCCAGGGGAGTCCAGCGAGGTATGGCTTGCGTGGGTCCCCCAACATTCTCCTACCCAGAATCCCCTGCAAACCTCAAATTTTGCTGAAAAAATCACTTTTTTCTCAAATAGCTGTGTGGGAAAGTTCTGGAATCTGCGTGGATCCACAAATGTCCTCCCACCCCGCGTTCCCCAAAGTCTTCCGAGAAAAATGGTACCTCACTTGCGTGGGTAGGCCCAGTGCCCGCGACATGAAACGGCGCAAAACGCAACATGGACACACCACAATTTCACAGCGAAAAATTACCCATTTTTGGCAAAGTGCCTAGCTGTAGTTTTTGAACCCTAGCTCTGCCGGCACCTAGGAAAACCTAGCAAACATATACCTTTTTGAAAACTAGACACCCGGGGGAATCCAGGATGGGGCAACTTGACTGGCTCCCACCAGGTTCTGTTACCCAGAATCCCTTGCAAACCTAAACAATTGTCAAAAAATCCACATTTTCCTCACATTTCCGTGGTGGAAAGTTCTAGAATCTGCGCGGATCCACAAATTTCCAACCACACCGTGGCCCCGAAAGTCTTTCGAGAAAAATGGTACCTCACTTGTGTGGGTAGGCCTAGTGCCCGCGACAGGAAACGGCGCGAAACGCAACTTGGGTACACCACAATTTCCTAGTGAAAAATGACCCTTTTTTGGCAAAGTGCCTAGCTGTAGTTTTTGAACCCTAGCTCTGCCGGCACCTAGGGAAACCTAGCAAACCTATACATTTTTGAAAACTAGACACCCAGGGGAATCCAGGATGGGGTGACTTGACTGGCTCCCACCAGGTTCTGTTACCCAGAATTTCTTGCAAACCTAAAACAATGTCCAAAAAAACACAGTTTTCCTCACATTTCCTTGGTGGAAAGTTCTGGAATCTGTGCGGATCCACAAATTTCCACCCACCCCGTGTTCCCCAAAGTCTTCCGAGAAAATTGGTACCTCACTTGTGTGGGTAGGCCTAGTGCCCGTGACAGGAAACAGCACGAAACGCAACGTGGCGACACCACAATTTCACAGTGAAAAATGACCCTTTTTTGGCAAAGTGCCTAGCTGTAGTCTTTGAACCCTAGATCTGCCGGCACCTAGGGAAACCTAGCAAACCTATACATTTTTGAAAACTAGACACCCAGGGGAATCCAGGATGGGGTGACTTGACTGGCTCCCACCAGGTTCTGTTACCCAGAATTTCTTGCAAACCTAAAACAATGTCCAAAAAAACACAGTTTTCCTCACATTTCCTTGGTGGAAAGTTCTGGAATCTGTGCTGATCCACAAATTTCCACCCACCCTGTGTTCCCCAAAGTCTTCCGAGAAAAATGGTACCTCACTTGTGTGGGTAGGCCTAGTGCCCGTGACAGGAAACAGCACGAAACGCAACGTGGCGACACCACAATTTCACAGTGAAAAATGACCCTTTTTTGGCAAAGTGCCTAGCTGTAGTCTTTGAACCCTAGCTCTGCCGGCATCTAGGGAAACCTAGCAAACCTATACATTTTTGAAAATTAGACACCAAGGGGAATCCAGGATGGGGTGACTTGACTGGCTCCCACCAGGTTCTGTTACCCAGAATCCCTTGCAAACCTAAAAAATTGTCCAAAAAAACACATTTTCCTCACATTTCCGTGGTGGAAAGTTCTGTAATCTGCGCGGATCCACAAATCTCCACCCACCCCGTGGTCCCCAAAGTCTTCCGAGAAAAATGGTACCTCACTTGTGTGGGTAGGCCTAGTGCCCGCGACAGGAAACCCGCGTGAAACGCAACGTGGCGACACCAAAATTTCACAGTGAAAAATGACCCATTTTTGGCAAAGTGCCTAGCTGTAGTTTTTGAACCCTAGCTCTGCCGGAACCTAGGGAAACCTAGCAAACCTATACATTTTTGAAAGCTAGACACCCAGGGGAATCCCGTATGGGGTGACTAGACTGGCTCCCACCAGGTTCTGTTACCCAGAATCCCTTGCAAACCTAAACAATTGTCAAAACAAACACATTTTCCTCACATTTCCGTGGTGGAAAGTTCTGGAATCTGCGCGGATCCACAAATTTCCACCCACCCTGGGTTCCCCAAAGTCTTCAGAGAAAAATGGTACCTCACTTGTGTGGGTAGGCCTAGTGCCCACGACAGGAAACGGCACGAAACGCAATGTGGCGACACCACAATTTCACATTGAAAAATGACCCTTTTTGGCAAAGTGGCTAGCTGTAGTTTTTAACCCTAGCTCTGCCGGCACCTAGGGAAACCTAGCAAACCTATACATTTTTGAAAACTAGACACCCAGGGGAATCCAGGATGGGGTGACTTGCCTGGCTCCCACCAGGTTCTGTTACCCAGAATCCCTTGCAAACCTAAAAAATTGTCCAAAAAAACACATTTTCCTCACATTTCCGTGGTGGAAAGTTCTGGAATCTGCGCGGATCCACAAATTTCCACCCACCCCGTGGCCCACAAAGTCTTTCGAGAAAAAGGTACCTCACTTGTGTGGGTAGGCCTAGTGCCCGCGAAAGGAAACGGCACGAAACGCAATGTGGCGACACCACAATTTCACAGTGAAAAATGACCCTTTTTTGGCAAAGTGCCTAGCTGTAGTCTTTGAACCCTAGGTCTGCCGGCACCTAGGGAAACCTAGCAAACCTATACATTTTTGAAAATTAGACACCCAGGGGAATCCAGGATGGGGTGACTTGACTGGCTCCCACCAGGTTCTGTTACCCAGAATCCCTTGCAAACCTAAAAAATTGTCAAAAAAACACATTTTCCTCACATTTCCGTGGTGGAAAGTTATGGAATCTGCGCGGATCCACAAATTTCCACCCACCCCGTGGTCCCCAAAGTCTTCCGAGAAAAAGGTACCTCACTTGTGTGGGTAGGCCTAGTGCCCGCGACAGGAAACGGCGCGAAACGCAACTTGGGTACACCACAATTTCCCAGTGAAAAATGACCCTTTTTTGGCAAAGTGCCTAGCTGTAGTTTTTGAACCCTAGCTCTGCCGGCACCTAGGGAAACCTAGCAAACCTATACATTTTTGAAAACTAGACACCCAGGGGAATCCAGGATGGGGTGACTTGACTGGCTCCCACCAGGTTCTGTTACCCAGAATTTCTTGCAAACCTAAAACAATGTCCAAAAAACACAGTTTTCCTCACATTTCCTTGGTGGAAAGTTCTGGAATCTGTGCGGATCCACAAATTTCCACCCACCCCGTGTTCCCCAAAGTCTTCCGAGAAAAATGGTACCTCACTTGTGTGGGTAGGCCTAGTGCCCGTGACAAGAAACAGCACGAAACGCAACGTGGCGACACCACAATTTCACAGTGAAAAATGACCCTTTTTTGGCAAAGTGCCTAGCTGTAGTCTTTGAACCCTAGCTCTGCCGGCACCTAGGGAAACCTAGCAAACCTATACATTTTTCAAAATTAGACACCAAGGGGAATCCAGGATGGGGTGACTTGACTGGCTCCCACCAGGTTCTGTTACCCAGAATCCCTTGCAAACCTAAACAATTGTCCAAAAAAACACATTTTCCTCACATTTCCGTGGTGGAAAGTTCTGGAATCTGCGCGGATCCACAAATCTCCACCCACCCCGTGGTCCCCAAAGTCTTCCGAGAAAAATGGTACCTCACTTGTGTGGGTAGGCTTAGTGCCCGCGACAGGAAACCCGCGTGAAACGCAACGTGGCGACACCACAATTTCACATTGAAAAATGACCCTTTTTTGGCAAAGTGCCTAGCTGTAGTTTTTTAACCCTAGCTCTGCCGGCACCTAGGGAAACCTAGCAAACCTATACATTTTTGAAAACTAGACACACAGGGGAATCCAGGATGGGGTGACTTGCCTGGCTCCCACCAGGTTCTGTTACCCAGAATCCCTTGCAAACCTAAAAAATTGTCAAAAAACACATTTTCCTCACATTTCCGTGGTGGAAAGTTTTGGAATCTGCGCGGATCCACAAATTTCCACCCACCCCATGGCCCACAAAGTCTTTCGAGAAAAATGGTACCTCACTTGTGTGGGTAGGCCTAGTGCCCGCGACAGGAAACGGCACGAAACGCAATGTGGCGACACCACAATTTCACAGTGAAAAATGACCCTTTTTTGGCAAAGTGCCTAGCTGTAGTCTTTGAACCCTAGGTCTGCCGGCACCTAGGGAAACCTAGCAAACCTATACATTTTTGAAAATTAGACACCCAGGGGAATCCAGGATGGGGTGACTTGACTGGCTCCCACCAGGTTCTGTTACCCAGAATCCCTTGCAAACCTAAAAAATTATCAAAAAAACCACATTTTCCTCACATTTCCGTGGTGGAAAGTTCTGGAATCTGCGCGGATCCACAAATTTCCACCCACCCCGTGGTCCCCAAAGTCTTCCGAGAAAAATGGTACCTCACTTGTGTGGGTAGGCCTAGTGACCGCAATAGGAAACGGTGCGAAACGCAACATGGCGACACCAAAATTTCACATTGAAAAATGACCCTTTTTTGGCAAAGTGCCTAGCTGTAGTTTTTGAACCCTAGCTCTGCCGACACCTAGGGAAACCTAGCAAGCCTATACATTTTTGAAAACTAGACACCCAGGGGAATCCAGGATGGGGTGACTTGACTGGCTCCCACCAGGTTCTGTTACCCAGAATCCCTTGCAAACCTAAATAATTGTCAAAACAAACACATTTTCTTCACATTTCCGTGGTGGAAAGTTCTGGAATATGCGTGGATCCACAAATTTCCACCCACCCCGCATTCCCCAATCTCTTCCGAGAAAAATGGTACCTCACTTGCATGGGTGGGTCAAGGACCCGCGACAGGCAAGGGCCCTAAACCCATTGAGGCAACATCAAAATTACCTATCACAAACCAACCTGGTTTTGCAAGGGGGGTTCCATGAGTTTTTGGCATGGGGCTCAGCGGCCATCTAGGGAAACCTACCAAACCCACATATTTCTGGAAACTAGACACAAGGGGAGTCCAGCGAGGTATGGCTTGCGTGGGTCCCCCAACATTCTCCTACCCAGAATCCCCTGCAAACCTCAAATTTCACAGAAAAAATCACTTTTTCTCAAATTTCTGTGTGGGAAAGTTCTGGAATCTGCGTGGATCCACAAATTTCCTCCCACCCAGCGTTCCCCCAGGTCTCCCGATAAAAATGGTACCTCACTTGCGTGGGTGGGTCAAGGACCCGCGACAGGTAAGGTCCCAAAACCTATTGAGGTGACATCAAAATTACCTATCAGAAACCAACCTGGTTTTGCAAGGAGGGTCCCATGAGTTTTTGGCCCGGGGCTCGGCGGCCATCTAGGGAAACCTACCAAACCGACACATTTCTGGAAACTAGACACCCGGGGAGTCCAGCGAGGAATGGCTTGTGTGGGTCCCCCAACATTCTCCTACCCAGAATCCCCTGCAAACCTCAAATTTCGCTGAAAAAATCACTTTTTTCTCAAATTTCTGTGTGGGAAAGTTCTGGAATCTGCGTGGATCCACAAATGTCCTCCCACCCCGCGTTCCCCAAAGTCTTCCAAGAAAAATGGTACCTCACTTGCGTGGGTAGGCTTAGTGCCCACGACATGAAACGGCGCAAAACGCAACGTGGACACACCACAATTCCACAGCGAAAAATTACCCATTTTTGGCAAAGTGCCTAGCTGTAGTTTTTGAACCCTAGCTCTGCCGGCACCTAGGAAAACCTAGCAAACATATACATTTTTGAAAACTAGACACCCAGGGGAATCCAGGATGGGGCGACTTGACTGGCTCCCACCAGGTTCTGTTACCCAGAATCCCTTGCAAACCTAAAAAATTGTCAAAAATCCACATTTTCCTCACATTTCCGTGGTGGAAAGTTCTAGAATCTGTGCGGATCCACAAATTTCCAACCACACCGTGGCCCCCAAAGTCTTTCGACAAAAATGGTACCTCACTTGTGTGGGTAGGCCTAGTGCCCGCGACAGGAAACGGCGCGAAACGCAACTTGGGTACACCACAATTTCCCAGTGAAAAATGACCCTTTTTTGGAAAAGTGCCTAGCTGTAGTTTTTGAACCCTAGCTCTGCCGGCACCTAGGGAAACCTAGCAAACCTATACATTTTTGAAAACTAGACACCCAGGGGAATCCAGGATGGGGTGACTTGACTGGCTCCCACCATGTTCTGTTACCCAGAATTTCTTGCAAACCTAAAACAATGTCCAAAAAACACAGTTTTCCTCACATTTCCTTGGTGGAAAGTTCTGGAATCTGTGCGGATCCACAAATTTCCACCCACCCCGTGTTCCCCAAAGTCTTCCGAGAAAAATGGTACCTCACTTGTGTGGGTAGGCCTAGTGCCCGTGACAGGAAACAGCACGAAACGCAACGTGGCGACACCACAATTTCACAGTGAAAAATGACCCTTTTTTGGCAAAGTGCCTAGCTGTAGTCTTTGAACCCTAGCTCTGCCGGCACCTAGGGAAACCTAGCAAACCTATACATTTTTGAAAATTAGACACCAAGGGGAATCCAGGATGGGGTGACTTGACTGGCTCCCACCAGGTTCTGTTACCCAGAATCCCTTGCAAACCTAAAAATTGTCCAAAAAACACATTTTCCTCACATTTCCGTGGTGGAAAGTTCTGGAATCTGCGCGGATCCACAAATCTCCACCCACCCCGTGGTCCCCAAAGTCTTCCGAGAAAAATGGTACCTCACTTGTGTGGGTAGGCCTAGTGCCCGCGACAGGAAACCCGCGTGAAACGCAACGTGGCGACACCAAAATTTCACAGTGAAAAATGACCCTTTTTTGGCAAAGTGCCTAGCTGTAGTTTTTGAACCCTAGCTCTGCCGGCACCTAGGGAAACCTAGCAAACCTATACATTTTTGAAAGCTAGACACCCAGGGGAATCCCGTATGGGGTGACTAGACTGGCTCCCACCAGGTTCTGTTACCCAGAATCCCTTGCAAACCTAAACAATTGTCAAAACAAACACATTTTCCTCACATTTCCGTGGTGGAAAGTTCTGGAATCTGCGCGGATCCACAAATTTCCACCCACCCTGTGTTCCCCAAAGTCTTCAGAGAAAAATGGTACCTCACTTGTGTGGGTAGGCCTAGTGCCCGCGACAGGAAACGGCACGAAACGCAATGTGGCGACACCACAATTTCACATTGAAAAATGACCCTTTTTTGGCAAAGTGCCTAGCTGTAGTTTTTTAACCCTAGCTCTGCCGGCACCTAGGGAAACCTAGCAAACCTATACATTTTTGAAAACTAGACACCCAGGGGAATCCAGGATGGGGTGACTTGCCTGGCTCCCACCAGGTTCTGTTACCCAGAATCCCTTGCAAACCTAAAAATTGTCAAAAAATCCACATTTTCCTCACATTTCCGTGGTGGAAAGTTCTAGAATCTGTGCGGATCCACAAATTTCCAACCACACCGTGGCCCCCAAAGTCTTTCGACAAAAATGGTACCTCACTTGTGTGGGTAGGCCTAGTGCCCGCGACAGGAAACGGCGCGAAACGCAACTTGGGTACACCACAATTTCCCAGTGAAAAATGACCCTTTTTTGGAAAAGTGCCTAGCTGTAGTTTTTGAACCCTAGCTCTGCCGGCACCTAGGGAAACCTAGAAAACCTATACATTTTTGAAAACTAGACACCCAGGGGAATCCAGGATGGGGTGACTTGACTGGCTCCCACCATGTTCTGTTACCCAGAATTTCTTGCAAACCTAAAACAATGGCCAAAAAACACAGTTTTCCTCACATTTCCTTGGTGGAAAGTTCTGGAATCTGTGCGGATCCACAAATTTCCACCCACCCCGTGTTCCCCAAAGTCTTCCGAGAAAAATGGTACCTCACTTGTGTGGGTAGGCCTAGTGCCCGTGACAGGAAACAGCACGAAACGCAACGTGGCGACACCACAATTTCACAGTGAAAAATGACCCTTTTTTGGCAAAGTGCCTAGCTGTAGTCTTTGAACCCTAGCTCTGCCGGCACCTAGGGAAACCTAGCAAACCTATACATTTTTGAAAATTAGACACCAAGGGGAATCCAGGATGGGGTGACTTGACTGGCTCCCACCAGGTTCTGTTACCCAGAATCCCTTGCAAACCTAAAAAATTGTCCAAAAAACACATTTTCCTCACTTTTCCGTGGTGGAAAGTTCTGGAATCTGCGCGGATCCACAAATCTCCACCCACCCCGTGGTCCCCAAAGTCTTCCGAGAAAAATGGTACCTCACTTGTGTGGGTAGGCCTAGTGCCCGCGACAGGAAACCCGCGTGAAACGCAACGTGGCGACACCAAAATTTCACAGTGAAAAATGACCCTTTTTTGGCAAAGTGCCTAGCTGTAGTTTTTGAACCCTAGCTCTGCCGGCACCTAGGGAAACCTAGCAAACCTATACATTTTTGAAAGCTAGACACCCAGGGGAATCCCGTATGGGGTGACTAGACTGTCTCCCACCAGGTTCTGTTACCCAGAATCCCTTGCAAACCTAAACAATTGTCAAAACAAACACATTTTCCTCACATTTCCGTGGTGGAAAGTTCTGGAATCTGCGCGGATCCACAAATTTCCACCCACCCTGTGTTCCCCAAAGTCTTCAGAGAAAAATGGTACCTCACTTGTGTGGGTAGGCCTAGTGCCCGCGACAGGAAACGGCACGAAACGCAATGTGGCGACACCACAATTTCACATTGAAAAATGACCCTTTTTTGGCAAAGTGCCTAGCTGTAGTTTTTAACCCTAGCTCTGCCGGCACCTAGGGAAACCTAGCAAACCTATACATTTTTGAAAACTAGACACCCAGGGGAATCCAGGATGGGGTGACTTGCCTGGCTCCCACCAGGTTCTGTTACCCAGAATCCCTTGCAAACCTAAAAAATTGTCAAAAAATCCACATTTTCCTCACATTTCCGTGGTGGAAAGTTCTAGAATCTGTGCGGATCCACAAATTTCCAACCACACCGTGGCCCCCAAAGTCTTTCGACAAAAATGGTACCTCACTTGTGTGGGTAGGCCTAGTGCCCGCGACAGGAAACGGCGCGAAACGCAACTTGGGTACACCACAATTTCCCAGTGAAAAATGACCCTTTTTTGGAAAAGTGCCTAGCTGTAGTTTTTGAACCCTAGCTCTGCCGGCACCTAGGGAAACCTAGCAAACCTATACATTTTTGAAAACTAGACACCCAGGGGAATCCAGGATGGGGTGACTTGACTGGCTCCCACCATGTTCTGTTACCCAGAATTTCTTGCAAACCTAAAACAATGTCCAAAAAACACAGTTTTCCTCACATTTCCTTGGTGGAAAGTTCTGGAATCTGTGCGGATCCACAAATTTCCACCCACCCCGTGTTCCCCAAAGTCTTCCGAGAAAAATGGTACCTCACTTGTGTGGGTAGGCCTAGTGCCCGTGACAGGAAACAGCACGAAACGCAACGTGGCGACACCACAATTTCACAGTGAAAAATGACCCTTTTTTGGCAAAGTGCCTAGCTGTAGTCTTTGAACCCTAGCTCTGCCGGCACCTAGGGAAACCTAGCAAACCTATACATTTTTGAAAATTAGACACCAAGGGGAATCCAGGATGGGGTGACTTGACTGGCTCCCACCAGGTTCTGTTACCCAGAATTTCTTGCAAACCTAAAACAATGTCCAAAAAAACACAGTTTTCCTCACATTTCCTTGGTGGAAAGTTCTGGAATCTGTGCGGATCCACAAATTTCCACCCACCCCGTGTTCCCCAAAGTCTTCCGAGAAAAATGGTACCTCACTTGTGTGGGTAGGCCTAGTGCCCGTGACAGGAAACCCGCGTGAAACGCAACGTGGCGACACCAAAATTTCACAGTGAAAAATGACCCTTTTTTGGCAAAGTGCCTAGCTGTAGTTTTTGAACCCTAGCTCTGCCGGCACCTAGGGAAACCTAGCAAACCTATACATTTTTGAAAGCTAGACACCCAGGGGAATCCCGTATGGGGTGACTAGACTGGCTCCCACCAGGTTCTGTTACCCAGAATCCCTTGCAAACCTAAACAATTGTCAAAACAAACACATTTTCCTCACATTTCCGTGGTGGAAAGTTCTGGAATCTGCGCGGATCCACAAATTTCCACCCACCCTGTGTTCCCCAAAGTCTTCAGAGAAAAATGGTACCTCACTTGTGTGGGTAGGCCTAGTGCCCGCGACAGGAAACGGCACGAAACGCAATGTGGCGACACCACAATTTCACATTGAAAAATGACCCTTTTTTGGCAAAGTGCCTAGCTGTAGTTTTTTAACCCTAGCTCTGCCGGCACCTAGGGAAACCTAGCAAACCTATACATTTTTGAAAACTAGACACCCAGGGGAATCCAGGATGGGGTGACTTGCCTGGCTCCCACCAGGTTCTGTTACCCAGAATCCCTTGCAAACCTAAAAAATTGTCAAAAAAAACACATTTTCCTCACATTTCCGTGGTGGAAAGTTCTGGAATCTGCGCGGATCCACAAATTTCCACCCACCCCGTGGCCCACAAAGTCTTTCGAGAAAAAAGGTACCTCACTTGTGTGGGTAGGCCTAGTGCCCGCGAAAGGAAACGGCACGAAACGCAATGTGGCGACACCACAATTTCACAGTGAAAAATGACCCTTTTTTGGCAAAGTGCCTAGCTGTAGTCTTTGAACCCTAGGTCTGCCGGCACCTAGGGAAACCTAGCAAACCTATACATTTTTGAAAATTAGACACCCAGGGGAATCCAGGATGGGGTGACTTGACTGGCTCCCACCAGGTTCTGTTACCCAGAATCCCTTGCAAACCTAAAAATTGTCAAAAAAACCACATTTTCCTCACATTTCCGTGGTGGAAAGTTATGGAATCTGCGCGGATCCACAAATTTCCACCCACCCCGTGGTCCCCAAAGTCTTCCGAGAAAAATGGTACCTCACTTGTGTGGGTAGGCCTAGTGCCCGCGACAGGAAACGGCGCGAAACGCAAAGTGGGTACACCACAATTTCCCAGTGAAAAATGACCCTTTTTTGGCAAAGTGCCTAGCTGTAGTTTTTGAACCCTAGCTCTGCCGGCACCTAGGGAAACCTAGCAAACCTATACATTTTTGAAAACTAGACACCCAGGGGAATCCAGGATGGGGTGACTTGACTGGCTCCCACCAGGTTCTGTTACCCAGAATTTCTTGCAAACCTAAAACAATGTCCAAAAAACACAGTTTTCCTCACATTTCCTTGGTGGAAAGTTCTGGAATCTGTGCGGATCCACAAATTTCCACCCACCCCGTGTTCCCCAAAGTCTTCCGAGAAAAATGGTACCTCACTTGTGTGGGTAGGCCTAGTGCCCGTGACAGGAAACAGCACGAAACGCAACGTGGCGACACCACAATTTCACAGTGAAAAATGACCCTTTTTTGGCAAAGTGCCTAGCTGTAGTCTTTGAACCCTAGCTCTGCCGGCACCTAGGGAAACCTAGCAAACCTATACATTTTTGAAAATTAGACACCAAGGGGAATCCAGGATGGGGTGACTTGACTGGCTCCCACCAGGTTCTGTTACCCAGAATCCCTTGCAAACCTAAAAAATTGTCCAAAAAACACATTTTCCTCACATTTCCGTGGTGGAAAGTTCTGGAATCTGCGCGGATCCACAAATCTCCACCCACCCCGTGGTCCCCAAAGTCTTCCGAGAAAAATGGTACCTCACTTGTGTGGGTAGGCCTAGTGCCCGCGACAGGAAACCAGCGTGAAACGCAACGTGGCGACACCAAAATTTCACAGTGAAAAATGACCCTTTTTTGGCAAAGTGCCTAGCTGTAGTTTTTTAACCCTAGCTCTGCCGACACCTAGGGAAACCTAGCAAACCTATACATTTTTGAAAGCTAGACACCAAGGGGAATCCAGTATGGGGTGACTAGACTGGCTCCCACCAGGTTCTGTTACCCAGAATCCCTTGCAAACCTAAACAATTGTCAAAACAAACACATTTTCCTCACATTTCCGTGGTGGAAAGTTCTGGAATCTGCGCGGATCCACAAATTTCCACCCACCCTGTGTTCCCCAAAGTCTTCAGAGAAAAATGGTACCTCACTTGTGTGGGTAGGCCTAGTGCCCGCAACAGGAAACGGCACGAAACGCAATGTGGACGACACCACAATTTCACATTGAAAAATGACCCTTTTTTGGCAAAGTGCCTAGCTGTAGTTTTTGAACCCTAGCTCTGCCGGCACCTAGGGAAACCTAGCAAACCTATACATTTTTGAAAACTAGACACCCAGGGGAATCCAGGATGGGGTGACTTGCCTGGCTCCCACCAGGTTCTGTTACCCAGAATCCCTTGCAAACCTAAAAAATTGTCAAAAAAACACATTTTCCTCACATTTCCGTGGTGGAAAGTTTTGGAATCTGCGCGGATCCACAAATTTCCACTCACCCCATGGCCCACAAAGTCTTTCGAGAAAAATGGTACCTCACTTGTGTGGGTAGGCCTAGTGCCCGCGACAGGAAACGGCACGAAACGCAATGTGGCGACACCACAATTTCACAGTGAAAAATGACCCTTTTTTGGCAAAGTGCCTAGCTGTAGTCTTTGAACCCTAGGTCTGCCGGCACCTAGGGAAACCTAGCAAACCTATACATTTTTGAAAATTAGACACCCAGGGGAATCCAGGATGGGGTGACTTGACTGGCTCCCACCAGGTTCTGTTACCCAGAATCCCTTGCAAACCTAAAAAATTGTCAAAAAAAACACATTTTCCTCACATTTCCGTGGTGGAAAGTTCTGGAATCTGCGCGGATCCACAAATTTCCACCCACCCCGTGGTCCCCAAAGTCTTCCGAGAAAAATGGTACCTCACTTGTGTGGGTAGGCCTAGTGACCGCAATAGGAAACGGTGCGAAACGCAACATGGCGACACCAAAATTTCACATTGAAAAATGACCCTTTTTTGGCAAAGTGCCTAGCTGTAGTTTTTGAACCCTAGCTCTGCCGACACCTAGGGAAACCTAGCAAGCCTATACATTTTTGAAAACTAGACACCCAGGGGAATCCAGGATGGGGTGACTTGACTGGCTCCCACCAGGTTCTGTTACCCAGAATCCCTTGCAAACCTAAATAATTGTCAAAACAAACACATTTTCTTCACATTTCCGTGGTGGAAAGTTCTGGAATATGCGTGGATCCACAAATTTCCACCCACCCCGCATTCCCCAATCTCTTCCGAGAAAAATGGTACCTCACTTGCATGGGTGGGTCAAGGACCCGCGACAGGCAAGGGCCCTAAACCCATTGAGGCAACATCAAAATTACCTATCACAAACCAACCTGGTTTTGCAAGGGGGGTTCCATGAGTTTTTGGCCTGGGGCTCAGCGGCCATCTAGGGAAACCTACCAAACCCACATATTTCTGGAAACTAGACACAAGGGGGAGTCCAGCGAGGTATGGCTTGCGTGGGTCCCCCAACATTCTCCTACCCAGAATCCCCTGCAAACCTCAAATTTCACAGAAAAAATCACTTTTTTCTCAAATTTCTGTGTGGGAAAGTTCTGGAATCTGCGTGGATCCACAAATTTCCTCCCACCCAGCGTTCCCCCAGGTCTCCCGATAAAAATGGTACCTCACTTGCGTGGGTGGGTCAAGGACCCGCGACAGGTAAGGTCCCAAAACCTATTGAGGTGACATCAAAATTACCTATCAGAAACCAACCTGGTTTTGCAAGGAGGGTCCCATGAGTTTTTGGCCCGGGGCTCGGCGGCCATCTAGGGAAACCTACCAAACTGACACATTTCTAGAAACTAGACACCCGGGGGAGTCCAGCGAGGAATGGCTTGCGTGGGTCCCCCAACATTCTCCTACCCAGAATCCCCTGCAAACCTCAAATTTCGCTGAAAAAATCACTTTTTTCTCAAATTTCTGTGTGGGAAAGTTCTGGAATCTGCGTGGATCCACAAATGTCCTCCCACCCCGCGTTCCCCAAAGTCTTCCGAGAAAAATGGTACCTCACTTGCGTGGGTAGGCTTAGTGCCCACGACATGAAACGGCGCAAAACGCAACGTGGACACACCACAATTCCACAGCGAAAAATTACCCATTTTTGGCAAAGTGCCTAGCTGTAGTTTTTGAACCCTAGCTCTGCCGGCACCTAGGAAAACCTAGCAAACATATACATTTTTGAAAACTAGACACCCAGGGGAATCCAGGATGGGGCGACTTGACTGGCTCCCACCAGGTTCTGTTACCCAGAATCCCTTGCAAACCTAAACAATTGTCAAAAAATCCACATTTTCCTCACATTTCCGTGGTGGAAAGTTCTAGAATCTGTGCGGATCCACAAATTTCCAACCACACCGTGGCCCCCAAAGTCTTTCGACAAAAATGGTACCTCACTTGTGTGGGTAGGCCTAGTGCCCGTGACAGGAAACGGCGCGAAACGCAACTTGGGTACACCACAATTTCCCAGTGAAAAATGACCCTTTTTTGGAAAAGTGCCTAGCTGTAGTTTTTGAACCCTAGCTCTGCCGGCACCTAGGGAAACCTAGCAAACCTATACATTTTTGAAAACTAGACACCCAGGGGAATCCAGGATGGGGTGACTTGACTGGCTCCCACCATGTTCTGTTACCCAGAATTTCTTGCAAACCTAAAACAATGTCCAAAAAACACAGTTTTCCTCACATTTCCTTGGTGGAAAGTTCTGGAATCTGTGCGGATCCACAAATTTACACCCACCCCGTGTTCCCCAAAGTCTTCCGAGAAAAATGGTACCTCACTTGTGTGGGTAGGCCTAGTGCCCGTGACAGGAAACAGCACGAAACGCAACGTGGCGACACCACAATTTCACAGTGAAAAATGACCCTTTTTTGGCAAAGTGCCTAGCTGTAGTCTTTGAACCCTAGCTCTGCCGGCACCTAGGGAAACCTAGCAAACCTATACATTTTTGAAAATTAGACACCAAGGGGAATCCAGGATGGGGTGACTTGACTGGCTCCCACCATGTTCTGTGACCCAGAATCCCTTGCAAACCTAAACAATTGTCCAAAAAACACATTTTCCTCACATTTCCGTGGTGGAAAGTTCTGGAATCTGCGCGGATCCACAAATCTCCACCCACCCCGTGGTCCCCAAAGTCTTCCGAGAAAAATGGTACCTCACTTGTGTGGGTAGGCCTAGTGCCCGCGACAGGAAACCCGCGTGAAACGCAACGTGGCGACACCAAAATTTCAGAGTGAAAAATGACCCTTTTTTGGCAAAGTGCCTAGCTGTAGTTTTTGAACCCTAGCTCTGCCGGCACCTAGGGAAACCTAGCAAACCTATACATTTTTGAAAGCTAGACACCCAGGGGAATCACGTATGGGGTGACTAGACTGGCTCCCACCAGGTTCTGTTACCCAGAATCCCTTGCAAACCTAAACAATTGTCAAAACAAACACATTTTCCTCACATTTCCGTGGTGGAAAGTTCTGGAATCTGCGCGGATCCACAAATTTCCACCCACCCTGTGTTCCCCAAAGTCTTCAGAGAAAAATGGTACCTCACTTGTGTGGGTAGGCCTAGTGCCCGCGACAGGAAACGGCACGAAACGCAATGTGGCGACACCACAATTTCACATTGAAAAATGACCCTTTTTTGGCAAAGTGCCTAGCTGTAGTTTTTTAACCCTAGCTCTGCCGGCACCTAGGGAAACCTAGCAAACCTATACATTTTTGAAAACTAGACACCCAGGGGAATCCAGGATGGGGTGACTTGCCTGGCTCCCACCAGGTTCTGTTACCCAGAATCCCTTGCAAACCTAAAAAATTGTCAAAAAATCCACATTTTCCTCACATTTCCGTGGTGGAAAGTTCTAGAATCTGTGCGGATCCACAAATTTCCAACCACACCGTGGCCCCCAAAGTCTTTCGACAAAAATGGTACCTCACTTGTGTGGGTAGGCCTAGTGCCCGCGACAGGAAACGGCGCGAAACGCAACTTGGGTACACCACAAGTTCCCAGTGAAAAATGACCCTTTTTTGGAAAAGTGCCTAGCTGTAGTTTTTGAACCCTAGCTCTGCCGGCACCTAGGGAAACCTAGCAAACCTATACATTTTTGAAAACTAGACACCCAGGGGAATCCAGGATGGGGTGACTTGACTGGCTCCCACCATGTTCTGTTACCCAGAATTTCTTGCAAACCTAAAACAATGTCCAAAAAAACACAGTTTTCCTCACATTTCCTTGGTGGAAAGTTCTGGAATCTGTGCGGATCCACAAATTTCCACCCACCCCGTGTTCCCCAAAGTCTTCCGAGAAAAATGGTACCTCACTTGTGTGGGTAGGCCTAGTGCCCGTGACAGGAAACAGCACGAAACGCAACGTGGCGACACCACAATTTCACAGTGAAAAATGACCCTTTTTTGGCAAAGTGCCTAGCTGTAGTCTTTGAACCCTAGCTCTGCCGGCACCTAGGGAAACCTAGCAAACCTATACATTTTTGAAAATTAGACACCAAGGGGAATCCAGGATGGGGTGACTTGACTGGCTCCCACCAGGTTCTGTTACCCAGAATCCCTTGCAAACCTAAAAAATTGTCCAAAAAAACACATTTTCCTCACATTTCCGTGGTGGAAAGTTCTGGAATCTGCGCGGATCCACAAATCTCCACCCACCCCGTGGTCCCCAAAGTCTTCCGAGAAAAATGGTACCTCACTTGTGTGGGTAGGCCTAGTGCCCGCGACAGGAAACCCGCGTGAAACGCAACGTGGCGACACCAAAATTTCACAGTGAAAAACGACCCTTTTTTGGCAAAGTGCCTAGCTGTAGTTTTTGAACCCTAGCTCTGCCGGCACCTAGGGAAACCTAGCAAACCTATACATTTTTGAAAGCTAGACACCCAGGGGAATCCAGTATGGGGTGACTAGACTGGCTCCCACCAGGTTCTGTTACCCAGAATCCCTTGCAAACCTAAACAATTGTCAAAACAAACACATTTTCCTCACATTTCCGTGGTGGAAAGTTCTGGAATCTGCGCGGATCCACAAATGTCCACCCACCCCGTGTTCCCCAAAGTCTTCTGAGAAAAATGGTACCTCACTTGTGCGGGTAGGCCTAGTGCCCGCGACAGGAAACGGCACGAAACGCAAAGTGGCGACACCACAATTTCACAGTGAAAAATGACCCTTTTTTGACAAAGTGCCTAGCTGTAGTTTTTTAACCCTAGCTCTGCCGGCACCTAGGGAAACCTAGCAAACCTATACATTTTTGAAAACTAGACACCCAGGGGAATCAAGGATGGGGTGACTTGCCTGGCTCCCACCAGGTTCTGTTACCCAGAATCCCTTGCAAACCTAAAAAATTGTCAAAAAAAACACATTTTCCTCACATTTCCGTGGTGGAAAGTTCTGGAATCTGCGCGGATCCACAAATTTCCACCCACCCCGTGGCCCACAAAGTCTTTCGAGAAAAATGGTACCTCACTTGTGTGGGTAGGCCTAGTGCCCGCGACAGGAAACGGCACGAAACGCAATGTGGCGACACCACAATTTCACAGTGAAAAATGACCCTTTTTTGGCAAAGTGCCTAGCTGTAGTCTTTGAACCCTAGGTCTGCCGGCACCTAGGGAAACCTAGCAAACCTATACATTTTTGAAAATTAGACACCCAGGGGAATCCAGGATGGGGTGACTTGACTGGCTCCCACCAGTTTCTGTTACCCAGAATCCCTTGCAAACCTAAATAATTGTCAAAACAAACACATTTTCTTCACATTTCCGTGGTGGAAAGTTCTGGAATATGCGTGGATCCACAAATTTCCACCCACCCCGCATTCCCCAATCTCTTCCGAGAAAAATGGTACCTCACTTGCATGGGTGGGTCAAGGACCCGCGACAGGCAAGGGCCCTAAACCCATTGAGGCAACATCAAAATTACCAATCACAAACCAACCTGGTTTTGCAAGGGGGTCCCATGAGTTTTTGGCCTGGGGCTCAGCCGGCCATCTAGGAAACCTACCAAACCCACATATTTCTGGAAACTAGACACAAGGGGAGTCCAGCGATGGTATGGCTTGCGTGGGTCCCCCAACATTCTCCTACCCAGAATCCCCTGCAAACCTCAAATTTCACAGAAAAAATCACTTTTTTCTCAAATTTCTGTGGTGGAAAGTTCTGGAATCTGCGTGGATCCACAAATTTCCTCCCACCCAGCATTCCCCAAGGTCTCCCGATAAAAATGGTACCTCACTTGCGTGGGTGGGTCAAGGACCCGTGACAGGTAAGGGCCCAAAACCTATTGAGGTGACATCAAAATTACCTATCACAAACCAACCTGGTTTTGCAAGGAGGGTCCCATGAGTTTTTGGCCCGGGGCTCGGCGGCCATCTAGGGAAACCTACCAAACCGACACATTTCTGGAAACTAGACACCCGGGGGAGTCCAGCGAGGTATGGCTTGCGTGGGTCCCTCAACATTCTCCTACCCAGAATCCCCTGCAAACCTCAAATTTCGCTGAAAAAATCACTTTTTTCTCAAATTTCTGTGTGGGAAAGTTCTGGAATCTGCGTGGATCCACAAATGTCCTCCCACCCCGCGTTCCCCAAAGTCTTCCGAGAAAAATGGTACCTCACTTGCGTGGGTAGGCTTAGTGCCCACGACATGAAACGGCGCAAAACGCAACGTGGACACACCACAATTCCACAGCGAAAAATTACCCATTTTTGGCAACGTGCCTAGCTGTAGTTTTTGAACCCTAGCTCTGCCGGCACCTAGGAAAACCTAGCAAACATATACATTTTTGAAAACTAGACACCCAGGGGAATCCAGGATGGGGTGACTTGACTGGCTCCCACCAGGTTCTGTTACCCAGAATCCCTTGCAAATCTAAACAATTGTCAAAAAATCCACATTTTCCTCACATTTCCGTGGTGGAAAGTTCTAGAATCTGTGCGGATCCACAAATTTCCAACCACACCGTGGCCCCCAAAGTCTTTCGACAAAAATGGTACCTCACTTGTGTGGGTAGGCCTAGTGCCCGCGACAGGAAACGGCGCGAAACGCAACTTGGGTACACCACAATTTCCCAGTGAAAAATGACCCTTTTTTGGAAAAGTGCCTAGCTGTAGTTTTTGAACCCTAGCTCTGCCGGCACCTAGGGAAACCTAGCAAACCTATACATTTTTGGAAACTAGACACCCAGGGGAATCCAGGATGGGGTGACTTGACTGGCTCCCATCAGGTTCTGTTACCCGGAATCCCTTGCAAACCTAAAAATGTTTCCAAAAAAACAAATTTTCCTCACATTTCCTTGGTGGAAAGTACTGGAATCTGTGCGGATCCACAAATTTCCACCCACCCCGTGTTCCCCAAAGTCTTCAGAGAAAAATGGTACCTCACTTGTGTGGGTAGGCCTAGTGCCCATGACAGGAAACGGCACAAAACGCAACGTGGCGACACCACAATTTCACAGTGAAAAATGACCCTTTTTTGGCAAAGTGCCTAGCTGTTGTCTTTGAACCCTAGCTCTGCCGGCACCTAGGGAAACCTAGCAAACCTATACATTTTTGAAAATTAGACACCCAGGGGAATCCAGGATGGGGTGACTTTACTGGCTCCCACCAGGTTCTGTTACCCAGAATCCCTTGCAAACCTAAAAAATTGTCCAAAAAAACAAATTTTCCACACATTTCCGTGGTGGAAAGTTCTGGAATCTGCGCAGATCCACAAATCTCCACCCACCCCGTGGTCCCCAAAGTCTTCTGAGAAAAATGGTACCTCACTTGTGTGGGTAGGCCTAGTGCCCGCGACAGGAAACCCGCGTGAAACGCAACGTGGCGACACCAAAATTTCACAGTGAAAAATGACCCTTTTTTGGCAAAGTGCCTAGCTGTAGTTTTTGAACCCTAGCTCTGCCGGCACCTAGGGAAATCTAGCAAACCTATACATTTTTGAAAGCTAGACACCCAGGGGAATCCAGGATGGGGTGACTTGACTGGCTCCCACCAGGTTCTGTTACCCAGAATCCCTTGCAAACCTAAACAATTGTCAAAACAAACACATTTTCCTCACATTTCCGTGGTGGAAAGTTCTGGAATCTGCGTGGATCCACAAATTTCCACCCACCCTGTGTTCCCCAAAGTCTTCAGAGAAAAATGGTACCTCACTTGTGTGGGTAGGCCTAGTGCCCGTGACAGGAAACGGCACGAAACGCAATGTGGCGACACCACAATTTCACATTGAAAAATGACCCTTTTTTGGCAAAGTGCCTAGCTGTAGTTTTTTAACCCTAGCTCTGCCGGTACCTAGGGAAACCTAGCAAACCTATACATTTTTGAAAACTAGACACCCAGGGGAATCCAGGATGGGGTGACTTGACTGGCTCCCACCAGGTTCTGTTACCCAGAATCCCTTGCAAACCTAAACAATTGTCAAAAAACCCACATTTTCCTCACATTTCCGTGGTGGAAAGTTCTGGAATCTGCGCGGATCCACAAATTTCCACCCACCCCGTGGCCCACAAAGTCTTCCGAGAAAAATGGAACCTCACTTGTGTGGGTAGGCCTAGTGCCCGTGACAGGAAACGGCACGAAACGCAATGTGGCGACACCACAATTTCACAGTGAAAAATGACCTTTTTTTGGCAAAGTGCCTAGCTGTAGTTTTTGAACCCTAGCTCTGACGGCACCTAGGGAAACCTAGCAAACCTATACATTTTTGAAAACTAGACACCCAGGGGAATCCAGGATGGGGTGACTTGACTGGCTCCCACCATGTTCTGTTACCCAGAATTTCTTGCAAACCTAAAACAATGTCCAAAAAACACAGTTTTCCTCACATTTCCTTGGTGGAAAGTTCTGGAATCTGTGCGGATCCACAAATTTCCACCCACCCCGTGTTCCCCAAAGTCTTCCGAGAAAAATGGTACCTCACTTGTGTGGGTAGGCCTAGTGCCCGTGACAGGAAACAGCACGAAACGCAACGTGGCGACACCACAATTTCACAGTGAAAAATGACCCTTTTTTGGCAAAGTGCCTAGCTGTAGTCTTTGAACCCTAGCTCTGCCGGCACCTAGGGAAACCTAGCAAACCTATACATTTTTGAAAATTAGACACCAAGGGGAATCCAGGATGGGGTGACTTGACTGGCTCCCACCAGGTTCTGTTACCCAGAATCCCTTGCAAACCTAAAAAATTGTCCAAAAAAACACATTTTCCTCACTTTTCCGTGGTGGAAAGTTCTGGAATCTGCGCGGATCCACAAATCTCCACCCACCCCGTGGTCCCCAAAGTCTTCCGAGAAAAATGGTACCTCACTTGTGTGGGTAGGCCTAGTGCCCGCGACAGGAAACCCGCGTGAAACGCAACGTGGCGACACCAAAATTTCACAGTGAAAAATGACCCTTTTTTGGCAAAGTGCCTAGCTGTAGTTTTTGAACCCTAGCTCTGCCGGCACCTAGGGAAACCTAGCAAACCTATACATTTTTGAAAGCTAGACACCCAGGGGAATCCCGTATGGGGTGACTAGACTGGCTCCCACCAGGTTCTGTTACCCAGAATCCCTTGCAAACCTAAAAAATTGTCCAAAAAAACACATTTTCCTCACATTTCCGTGGTGGAAAGTTCTGGAATCTGCGCGGATCCACAAATTTCCACCCACCCTGTGTTCCCCAAAGTCTTCAGAGAAAAATGGTACCTCACTTGTGTGGGTAGGCCTAGTGCCCGCGACAGGAAACGGCACGAAACGCAATGTGGCGACACCAC
The DNA here is from genome assembly GCA_963921515.1 of Calotriton arnoldi. Lineage (NCBI taxonomy): Eukaryota > Metazoa > Chordata > Amphibia > Caudata > Salamandridae > Calotriton > Calotriton arnoldi. The sequence continues at coordinate 724,419 of CAWUFW010008101.1, read as the reverse complement.
AATTTCACATTGAAAAATGACCCTTTTTTGGCAAAGTGCCTAGCTGTAGTTTTTTAACCCTAGCTCTGCCGGCACCTAGGGAAACCTAGCAAACCTATACATTTTTGAAAATTAGACACCCAGGGGAATCCAGGATGGGGTGACTTGACTGGCTCCCACCAGGTTCTGTTACCCAGAATCCCTTGCAAACCTAAAAATTGTCAAAAAAACCACATTTTCCTCACATTTCCGTGGTGGAAAGTTCTGGAATCTGCGCGGATCCACAAATTTCCACCCACCCCGTGGTCCCCAAAGTCTTCCGAGAAAAATGGTACCTCACTTGTGTGGGTAGGCCTAGTGACCGCAATAGGAAACGGTGCGAAACGCAACATGGCGACACCAAAATTTCACATTGAAAAATGACCCTTTTTTGGCAAAGTGCCTAGCTGTAGTTTTTGAACCCTAGCTCTGCCGGCACCTAGGGAAACCTAGCAAACCTATACATTTTTGAAAACTAGACACTCATGGGAATCCAGGATGGGGTGACTTGAATGGCTCCCACCAGGTTCTGTTACCCAGAATCCCTTGCAAACCTAAATAATTGTCAAAACAAACACATTTTCTTCACATTTCCGTGGTGGAAAGTTCTGGAATATGCGTGGATCCACAAATTTCCACCCACCCCGCATTCCCCAATCTCTTCCGAGAAAAATGGTACCTCACTTGCATGGGTGGGTCAAGGACCCGCGACAGGCAAGGGCCCTAAACCCATTGAGGCAACATCAAAATTACCTATCACAAACCAACCTGGTTTTGCAAGAGGGTCCCATGAGTTTTTGGCCTGGGGCTCAGCGGCCATCTAGGGAAACCTACCAAACTGACACATTTCTGGAAACTAGACACCCGGGGGAGTCCAGAGAGGTATGGCTTGCGTGGGTCCCCCAACATTCTCCTACCCAGAATCCCCTGCAAACCTCAAATTTCGCTGAAAAAATCACTTTTTTCTCAAATTTCTGTGTGGGAAAGTTCTGGAATCTGCGTGGATCCACAAATGTCCTCCCACCCCGCGTTCCCCAAAGTCTTCCGAGAAAAATGGTACCTCACTTGCGTGGGTAGGCTTAGTGCCCGCGACATGAAACGGCGCAAAACGCAACGTGGACACACCACAATTTCACAGCGAAAAATTTCCCATTTTTGGCAAAGTGCCTAGCTGTAGTTTTTGAACCCTAGCTCTGCCGGCACCTAGGAAAACCTAGCAAACATATACATTTTTGAAAACTAGACACCCAGGGGAATCCAGGATGGGGCGACTTGACTGGCTCCCACCAGGTTCTGTTACCCAGAATCCCTTGCAAACCTAAACAATTGTCAAAAAATCCACATTTTCCTCACATTTCCGTGGTGGAAAGTTCTAGAATCTGTGCGGATCCACAAATTTCCAACCACACCGTGGCCCCCAAAGTCTTTCGACAAAAATGGTACCTCACTTGTGTGGGTAGGCCTAGTGCCCGCGACAGGAAACGGCACGAAACGCAACTTGGGTACACCACAATTTCCCAGTGAAAAATGACCCTTTTTTGGAAAAGTGCCTAGCTGTAGTTTTTGAACCCTAGCTCTGCCGGCACCTAGGAAAACCTAGCAAACATATACATTTTTGAAAACTAGACACCCAGGGGAATCCAGGATGGGGCAACTTGACTGGCTCCCACCAGGTTCTGTTACCCAGAATCCCTTGCAAACCTAAACAATTGTCAAAAAATCCACATTATCCTCACATTTCCGTGGTGGAAAGTTCTAGAATCTGCGCGGATCCACAAATTTCCAACCACACCGTGGCCCCCAAAGTCTTTCGAGAAAAATGGTACCTCACTTGTGTGGGTAGGCCTAGTGCCCGCGACAGGAAACGGCGCGAAACGCAACTTGGGTACACCACAATTTCCCAGTGAAAAATGACCCTTTTTTGGCAAAGTGCCTAGCTGTAGTTTTTGAACCCTAGCTCTGCCGGCACCTAGGGAAACCTAGCAAACATATACATTTTTGAAAATTAGACACCCAGGGGAATCCAGGATGGGGTAACTTGACTGGCTCCCACCAGGTTCTGTTACCCAGAATCCCCTGCAAACCTAACAAATTGTCAAAAAAACCACATTTTCCTCACATTTCCGTGGTGGAAAGTTCTGGAATCTACGCGGATCCACAAATTTCCACCCACCCCGTGGTCCCCAAAGTCTTCTGAGAAAAATGGTACCTCACTTGTGTGGGTAGGCCTAGTGACCGCAATAGGAAACGGTGCGAAACGCAACATGGCGACACCAAAATTTCACATTGAAAAATGACCCTTTTTTGGCAAAGTGCCTAGCTGTAGTTTTTGAATCCTAGCTCTGCCGGCACCTAGGGAAACCTAGCAAACCTATACATTTTTGAAAACTAGACACCCAGGGGAATCCAGGATGGGGTGACTTGACTGGCTCCCACCAGGTTCTGTTACCCAGAATCCCTTGCAAACCTAAAACATTTTCAAAACAAACACATTTTCTTCACATTTCCGTGGTGGAAAGTTCTGGAATATGCGTGGATCCACAAATTTCCACCCACCCCGCATTCCCCAATCTCTTCCGAGAAAAATGGTACCTCACTTGCATGGGTGGGTCAAAGACCCGCAACAGGCAAGGGCCCTAAACCCATTGAGGCAACATCAAAATTACCTATCATAAACCAACCTGGTTTTGCAAGGGGGTCCCATGAGTTTATGGCCTGGGGCTCAGCGGCCATCTAGGGAAACCTACCAAACCCACACATTTCTGGAAACTAGACACAAAGGGGAGTCCAGCGAGGTATGGCTTGCGTGGGTGCCCCAACATTCTCCTACCCAGAATCCCCTGCAAACCTCAAATTTCACAGAAAAAATCACTTTTTTCTCAAATTTCTGTATGGGAAAGTTCTGGAATCTGCGTGGATCCACAAATTTCCTCCCACCCAGCGTTCCCCAAGGTCTCCCGATAAAAATGGTACCTCACTTGCGTGGGTGGGTCAAGGACCCACGACAGGTAAGGGCCCAAAACCTATTGAGGCGACATCAAAATTACCTATCACAAACCAACCTGGTTTTGCAAGGAGGGTCCCATGAGTTTTTGGCCCGGGGCTCGGCGGCCATCTAGGGAAACCTTCCAAACCCACACATTTCTGGAAACTAGACACCCAGGGGAGTCCAGCGAGGTATGGCTTGCGTGGGTCCCCCAACATTCTCCTACCCAGAATCCCCTGCAAACCTCAAATTTCGCTGAAAAAATCACTTTTTTCTCAAATTTCTGTGTGGGCAAGTTCTGGAATCTGCGTGGATCCACAAATGTCCTCCCACCCCGCATTCCCCAAAGTCTTCCGAGAAAAATGGTACCTCACTTGCGTGGGTAGGCCTAGTGCCCGCAACATGAAACGGCGCAAAACGCAACGTGGACACACCACAATTTCACAGCGAAAAATTACCCATTTTTGGCAAAGTGCCTAGCTGTAGTTTTTGAACCCTAGCACTGCCGGCACCTAGGAAAACCTAGCAAACATATACATTTTTGAAAACTAGACACCCAGGGGAATCCAGGATGGGGCGACATGACTGGCTCCCACCAGGTTCTGGTACCCAGAATCCCTTGCAAACCTAAACAATTGTCAAAAAATCCACATTTTCCTCACATTTCCGTGGTGGAAAGTTCTAGAATCTGCGCGGATCCACAAATTTCCACCCACCCCGTGGCCCCCAAAGTCTTTCGAGAAAAAAGGTACCTCACTTGTGTGGGTAGGCCTAGTGCCCGCGAAAGGAAACGGCACGAAACGCAATGTGGCGACACCACAATTTCACAGTGAAAAATGACCCTTTTTTGGCAAAGTGCCTAGCTGTAGTCTTTGAACCCTAGGTCTGCCGGCACCTAGGGAAACCTAGCAAACCTATACATTTTTGAAAATTAGACACCCAGGGGAATCCAGGATGGGGTGACTTGACTGGCTCCCACCAGGTTCTGTTACCCAGAATCCCTTGCAAACCTAAAAAATTGTCAAAAAAACCACATTTTCCTCACATTTCCGTGGTGGAAAGTTATGGAATCTGCGCGGATCCACAAATTTCCACCCACCCCGTGGTCCCCAAAGTCTTCCGAGAAAAATGGTACCTCACTTGTGTGGGTAGGCCTAGTGCCCGCGACAGGAAACGGCGCGAAACGCAACTTGGGTACACCACAATTTCCCAGTGAAAAATGACCCTTTTTTGGCAAAGTGCCTAGCTGTAGTTTTTGAACCCTAGCTCTGCCGGCACCTAGGGAAACCTAGCAAACCTATACATTTTTGAAAACTAGACACCCAGGGGAATCCAGGATGGGGTGACTTGACTGGCTCCCACCAGGTTCTGTTACCCAGAATTTCTTGCAAACCTAAAACAATGTCCAAAAAAACACAGTTTTCCTCACATTTCCTTGGTGGAAAGTTCTGGAATCTGTGCGGATCCACAAATTTCCACCCACCCCGTGTTCCCCAAAGTCTTCCGAGAAAAATGGTACCTCACTTGTGTGGGTAGGCCTAGTGCCCGTGACAGGAAACAGCACGAAACGCAACGTGGCGAGACCACAATTTCACAGTGAAAAATGACCCTTTTTTGGCAAAGTGCCTAGCTGTAGTCTTTGAACCCTAGCTCTGCCGGCACCTAGGGAAACCTAGCAAACCTATACATTTTTGAAAATTAGACACCAAGGGGAATCCAGGATGGGGTGACTTGACTGGCTCCCACCAGGTTCTGTTACCCAGAATCCCTTGCAAACCTAAACAATTGTCAAAACAAACACATTTTCCTCACATTTCCGTGGTGGAAAGTTCTGGAATCTGCGCGGATCCACACATTTCCACCCACCCTGTGTTCCCCAAAGTCTTCAGAGAAAAATGGTACCTCACTTGTGTGGGTAGGCCTAGTGCCCGCAACAGGAAACGGCACGAAACGCAATGTGGCGACACCACAATTTCACATTGAAAAATGACCCTTTTTTGGCAAAGTGCCTAGCTGTAGTTTTTTAACCCTAGCTCTGCCGGCACCTAGGGAAACCTAGCAAACCTATACATTTTTGAAAACTAGACACCCAGGGGAATCCAGGATGGGGTGACTTGCCTGGCTCCCACCAGGTTCTGTTACCCAGAATCCCTTGCAAACCAAAAAATTGTCAAAAAAACACATTTTCCTCACATTTCCGTGGTGGAAAGTTTTGGAATCTGCGCGGATCCACAAATTTCCACCCACCCCATGGCCCACAAAGTCTTTCGAGAAAAATGGTACCTCACTTGTGTGGGTAGGCCTAGTGCCCGCGACAGGAAACGGCACGAAACGCAATGTGGCGACACCACAATTTCACAGTGAAAAATGACCCTTTTTTGGCAAAGTGCCTAGCTGTAGTCTTTGAACCCTAGCTCTGCCGGCACCTAGGGAAACCTAGCAAACCTATACATTTTTGAAAATTAGACACCAAGGGGAATCCAGGATGGGGTGACTTGACTGGCTCCCACCAGGTTCTGTTACCCAGAATCCCTTGCAAACCTAAACAATTGTCAAAAAAAACACATTTTCCTCACATTTCCGTGGTGGAAAGTTCTGGAATCTGCGTGGATCCACACATTTCCACCCACCCTGTGTTCCCCAAAGTCTTCCGAGAAAAATGGTACCTCACTTGTGTGGGTAGGCCTAGTGACCGCAATAGGAAACGGTGCGAAAAGCAACATGGCGACACCAAAATTTCACATTGAAAAATGACCCTTTTTTGGCAAAGTGCCTAGCTGTAGTTTTTGAACCCTAGCTCTGCCGACACCTAGGGAAACCTAGCAAGCCTATACATTTTTGAAAACTAGACACCCAGGGGAATCCAGGATGGGGTGACTTGACTGGCTCCCACCAGGTTCTGTTACCCAGAATCCCTTGCAAACCTAAATAATTGTCAAAACAAACACATTTTCTTCACATTTCCGTGGTGGAAAGTTCTGGAATATGCGTGGATCCACAAATTTCCACCCACCCCGCATTCCCCAATCTCTTCCGAGAAAAATGGTACCTCACTTGCATGGGTGGGTCAAGGACCCGCGACAGGCAAGGGCCCTAAACCCATTGAGGCAACATCAAAATTACCAATCACAAACCAACCTGGTTTTGCAAGGGGGGTCCCATGAGTTTTTGGCCTGGGGCTCAGCGGCCATCTAGGGAAACCTACCAAACCCACATATTTCTGGAAACTAGACACAAGGGGGAGTCCAGCGAGGTATGGCTTGCGTGGGTCCCCCAACATTCTCCTACCCAGAATCCCCTGCAAACCTCAAAATTTCACAGAAAAAATCACTTTTTCTCAAATTTCTGTGTGGGAAAGTTCTGGAATCTGCGTGGATCCACAAATTTCCTCCCACCCAGCGTTCCCCAAGGTCTCCCGATAAAAATGGTACCTCACTTGCGTGGGTGGGTCAAGGACCCGCGACAGGTAAGGTCCCAAAACCTATTGAGGTGACATCAAAATTACCTATCAGAAACCAACCTGGTTTTGCAAGGAGGGTCCCATGAGTTTTTGGCCCGGGCTCGGCGGCCATCTAGGGAAACCTACCAAACCGACACATTTCTGGAAACTAGACACCCGGGGGAGTCCAGCGAGGAATGGCTTGCGTGGGTCCCCCAACATTCTCCTACCCAGAATCCCCTGCAAACCTCAAATTTCGCTGAAAAAATCACTTTTTTCTCAAATTTCTGTGTGGGAAAGTTCTGGAATCTGCGTGGATCCACAAATGTCCTCCCACCCCGCGTTCCCCAAAGTCTTCAGAGAAAAATGGTACCTCACTTGCGTGGGTAGGCTTAGTGCCCACGACATGAAACGGCGCAAAACGCAACGTGGACACACCACAATTCCACCGCGAAAAATTACCCATTTTTGGCAAAGTGCCTAGCTGTAGTTTTTGAACCCTAGCTCTGCCGGCACCTAGGAAAACCTAGCAAACATATACATTTTTGAAAACTAGACACCCAGGGGAATCCAGGATGGGGCGACTTGACTGGCTCCCACCAGGTTCTGTTACCCAGAATCCCTTGCAAACCTAAACAATTGTCAAAAAATCCACATTTTCCTCACATTTCCGTGGTGGAAAGTTCTAGAATCTGTGCGGATCCACAAATTTCCAACCACACCGTGGCCCCCAAAGTCTTTCGACAAAAATGGTACCTCACTTGTGTGGGTAGGCCTAGTGCCCGCGACAGGAAACGGCGCGAAACGCAACTTGGGTACACCACAATTTCCCAGTGAAAAATGACCCTTTTTTGGAAAAGTGCCTAGCTGTAGTTTTTGAACCCTAGCTCTGCCGGCACCTAGGGAAACCTAGCAAACCTATACATTTTTGAAAACTAGACACCCAGGGGAATCCAGGATGGGGTGACTTGACTGGCTCCCACCATGTTCTGTTACCCAGAATTTCTTGCAAACCTAAAACAATGTCCAAAAAACACAGTTTTCCTCACATTTCCTTGGTGGAAAGTTCTGGAATCTGTGCGGATCCACAAATTTACACCCACCCCGTGTTCCCCAAAGTCTTCCGAGAAAAATGGTACCTCACTTGTGTGGGTAGGCCTAGTGCCCGTGACAGGAAACAGCACGAAACGCAACGTGGCGACACCACAATTTCACAGTGAAAAATGACCCTTTTTTGGCAAAGTGCCTAGCTGTAGTCTTTGAACCCTAGCTCTGCCGGCACCTAGGGAAACCTAGCAAACCTATACATTTTTGAAAATTAGACACCAAGGGGAATCCAGGATGGGGTGACTTGACTGGCTCCCACCATGTTCTGTTACCCAGAATCCCTTGCAAACCTAAACAATTGTCCAAAAAAACACATTTTCCTCACATTTCCGTGGTGGAAAGTTCTGGAATCTGCGCGGATCCACAAATCTCCACCCACCCCGTGGTCCCCAAAGTCTTCCGAGAAAAATGGTACCTCACTTGTGTGGGTAGGCCTAGTGCCCGCGACAGGAAACCCGCGTGAAACGCAACGTGGCGACACCAAAATTTCAGAGTGAAAAATGACCCTTTTTTGGCAAAGTGCCTAGCTGTAGTTTTTGAACCCTAGCTCTGCCGGCACCTAGGGAAACCTAGCAAACCTATACATTTTTGAAAGCTAGACACCCAGGGGAATCACGTATGGGGTGACTAGACTGGCTCCCACCAGGTTCTGTTACCCAGAATCCCTTGCAAACCTAAACAATTGTCAAAACAAACACATTTTCCTCACATTTCCGTGGTGGAAAGTTCTGGAATCTGCGCGGATCCACAAATTTCCACCCACCCTGTGTTCCCCAAAGTCTTCAGAGAAAAATGGTACCTCACTTGTGTGGGTAGGCCTAGTGCCCGCGACAGGAAACGGCACGAAACGCAATGTGGCGACACCACAATTTCACATTGAAAAATGACCCTTTTTTGGCAAAGTGCCTAGCTGTAGTTTTTTAACCCTAGCTCTGCCGGCACCTAGGGAAACCTAGCAAACCTATACATTTTTGAAAACTAGACACCCAGGGGAATCCAGGATGGGGTGACTTGCCTGGCTCCCACCAGGTTCTGTTACCCAGAATCCCTTGCAAACCTAAAAAATTGTCAAAAAATCCACATTTTCCTCACATTTCCGTGGTGGAAAGTTCTAGAATCTGTGCGGATCCACAAATTTCCAACCACACCGTGGCCCCCAAAGTCTTTCGACAAAAATGGTACCTCACTTGTGTGGGTAGGCCTAGTGCCCGCGACAGGAAACGGCGCGAAACGCAACTTGGGTACACCACAATTTCCCAGTGAAAAATGACCCTTTTTTGGAAAAGTGCCTAGCTGTAGTTTTTGAACCCTAGCTCTGCCGGCACCTAGGGAAACCTAGCAAACCTATACATTTTTGAAAACTAGACACCCAGGGGAATCCAGGATGGGGTGACTTGACTGGCTCCCACCATGTTCTGTTACCCAGAATTTCTTGCAAACCTAAAACAATGTCCAAAAAAACTCAGTTTTCCTCACATTTCCTTGGTGGAAAGTTCTGGAATCTGTGCGGATCCACAAATTTCCACCCACCCCGTGTTCCCCAAAGTCTTCCGAGAAAAATGGTACCTCACTTGGGTGGGTAGGCCTAGTGCCCGCGACAGGAAACCCGCGTGAAACGCAACGTGGCGACACCAAAATTTCACAGTGAAAAACGACCCTTTTTTGGCAAAGTGCCTAGCTGTAGTTTTTGAACCCTAGCTCTGCCGGCACCTAGGGAAACCTAGCAAACCTATACATTTTTGAAAGCTAGACACCCAGGGGAATCCCGTATGGGGTGACTAGACTGGCTCCCACCAGGTTCTGTTACCCAGAATCCCTGGCAAACCTAAACAATTGTCAAAACAAACACATTTTCCTCACATTTCCGTGGTGGAAAGTTCTGGAATCTGCGCGGATCCACAAATTTCCACCCACCCTGTGTTCCCCAAAGTCTTCAGAGAAAAATGTACCTCACTTGTGTGGGTAGGCCTAGTGCCCGCGACAGGAAACGGCACGAAACGCAATGTGGCGACACCACAATTTCACATTGAAAAATGACCCTTTTTTGGCAAAGTGCCTAGCTGTAGTTTTTTAACCCTAGCTCTGCCGGCACCTAGGGAAACCTAGCAAACCTATACATTTTTGAAAACTAGACACCCAGGGGAATCAAGGATGGGGTGACTTGCCTGGCTCCCACCAGGTTCTGTTACCCAGAATCCCTTGCAAACCTAAAAAATTGTCAAAAAAACACATTTTCCTCACATTTCCGTGGTGGAAAGTTCTGGAATCTGCGCGGATCCACAAATTTCCACCCACCCCGTGGCCCACAAAGTCTTTCGAGAAAAATGGTACCTCACTTGTGTGGGTAGGCCTAGTGCCCGCGACAGGAAACGGCACGAAACGCAATGTGGCGACACCACAATTTCACAGTGAAAAATGACCCTTTTTTGGCAAAGTGCCTAGCTGTAGTCTTTGAACCCTAGGTCTGCCGGCACCTAGGGAAACCTAGCAAACCTATACATTTTTGAAAATTAGACACCCAGGGGAATCCAGGATGGGGTGACTTGACTGGCTCCCACCAGTTTCTGTTACCCAGAATCCCTTGCAAACCTAAATAATTGTCAAAACAAACACATTTTCTTCACATTTCCGTGGTGGAAAGTTCTGGAATATGCGTGGATCCACAAATTTCCACCCACCCCGCATTCCCCAATCTCTTCCGAGAAAAATGGTACCTCACTTGCATGGGTGGGTCAAGGACCCGCGACAGGCAAGGGCCCTAAACCCATTGAGGCAACATCAAAATTACCAATCACAAACCAACCTGGTTTTGCAAGGGGGGTCCCATGAGTTTTTGGCCTGGGGCTCAGCGGCCATCTAGGGAAACCTACCAAACCCACATATTTCTGGAAACTAGACACAAGGGGGAGTCCAGCGAGGTATGGCTTGCGTGGGTCCCCCAACATTCTCCTACCCAGAATCCCCTGCAAACCTCAAATTTCACAGAAAAAATCACTTTTTTCTCAAATTTCTGTGTGGGAAAGTTCTGGAATCTGCGTGGATCCACAAATTTCCTCCCACCCAGCATTCCCCCAGGTCTCCCGATAAAAATGGTACCTCACTTGCGTGGGTGGGTCAAGGACCCGTGACAGGTAAGGGCCCAAAACCTATTGAGGTGACATCAAAATTACCTATCACAAACCAACCTGGTTTTGCAAGGAGGGTCCCATGAGTTTTTGGCCCGGGGCTCGGCGGCCATCTAGGGAAACCTACCAAACCGACACATTTCTGGAAACTAGACACCCAGGGGAGTCCAGCGAGGTATGGCTTGCGTGGGTCCCTCAACATTCTCCTACCCAGAATCCCCTGCAAACCTCAAATTTCGCTGAAAAAATCACTTTTTCTCAAATTTCTGTGTGGGAAAGTTCTGGAATCTGCGTGGATCCACAAATGTCCTCCCACCCCGCGTTCCCCAAAGTCTTCCGAGAAAAATGGTACCTCACTTGCGTGGGTAGGCTTAGTGCCCACGACATGAAACGGCGCAAAACGCAACGTGGACACACCACAATTCCACAGCGAAAAATTACCCATTTTTGGCAACGTGCCTAGCTGTAGTTTTTGAACCCTAGCTCTGCCGGCACCTAGGAAAACCTAGCAAACATATACATTTTTGAAAACTAGACACCCAGGGGAATCCAGGATGGGGCGACTTGACTGGCTCCCACCAGGTTCTGTTACCCAGAATCCCTTGCAAATCTAAACAATTGTCAAAAAATCCACATTTTCCTCACATTTCCGTGGTGGAAAGTTCTAGAATCTGTGCGGATCCACAAATTTCCAACCACACCGTGGCCCCCAAAGTCTTTCGACAAAAATGGTACCTCACTTGTGTGGGTAGGCCTAGTGCCCGCGACAGGAAACGGCGCGAAACGCAACTTGGGTACACCACAATTTCCCAGTGAAAAATGACCCTTTTTTGGAAAAGTGCCTAGCTGTAGTTTTTGAACCCTAGCTCTGCCGGCACCTAGGGAAACCTAGCAAACCTATACATTTTTGAAAACTAGACACCCAGGGGAATCCAGGATGGGGTGACTTGACTGGCTCCCATCAGGTTCTGTTACCCGGAATCCCTTGCAAACCTAAAAATGTTTCCAAAAAAACAAATTTTCCTCACATTTCCTTGGTGGAAAGTACTGGAATCTGCGTGGATCCACAAATTTCCACCCACCCCGTGTTCCCCAAAGTCTTCAGAGAAAAATGGTACCTCACTTGTGTGGGTAGGCCTAGTGCCCATGACAGGAAACGGCACAAAACGCAACGTGGCGACACCACAATTTCACAGTGAAAAATGACCCTTTTTTGGCAAAGTGCCTAGCTGTTGTCTTTGAACCCTAGCTCTGCCGGCACCTAGGGAAACCTAGCAAACCTATACATTTTTGAAAATTAGACATCCAGGGGAATCCAGGATGGGGTGACTTTACTGGCTCCCACCAGGTTCTGTTACCCAGAATCCCTTGCAAACCTAAAAAATTGTCCAAAAAAACAAATTTTCCTCACATTTCCGTGGTGGAAAGTTCTGGAATCTGCGCAGATCCACAAATCTCCACCCACCCCGTGGTCCCCAAAGTCTTCCGAGAAAAATGGTACCTCACTTGTGTGGGTAGGCCTAGTGCCCGCGACAGGAAACCCGCGTGAAACGCAACGTGGCGACACCAAAATTTCACAGTGAAAAATGACCCTTTTTTGGCAAAGTGCCTAGCTGTAGTTTTTGAACCCTAGCTCTGCCGGCACCTAGGGAAATCTAGCAAACCTATACATTTTTGAAAGCTAGACACCCAGGGGAATCCAGGATGGGGTGACTTGACTGGCTCCCACCAGGTTCTGTTACCCAGAATCCCTTGCAAACCTAAACAATTGTCAAAACAAACACATTTTCCTCACATTTCCGTGGTGGAAAGTTCTGGAATCTGCGCGGATCCACAAATTTCCACCCACCCTGTGTTCCCCAAAGTCTTCAGAGAAAAATGGTACCTCACTTGTGTGGGTAGGCCTAGTGCCCGTGACAGGAAACGGCACGAAACGCAATGTGGCGACACCACAATTTCACATTGAAAAATGACCCTTTTTTGGCAAAGTGCCTAGCTGTAGTTTTTTAACCCTAGCTCTGCCGGTACCTAGGGAAACCTAGCAAACCTATACATTTTTGAAAACTAGACACCCAGGGGAATCCAGGATGGGGTGACTTGACTGGCTCCCACCAGGTTCTGTTACCCAGAATCCCTTGCAAACCTAAACAATTGTCAAAAAACCCACATTTTCCTCACATTTCCGTGGTGGAAAGTTCTGGAATCTGCGCGGATCCACAAATTTCCACCCACCCCGTGGCCCACAAAGTCTTCCGAGAAAAATGGAACCTCACTTGTGTGGGTAGGCCTAGTGCCCGTGACAGGAAACGGCACGAAACGCAATGTGGCGACACCACAATTTCACAGTGAAAAATGACCTTTTTTTGGCAAAGTGCCTAGCTGTAGTTTTTGAACCCTAGCTCTGACGGCACCTAGGGAAACCTAGCAAACCTATACATTTTTGAAAACTAGACACCCAGGGGAATCCAGGATGGGGTGACTTGACTGGCTCCCACCATGTTCTGTTACTCAGAATTTCTTGCAAACCTAAAACAATGTCCAAAAAACACAGTTTTCCTCACATTTCCTTGGTGGAAAGTTCTGGAATCTGTGCGGATCCACAAATTTCCACCCACCCCGTGTTCCCCAAAGTCTTCCGAGAAAAATGGTACCTCACTTGTGTGGGTAGGCCTAGTGCCCGTGACAGGAAACAGCACGAAACGCAACGTGGCGACACCACAATTTCACAGTGAAAAATGACCCTTTTTTGGTAAAGTGCCTAGCTGTAGTCTTTGAACCCTAGCTCTGCCGGCACCTAGGGAAACCTAGCAAACCTATACATTTTTGAAAATTAGACACCAAGGGGAATCCAGGATGGGGTGACTTGACTGGCTCCCACGAGGTTCTGTTACCCAGAATCCCTTGCAAACCTAAAAATTGTCCAAAAAACACATTTTCCTCACATTTCCGTGGTGGAAAGTTCTGGAATCTGCGCGGATCCACAAATCTCCACCCACCCCGTGGTCCCCAAAGTCTTCCGAGAAAAATGGTACCTCACTTGTGTGGGTAGGCCTAGTGCCCGCGACAGGAAACCCGCGTGAAACGCAACGTGGCGACACCAAAATTTCACAGTGAAAAATGACCCTTTTTTGGCAAAGTGCCTAGCTGTAGTTTTTGAACCCTAGCTCTGCCGGCACCTAGGGAAACCTAGCAAACCTATACATTTTTGAAAGCTAAACACCCAGGGGAATCCAGGATGGGGTGACTTGACTGGCTCCCACCAGGTTCTGTTACCCAGAATCCCTTGCAAACCTAAAAATTGTCAAAAAAACACATTTTCCTCACATTTCCGTGGTGGAAAGTTCTGGAATCTGCGCGGATCCACAAATTTCCACCCACCCCGTGGTCCCCAAAGTCTTCCGAGAAAAATGGTACCTCACTTGTGTGGGTAGGCCTAGTGACCGCAATAGGAAACGGTGCGAAACGCAACATGGCGACACCAAAATTTCACATTGAAAAATGACCCTTTTTTGGCAAAGTGCCTAGCTGTAGTTTTTGAACCCTAGCTCTGCCGGCACCTAGGGAAACCTAGCAAACCTATACATTTTTGAAAACTAGACACTCAGGGGAATCCAGGATGGGGTGACTTGAATGGCTCCCACCAGGTTCTGTTACCCAGAATCCCTTGCAAACCTAAATAATTGTCAAAACAAACACATTTTCTTCACATTTCCGTGGTGGAAAGTTCTGGAATATGCGTGGATCCACAAATTTCCACCCACCCCGCATTCCCCAATCTCTTCCGAGAAAAATGGTACCTCACTTGCATGGGTGGGTCAAGGACCCGCGACAGGCAAGGGCCCTAAACCCATTGAGGCAACATCAAAATTACCTATCACAAACCAACCTGGTTTTGCAAGGGGGGTCCCATGAGTTTTTGGCCTGGGGCTCAGCGGCCATCTAGGGAAACCTACCAAACCGACACATTTCTGGAAACTAGACACCCGGGGGAGTCCAGAGAGGTATGGCTTGCGTGGGTCCCCCAACATTCTCCTACCCAGAATCCCCTGCAAACCTCAAATTTCGCTGAAAAAATCACTTTTTTCTCAAATTTCTGTGTGGGAAAGTTCTGGAATCTGCGTGGATCCACAAATGTCCTCCCACCCCGCGTTCCCCAAAGTCTTCCGAGAAAAATGGTACCTCACTTGCGTGGGTAGGCTTAGTGCCCGCGACATGAAACGGCGCAAAACGCAACGTGGACACACCACAATTTCACAGCGAAAAATTACCCATTTTTGGCAAAGTGCCTAGCTGTAGTTTTTGAACCCTAGCTCTGCCGGCACCTAGGAAAACCTAGCAAACATATACATTTTTGAAAACTAGACACCCAGGGGAATCCAGGATGGGGCGACTTGACTGGCTCCCACCAGGTTCTGTTACCCAGAATCCCTTGCAAACCTAAACAATTGTCAAAAAATCCACATTTTCCTCACATTTCCGTGGTGGAAAGTTCTAGAATCTGTGCGGATCCACAAATTTCCAAACACACCGTGGCCCCCAAAGTCTTTCGCCAAAAATGGTACCTCACTTGTGTGGGTAGGCCTAGTGCCCGCGACAGGAAACGGCGCGAAACGCAACTTGGGTACACCACAATTTCCCAGTGAAAAATGACCCTTTTTTGGAAAAGTGCCTAGCTGTAGTTTTTGAACCCTAGCTCTGCCGGCACCTAGGAAAACCTAGCAAACATATACATTTTTGAAAACTAGACACCCAGGGGAATCCAGGATGGGGCAACTTGACTGGCTCCCACCAGGTTCTGTTACCCAGAATCCCTTGCAAACCTAAACAATTGTCAAAAAATCCACATTATCCTCACATTTCCGTGGTGGAAAGTTCTAGAATCTGCGCGGATCCACAAATTTCCAACCACACCGTGGCCCCCAAAGTCTTTCGAGAAAAATGGTACCTCACTTGTGTGGGTAGGCCTAGTGCCCGCGACAGGAAACGGCGCGAAACGCAACTTGGGTACACCACAATTTCCCAGTGAAAAATGACCCTTTTTTGGCAAAGTGCCTAGCTGTAGTTTTTGAACCCTAGCTCTGCCGGCACCTAGGGAAACCTAGCAAACATATACATTTTTGAAAATTAGACACCCAGGGGAATCCAGGATGGGGTGACTTGACTGGCTCCCACCAGGTTCTGTTACCCAGAATCCCTTGCAAACCTAAAAAATTGTCAAAAAAACCACATTTTCCTCACATTTCCGTGGTGGAAAGTTCTGGAATCTGCGCGGATCCACAAATTTCCACCCACCCCGTGGTCCCCAAAGTCTTCTGAGAAAAATGGTACCTCACTTGTGTGGGTAGGCCTAGTGACCGCAATAGGAAACGGTGCGAAACGCAACATGGCGACACCAAAATTTCACATTGAAAAATGACCCTTTTTTGGCAAAGTGCCTAGCTGTAGTTTTTGAACCCTAGCTCTGCCGGCACCTAGGGAAACCTAGCAAACCTATACATTTTTGAAAACTAGACACCCAGGGGAATCCAGGATGGGGTGACTTGACTGGCTCCCACCAGGTTCTGTTACCCAGAATCCCTTGCAAACCTAAAACATTTTCAAAACAAACACATTTTCTTCACATTTCCGTGGTGGAAAGTTCTGGAATATGCGTGGATCCACAAATTTCCACCCACCCCGCATTCCCCAATCTCTTCCGAGAAAAATGGTACCTCACTTGCATGGGTGGGTCAAAGACCCGCAACAGGCAAGGGCCCTAAACCCATTGAGGCAACATCAAAATTACCTATCATAAACCAACCTGGTTTTGCAAGGGGGGTCCCATGAGTTTATGGCCTGGGGCTCAGCGGCCATCTAGGGAAACCTACCAAACCCACACATTTCTGGAAACTAGACACAAGGGGGAGTCCAGCGAGGTATGGCTTGCGTGGGTCCCCCAACATTCTCCTACCCAGAATCCCCTGCAAACCTCAAATTTCACAGAAAAAAATCACTTTTTTCTCAAATTTCTGTATGGGAAAGTTCTGGAATCTGCGTGGATCCACAAATTTCCTCCCACCCAGCGTTCCCCCAGGTCTCCCGATAAAAATGGTACCTCACTTGCGTGGGTGGGTCAAGGACCCACGACAGGTAAGGGCCCAAAACCTATTGAGGCGACATCAAAATTAGCTATCACAAACCAACCTGGTTTTGCAAGGAGGGTCCCATGAGTTTTTGGCCCGGGGCTCGGCGGCCATCTAGGGAAACCTTCCAAACCCACACATTTCTGGAAACTAGACACCCGGGGGAGTCCAGCGAGGTATGGCTTGCGTGGGTCCCCCAACATTCTCCTACCCAGAATCCCCTGCAAACCTCAAATTTCGCTGAAAAAATCACTTTTTTCTCAAATTTCTGTGTGGGCAAGTTCTGGAATCTGCGTGGATCCACAAATGTCCTCCCACCCCGCATTCCCCAAAGTCTTCCGAGAAAAATGGTACCTCACTTGCGTGGGTAGGCCTAGTGCCCGCAACATGAAACGGCGCAAAAACGCAACGTGGACACACCACAATTTCACAGCGAAAAATTACCCATTTTTGGCAAAGTGCCTAGCTGTAGTTTTTGAACCCTAGCACTGCCGGCACCTAGGAAAACCTAGCAAACATATAAATTTTTGAAAACTAGACACCCAGGGGAATCCAGGATGGGGCGACATGACTGGCTCCCACCAGGTTCTGGTACCCAGAATCCCTTGCAAACCTAAACAATTGTCAAAAAATCCACATTTTCCTCACATTTCCGTGGTGGAAAGTTCTAGAATCTGCGCGGATCCACAAATTTCCACCCACCCCGTGGCCCCCAAAGTCTTTCGAGAAAAATGGTACCTCACTTGTGTGGGTAGGCCTAGTGCCCGCGACAGGAAACGGCGTGAAACGCAATGTGGCGACACCACAATTTCCCAGTGAAAAATGACCCTTTTTTGGCAAAGTGCCTAGCTGTAGTTTTTGAACCCTAGCTCTGCCGGCACCTAGGGAAACCTAGCAAACCTATACATTTTTGAAAACTAGACACCCAGGGGAATCCAGGATGGGGTGACTTGACTGGCTCCCACCAGGTTCTGTTACCCAGAATCCCTTGCAAACCTAAGAAAAGTCCAAAAAAACACATTTTGCTCACATTTCCTTGGTGGAAAGTTCTGGAATCTGCGCGGATCCACAAATTTCTACCCACCCCGTGTTCCCCAAAGTCTTCCTAGAAAAATGGTACCTCACTTGTGTGGGTAGGCCTAGTGCCCGCGACAGGAAACGGCACGAAACGCAACGTGGCGACACCACAATTTCACAGTGAAAAATGACCCTTTTTTGGCAAAGTGCCTAGCTGTAGTCTTTGAACCCTAGCTCTGCCGGCACCTAGGGAAACCTAGCAAACCTATACATTTTTGAAAATTAGACACACAGGGGAATCCAGGATGGGGTGACTTGACTGGCTCCCACCAGGTTCTGTTACCCAGAATCCCTTGCAAACCTAAACAATTGTCAAAAAAAACACATTTTCCTCACATTTCCGTGGTGGAAAGTTCTGGAATATGCGTGGATCCACAAATTTCCACCCACCCCGCGTTCCCCAAACTCTTCCAAGAAAAATGGTACCTCACTTGCATGGGTGGGTCAAAGACCCGCGACAGGCAAGGGCCCTAAACCTATTGAGGCAACATCAAAATTACCTATCACAAACCAACCTGGTTTTGCAAGGGGGGTCCCATGAGTTTTTGGCTCGGGGCTCGGCGGCCATCTAGGGAAACCTACCAAACCCACACATTTCTGGAAACTAGACACAAGGGGAGTCCAGCGAGGTATGGCTTGCGTGGGTCCCCCAACATTCTCCTACCCAGAATCCCCTGCAAACCTCAAATTTCGCTGAAAAAAATCACTTTTTTCTCAAATTTCTGTGTGGGAAAGTTCTGGAATCTGCGTGGATCCACACATTTCCTCCCACCCAGCGTTCCCCCAGGTCTCCCAATAAAAATGATACCTCACTTGCGTGGGTGGGTCAAGGACCCGCGACAGGCAAGGGCCCAAAACCTATTGAGGCGACATCAAAATTACCTATCAGAAACCAACCTGGTTTTGCAAGGGGGGTCCCATGAGTTTTTGGCCCAGGGCTCGGCGGCCATCTAGGGAAACCTACCAAACCCACACATTTCTGGAAACTAGACACCCGGGGGAGTCCAGCGAGGTATGGCTTGCGTGGGTCCCCCAACATTCTCCTACCCAGAATCCCCTGCAAACCTCAAATTTCGCTGAAAAAATCACTTTTTTCTCAAATTTCTGTGTGGGAAAGTTCTGGAATCTGCGTGGATCCACACATTTCCTCCCACCCAGCGTTCCCCCAGGTCTCCCAATAAAAATGATACCTCACTTGCGTGGGTGGGTCAAGGACCCGCGACAGGCAAGGGCCCAAAACCTATTGAGGCGACATCAAAATTACCTATCAGAAACCAACCTGGTTTTGCAAGGGGGGTCCCATGAGTTTTAGGCCCAGGGCTCGGCGGCCATCTAGGGAAACCTACCAAACCCACACATTTCTGGAAACTAGACACCCGGGGAGTCCAGCGAGGTATGGCTTGCGTGGGTCCCCCAACATTCTCCTACCCAGAATCCCCTGCAAACCTCAAATGTCGCTGAAAAAATCACTTTTTTCTCAAATTTCTGTGTGGGAAAGTTCTGGAATCTGCGTGGATCCACAAATGTCCTCCCACCCTGCGTTCCCCAAGGTCTCCCGATAAAAATCGTACCTCACTTGCGTGGGTGGGTCAAGGACCCGCGACAGGCAAGGGCCCAAAACCTATTGAGGCGACATCAAAATTACCTATCACAAACCAACCTGGTTTTGCAAGGGGGGTGCCATGAGTTTTTGGCCCAGGGCTCGGCGGCCATCTAGGGAAACCTACCAAACCCACACATTTCTGGAAACTAGACACCCGGGGGAGTCTAGCGAGGTATGGCTTGCTTGGGTCCCCCAACTATCTCCTACCCAGAATCCCCTGCAAACCTCAAATTTCGCTGAAAAAATCACTTTTTTCTCAAATTTCTGTGTGGGAAAGTTCTGGAATCTGCGTGGATCCACAAATTTCCTCCCACCCAGCGTTCCCCAAGGTCTCCCGATAAAAATGGTACCTCACTTGCGTGGGTGGGTCAAGGACCCGTGACAGGCAAGAGCCCTAAACCTATTGAGGCAACATCAAAATTACCTATCACAAACCAACCTGGTTTTGCAAGGGCGGTCCCATGAGATTTTGGCCTGGGGCTCGGCGGCCATCTAGGGAAACCTACCAAACCCACACATTTCTGGAAACTAGACACAAGGGGGAGTCCAGTGAGGTATGGCTTACGTGGGTCCCCCAACATTCTCCTACCCAGAATCCCCTCCAAACCTCAAATTTCGCTGAAAAAATCACTTTTTTCTCAAATTTCTGTGTGGAAAAGTTCTGGAATCTGCGTGGATCCACAAATTTTCTCCCACCCAGCGTTCCCCCAGGTCTCCCGATAAAAATGGTACATCACTTGTGTGGGTAGGCATAGTGGCTGCAACAGGAAATGGCCCAAATCGTACTGTGGAGACTTCAAAATTACCTATAAGAAAACTACCTGGTTTTGGGGGAGGGGCACCTGAGAAATGCTGGGGGGTTGGAAATTTGGTGTTACTTTCTGCAGCGTGAAAATTTGAGCACAATAATGCAAGGAAAATGTCACAGTCACATTTTGAGGTTTGCAGGACATTGTGGGTAAGATAACTTGTTGGGATCCACAAGAGAGACATCACCATGTACTCCCATGGGTGTTTAGTTTACGACAAAATCTACAGTTGGTAGGTTATTCTTAGATGAAATGTACACCTTGGCAGAGAGACAAAAAAGACAAAGATTACTGCACAGCCATCTATCCCTCAAGCACACACACATACTGTTTGGATTTGGCACGAGGGCGTGTGATGGTTCAGTTAATAACATTTTATTAACAAGCGATTTCACAAAAATGAAATGCACTGTCAATAATTGAAAGGACAAAAAACGGAACCAATGACTCGCAGCTCGTGAGCTGTAAAGCCACGTCAAGGCACCAACCGCTTTACAGGCCATTCACACACCTTTCATACATGATACACACAAGACCATTCACACCACCAGGCACAAAACCAACACATTACAACATTCACAAAAAGGGACAAGGTACACCCTGCTTGACAAAAACAGAAAATAATTTTTTTTCTACACAACCACCTATTCCTCAAGCACACATACATACTGGTTGGATTTGGCATGGGGGTGAGTGATGGTTCAGTATATATAGTTGTATTAACCAGAGATTTCACAAAAAAGAAATGCACTGTTAATAATTGAAAGGACGAGAAACTGAACCATTGACTCACAGCACCAACCTCTTTACAGGCCATTCATACACCTTTCATATGTGTGAAACATACAAAACCATTCACACTGCCAGCCGCGGGCCCAGCACATTACAACACTCACATCAGCAGACAGCGCCATTCAAGGGCCCATCACTTTCACACGCCCACATTCCTGACACAGCAACCACACCAGCTCACGGATTGCGTGGAGTGGCATTTGGCTAGCAGTGTGTGTAGTGACCAGCAGCTAGTCACTACTCACACACTGCCAGCCAAGCGCCAGTCCACGTACACTGCCAGCCGAGCGCCAGTCCACGCACACCGCCAGCCAAGCGCCAGTCCACACACACCAACAGCCAAGCGCCAGTCCATGCACACCACCAGCCAAGCGCCAGTCCAAACACACCACTAGCCAAGCGCCAGTACAAACACACCGACAGCCAAGCGCCAATCCACGCACACCACCAGCCAAGCGCCAGTCCAAACACACAGCCAGCCAAGCGCCAGTCCAAACACACCGCCAGCCAAGCGGCAGTCCACGCATACCGCCAGCCAAGCGCCAGTCCATGCACACCACCAGCCAAGCGCCAGTCCAAACACACCACCAGCCAAGCGCCAGTCCAAACACACCACCAGCCAAGCGCCAGTCCACGCACACCTCCAGCCAAGCGCCACTCCACGCACACCGCCATCACATTTAGGATTTTTTTATACAAATAAGAAAACACAAACAAATTGCAAATAGATACAAAACTACTAACACAAAATCTGAAACGAAATACACTACACAAATGCCAACCTTGAAACTGAACAAAAATATTAAACAATAGAGACCAGGCAGTTCACTCTACCACTCATGGATGCTCCCAAAAATTATTTTGCGTGTGGTACATTCTAAAACAAGCAGGCACACACAGCCCAGGGTTAGAAGGACACTCGGGGCAGTACATACGAGTCTCCTTCCGCGTACCTCTTCGCCAACAGACTCTACATCTCCTACTGGGAAAGTCTTTTGAGGGTGTGGGAGGAATGTGATCAGGAAAGTGGCGATATTTCAATCTAGCCACATCCTCCACCACTCCAACTCTAGGAACACTTGCCTGTTCCACTAAAACAAGGCTGCCTATTACAGACTCCTGAAACTTAGCAAAAGTCATCTTTGACTCAGGACAAGAATCCTTGAAAACAACAAAAGCATTAAAGGTTGCCAAGTGGAAAAGATGGATAGCCAACTTCTTATACCAAATGTAAGCCTTACGAAGAGCAGCGTAAGGTTCCAACCTCTGATCTACTCTGTCAACACCACCCATGTGCCTATTATAGTCTAAAATGCACACAGGTTTGCGCGCTTCAGCAACCTGACCCCAAACAGTCACAGGTGAAGTGCTTTCATCATGGATGGTAGTCAGCATGTAGACATCTCTCCTGTCTGAAAACTTCACAGCTAGAAGTTCCTCACAACGCAACGCACTGCACTGTCCCCGCACAAGCTTTTGACAAATAAGTTCTTTTGGGAAACCTTTACGGTTAGAGCGGATTGTGCCACAAGCAACAGTGTCCACTTTGGCCAATTCCCTGAACAACCGCACACCAGTGTAGAAGTTATCTACATATAAATGGTGACCTTTGTTAAAAAGTCCTCTACCAAGTTCCCACACAATTTTCTCAGTCACTCCAAAAGTGGACGGACAACCAGGGGGTTAATCCTGGATTCCTTACCCGTGTACACCCTGAAATTAGAGACATATCCAGTCCTACTGTCACACAGCATATACAGCTTAATTCCATAGCGTGCCCTCTTACTAGGAATGTATTGCCTAAAAACCAAGCGGCCCTTGAACAAGACCAAAGACTCATCCACTGCTATTTCTTTCCCTGGAGCATAGATCTCAGAAAATCGATCTACAAAGTGATCAAGGACAGGCCGAATCTTAAAAAGACGGTCACACTTAGGGTGATCACGTGGCAACGCTAAACCATTATCGACAAAATGCAGCATCCGAAGCAGAAGCAAATACCTATCAGGACTCATGACTGCCGGAAATATAGCCGTTGCCATCAAGGGACTAGTAGACCAATATGAAGACATTGATGGCTTCCTTAGTAAGCCCATCAAAAAGTTAAACCCAAGAACTTCTTCATCTCTTCCAGATTTGTAGGAGTCCACCGGGTAGCTCTAGAATGGGGCTTAAGGCTGGCACTGTTGTCCCTCAAAAACTGTTCGGCATACAAATGAGTCTGCTCAACAATCTCTGCCAAAAACACATCGTACATAAACAACTGAAAAACATTTATCGGCAAAAAGTTTTCTGTATTCACTCTACACTCTGGAACACCAGTAAAGTCTGGCAATGCCGGCTGCACCATGCCTGGGGCAACCCAGAGGTCATCACTTCCAACTGGAAGCCTTGCAGCCCCAGGCTGCAACCCAGATGCCTCTTGCCGCACTATACCAATGGGAAGCCTTGCAGCCCCAGGCTGCAGCCCAGATGCCTCTTGGCGCACTATCGGCACATCAATGTCCTCCTCCAACACAGGCACTTCATCCGCACTAAGAGTAGCTTCATCCGCACTGAGAGTAGCTTCATCATCCGATGATGCCATGTGGAGAGAAAACTCACTGCCTGAATCTTCCCCTGCCTCCTCTGCCTCAGATGCAGAGTCAGTCTCTGAACCATGGTCAGAGGAAGACTCAAAAAGCATACCAACAACCTGCTGAGCAGTAATCTTGCGGCTAGCCATTATCCTTACTAAGAAAGGAGACTGCACAAACAAGTCAACAACAACCAACACTGTGCAAAATAAGGAAGTAAAAAAAATGTGTGCCTTTATCACAAAGATCTATATACTCAAAAACTATACGATTCACTTGCAAGAGACCGCTACACTCACCAGCACCTACTCTGCAGAGAGACAGCAAAAACGATATCCCACTAGAAAGAAAAAAAACAAAACCAATTACTCACAAAACAAAATACACATCGAGCACAAATGCAAAAAGTTTTTGACACTCAAAAAACAGAAGCCAAACATACTGCAATTATTACACCATTTGCAAAAAACACATTCATGCAGAGAAATGAAAAACATTTACATTGTACAAAAAAAGGTCTCTTACCAAACACAAGCAACTACACAAACAGCAGAACCAAAAGTAACGAAACCGCAACCTGGAACAGTCTAAAGAGCAAAAGCTTTCAACTAGAACAAGAAGGGAGAAATAAAGCATTACAATTACAATTCACAAGAAATAAAAGAATTAACATTATAACACACTATGTCACTGCCCAATTGGTCAATCTGCCAGATGGGCCTTCAAATAGGGCTGTGCAAAAATGGGGGTGAACTTGCCCAAGGGATCGGGTGAGCTTGTCTGAGGGTGGGGCAGAAAACAGCAGACAGAAATGTGCCCCCTTGCAAAAGAAATAAATCCCTGGTGCCTAGTAGGGTTTTCTGCCTCCCCCACCCGCCTAGGGCAAAAAGGCCAAAAAAAGGGGCAGATCTGTCCCCAGGAAGGGCAGAAAAACATTAACCAAATTTATAAAAAAATCTGCCCCCTGGAAGCGACCCTTGCCCAAGGGGTCGCTTCCATTTTAATTTCAAATAAGTCCCTGGTGTCTAGTGGGGTATTCTGCCCCCCCTGGGGGCAGAAAGGCCAAATACATGAACCGATCTGCCCAATACACATTTTTAAAAAATGAGGCCCCTGGAAGCGACCCTTCCCCAAGGGGTCACTTCCATTTTGTTTTAAAAAAGATCCCTGGCTCTAGTGGGCTTGGGGCCAGAAACGCCAAAAAACCAAGGCAAACAGTCCCCAGGGGGGGCAGAAAAGTCTTTA
Source organism: Calotriton arnoldi (assembly GCA_963921515.1). Classification (NCBI taxonomy): domain Eukaryota; kingdom Metazoa; phylum Chordata; class Amphibia; order Caudata; family Salamandridae; genus Calotriton; species Calotriton arnoldi. The sequence continues at coordinate 699,520 of CAWUFW010008101.1, read as the reverse complement.
AAAAAATGTGCCCCCTAAGGAAGCAACCCTTGCCCAAGGGGTCGCTTCCTTTACATAATTAAAGGACTCCCTGGTGTCTAGTGGGGTATTAAGGCCAAATACATGAACCGATCTGCCCAATACACATTTAAAAAAAATGAGGCCCCTGGAAGCGACCCTTCCCCAAGGGGTCGCTTCCATTTTTTTTTTAAAAAGATCCCTGGCTCTAGTGGGCTTTTCTGCCCCCCCCTGGGGCCAGAAACACCAAAGGCGATCTGGCCCCAGGGGGGGGGCAGAAAAGTCTTTAATTTATTTGCCCCCTGTAGGAAGCGACCCTTGCCCAAGGGGTCGCTTCCTTTTACTGAAAAAAACATCCCTGGTGCCTAGTGGGGCATTCCTGCAGCACGATCACGACGCTGTGCGCGATCGTGCTGCAGGAATGCCCTGTATTGAGACATCAGGGGAGAGGAAATACTCTTTCCTCTCCCCCGATGCCTAAATACATTAAAAAATCCCCCCCGCCCAACCGGAGCACACAAACTTGCCTGCTCCTCCTGGGCGCGCTGGAAACAAATGGTTTCCAGCTCGTCCAGCGCTTCCTGATGACGTCGGCGCGCGCTGTGCGCGCTGACGTCATGGGATTGCGTGGGGGGGGTCGGGGGTGGCAGCGGAAACTCTTCCGCTGCCATCCCCCTCTGTGGGGGCAAGATCGGTAAACCAGGGGGGGAGCGCCAGCGCTTCCCCCATGGGCTGTGCTCATGACGGAGTGGTTCTGTCATGAGCACAGCCCAACCGATGCTCATGACGGAACCGCTCCGTCATGAGCATCGAAGGGGTTAATGAGAACCTCACTATGAGTCATCTAATACATACCAAATAGCTATTCACTAGCTAACAGAAAGCTTCTGGAAAAACACAGCATACACAGTCCTCGTGCCAGCTCCTCCTGGGACAGTGCTCCTGCTCAGCTTGCCCACAGTCTGCTACCCTCTGCTGCCCTCTGTTTGTGCCTCCTCTCCTTGTTTCTTGCTCTGTTTTGCCTTTTCTGCCCTCTGTTTTGCCATTTTCTGCTCATTTTTCTGCCCTCTTTTTTGCCTTTTGTGCCTGTTTTTCTGCCCTTGGTTTTGCCTTTTCTGCTTTTTTCAGCCCTCTGTTTGGCCTTTTCGGCTCTTTTTTCTGACTTATGTTTTGCCTTTCTCTGCTTATTCCTTCCCTCTTCCCTCCGTTTCCTCAAGACCTGGCTTTTCAATAATTGTCAGGGTGAGGCACAAGCTACCCCTAAATTAATCAGTGCTCAACCCTCTGGTAGCTTGGCACAAAGCAGTCAGGCTGAAGTTAGAGGCAATGTGTAAAGTATTTGTGCAACACTTCAAACAGTATATAAGTGAAACCACCACACAAAAAAGATCCTACACCAAATTAGAAAATTAGAGTAATTTTTTTATAAATAAAACAAGACCAACATTACAAAATTCCAATCAGTAGAACCAGAGATTTGCAATTTTAAATATTTTTGGGAAAATAGCGCTAAAAGCACAAAGCACCAACTCTGGATATCTGGTTGTGCCATACAGGGACAAAGTTACAAGCATAAGCCAACCTCAATGGAGCATGGGCCGGCTACAGGGGCCCAGTGCGGCCTGCTGAACAAAGTACCTTAAATCCTGGTTTGTGGAGCATTGCATGGGACCACATCAAAGATGTGTTGCGCAACTGAAGGGATGCCATGGTTCCAAGGTGCGGCAAGGCTGCAATGTGAGGTCCTGTGTCATCGTTGAGGATACCGTCCATGAGGGCTTGCGATGCAAAGTCAGGCATCGAGGACGTATTGTGCAGTTGAGGTGAGGTGTCAGTTCAAAAGAACTGGGAGGCTGCGATGCGGAGTCCGGCACCATTGCCAAGGCTGCTGTCGATGAGAGATGCGGGGGCCAGTGCTGAGGATGCATAACACAGCGGCAGTTCTGAAGAAGCTGCAGAGGCAATGCAGCTCTTTGCGGCGGTTCCCGCTAACTCAGCAGCAGCGATGCATCAGTTGTGCTCGAGGTTGCGCTGCGCAGTAGAAGAGATGCGTCAGTTCTTCTGGATATGCAGAGTCTGGCAGAGTACCTTATTACCACTTCCAAGGGTCCAGCACTGGGGTGGCACCACTTGGCAGGGTAGACTCACAGATGGCAGCGTCCAGGTGCTGGGTTCAAGGTTGGTGGAGCCTTCTGTCCCTGAAGCTCAAGTCAGTAGGCAAGCCAACTAGCCCTGGGAGTCACTCTGATGGTCCTGGGTTCAACAGATGCAGGTCCAGACCTTCTCACCCAGCAAGAGGGCAGCAGGTCAGCAGAGCAGGGCAGCAGTCTTTCAGAGCAGCAGTCCAGCAGAGTGGCAGTCCTTTCAGCAGCACAGAATTCCTTCTTCCTGGGAGAGTATCCACAGGTGCAGAAGTGTACTGAGGAGTTGGTGTCTGAGGCCCTATTTTCATACTCTGGTGCTCTCCTTCTGGAAGGTGGGAGAAGCTTCTAGATAGTGGCTTTGAAGTGAATGGAATTTCCTGACTCCCCTGTCCTGGCTCCAAGCTTGCTGCAGTGACAATTTCTAGGTGATAGGTAATTTGTGTGAAGGTAGAGCACTCCCTATGAAGTTGCAAGTGGGGCTGTGGTCAGCTCTGTCCGCCCATCCTGCCAGCAGATGTCTCATTCAGGCACACCTAATCCCTCTATTGTGTGACTGTCTGGGAGGAATTCACTAAGTCTAACTGTCAGTTACACCAAGTCATGTGACCCAAGACAGGCTACAGGCACAAAAGGGCGAAGTGCAGAAAAGTGCCAAGTTTCTAAAAGTGGCATTTTCAAAATTGTAATCAGAAACTCGACTTTTCCATTACATAAAGGTTTTTCATTACCGTTCCAAAGACACCAAATATGACATAGCTGCCTGACCACACATTTTTCTTAGTGTCAGTGAAATCTACTGACCCGTATTAGGTAAAGTTCTGATGTTATGCGAAACCCAGAACCTTGTGCAGACAAGCAATGTGCATTTTAAGTGTATATGTGTGTGTGCAGCACATGTGTAGCACATGAATGGTAATAGGACTCTGTGTGTTGTGTAAGTCTGAGTATGGGGGCCACTATGATCCCTTTTGGATGCATCAGGCTTGGCATGGCGCAAGCTAGAGGATAGCCTTCCAAGAAAGTGGCAGTGTATTTCTTGCATTTCTGTGGCTGCAGAGTGATGGCCCAGACACTGATGTGAGGAGGATGGAGACACATACCCCCTTAGAAATTCCATGAGGTCATCGTAAGCAAAGGGCTGCTTATTAATTCTTCCTGAGCACTGCCAATTTGTGACAGTAGGGGTGAGGGTTGGGGCAGCAGTTTCTGTTATTCAGAGTTTCCAAGCAGACCCTGCAATTTTGTCTCCAGTTATTTCTTCAGGAATTCTAAGGACAGCCAGATGCAGGGAACGTGTGCTCCATTGTGCACATATTTTGGTACTCCTGCTAGGAGCAAGCCCCATTGCTTCCTACTGTGAGAACCATGCTGTGATAGACATCACTTTTCACAATGGCTGTGCATGGAAAGTAGCCTGGAAATGTCATTTGAAAGTGAATCAACCCAACAAAGTTCTGAAGCCTTAGACAGTGGATCCACATCCCCGGTCTGGAAAATGTGTATGAAAGTGTGACAAGTGCCACCTACTTTGTTCCAGTGCCACGTTCTTCTTGACCAATGAAGCTAGTGCTCCTCAGAACACTAGAGAATATGCTGTATATCTGTGGCTGGTGTCTGCCTCACAGACAGTCTCCTAAAAGTGAGAGAACATCACCTGAAGTATGAACCTTCTGCTGGAAGATCTGAGGATCTTCCTAAAAAGCCTAGATGACTGCCTGCTGAGAGAGGAAAGGAGTGTGCCTGGCCCTGCAGGAGGAGCAACTGTTGGGGAGGAAATGGCCAGCATGTCCCTATCATTTGGAGCACCGAGAGGAAGATGACAAACAGAGCGAGCAAGACAGCTTTCTCTCATGCTGCAATGGATTCTCTCTGTCTATTTGCGTAGCTCTAGAGTGAAATGTATCATGTTTGCCCCTGAGTGAAGATTCATGTCTCACCCAGCAGCCTTTATGGGCTTAAGATATAAGTACTGCTGCTGGAGAAAACAAAAGCTTTGTTGCTTCTGAAGCAGGAAGCAGACAGACATTGTGAAGAAATTCATCTGAGAGGCTGCAATTGCTACATCGGATCACTGGTCTACCGCTGGTATGAAGGCTGCAGCTGCCAAGCATTAGTGTGACCACAGAGACCTGCCCAGCAAGTCTGCTTTGTAAACCATGACCTGAATAAGGCTGTTGTTGCAGCCCCGCAAAGAAAGGACCAGCGCTGTAACAGTAAGAGCATGTTCTGCACTCACCATATAGCCTGAAATGCAATGCTACCAAGAGCAAGTAAATGTGGGGTTAGTCTGCATACATTAACAGAGACTTGATGGGCAAGACCACTGCACCTCTTAAGATTATTTTAAACAAAGGTTGAGAAAGATATTGAACTATGTTGCTCTGCTAATGAGGGAGTCTGCTTTGAGTTATCTGCACCCGTACTAATCCTTTTCTACTCCATTTAGCGTTGGGAGCAGTAGAGACAGAAACTAGACCATAGCAGGAAGGAGAGGGCTCTATGGAGAAGGGGTTTGTAGAGCTTCACTGTTATTTTCACCTTATTACAAGTTGATATTACGCTTTCATCGTGTTTGAAGTTTTTAGTTTTGCTTTGTGGTTAAAGTCTTTATTATTTCCATCATGATAAGCACTGGCCTGGACATTACATTATTGTGTCTGTTGGTTGGCCGTTGAGTTCCGAACTCTTGTCCCCCACATTTCCTTCCTGAGAAGCCTGTGACTGCTCACCCTGGCTACCTTAACAGTCAAATGTAGAAAGGGTTGTTCCTGGTTGATAAGCCATAGTCGGGTGACCCGGAGGATACCAGTGGCAAATGGCCACAACCACTGCAGCCGGGGCCTAGAATCCCCTGTTTGCTGTATCTCTGTGGCCCTCCAATCAGGGTCAGACTCCCACCTTGTGAATTTCTTAACATGAGTTCAACATATTCTACACCTAATACCTGTCCAGGATTGCATTAAAGCAGCAGATTCCACTTAGAATTTCAACATTATTTTCCAGCTCTCTGCCATAAGTTTCAGTAAGATGTCGCTCTTCCAAAGAAATGCTTTGAGTTATCTGCACCCGTACTAATCCTTTTCTACTCCATTTAGCATTGGGAGCAGTAGAGACAGAAACTAGACCATAGCAGGAAGGAGAGGGCTCTATGGAGAAGGGGTTTGTAGAGCTTCACTGTTATTTTCACCTTATTACAAGTTGATATTACGCTTTCATCGTGTTTGAAGTTTTTAGTTTTGCTTTGTGGTTAAAGTCTTTATTATTTCCATCATGATAAGCACTGGCCTGGACATTACATTATTGTGTCTGTTGGTTGGCCGTTGAGTTCCGAACTCTTGTCCCCCACATTTCCTTCCTGAGAAGCCTGTGACTGCTCACCTGGCTACCTTAACAGTCAAATGTAGAAAGGGTTGTTCCTGGTTGATAAGCCATAGTCGGGTGACCCGGAGGATACCAGTGGCAAATGGCCACAACCACTGCAGCCGGGGCCTAGAATCCCCTGTTTGCTGTATCTCTGTGGCCCTCCAATCAGGGTCAGACTCCCACCTTGTGAATTTCTTAACATGAGTTCAACATATTCTACACCTAATACCTGTCCAGGATTGCATTAAAGCAGCAGATTCCACTTAGAATTTCAACATTATTTTCCAGCTCTCTGCCATAAGTTTCAGTAAGATGTCGCTCTTCCAAAGAAATGCAGTTTTTTTATACCGTCTCTAAGACCAACAAAGCCAGTACCAAACACTGCCATTTTGGACCCTTTCGGCCACAGCAGGCTTAGTTCCCACTGCCAGCTGTTGCTTTCTTTTTTCACTAAACAATGTTTGTACTTAATGAATTTTGAAAAGGTTAAAAAAAATGTTCAAAGTTGTGAGTCACCCAACTTCACAACTTTGCGCAGCTCTAAAAAACACAATCCCATTCTTAGTCTTCAGAATCTGACTTGTACTTTGCTTATTGGAGAGGTGGGTGGACTGTGAGCGGGAAGCAATTTGCAGGGAAGAGACTCGGGGAGTCCGGAATATATGGATACTGCCTGCAGGGGATACCATTCTGTTGGTGTGTCTCGGAGTGGACCAAGGGGGGTCGGGTGTTGATGGCTGATTTTCCGTCTGAAGTCTGTGAGCCGGCTTCGGGCACTGGAGTGATAAGTCCGGCCGTCTCATCCTCCTGCTTCCACACGCTCCACCTCCTTCATCAGATCTTCAAGTGGGTCCCCACCGAGTCCAGGAAAATGGTCACCCATGTGCTCGTCAGCAGCAGACTCGACTATGGCAATGCACCCTACGCCAGTACCACCCAGAAACTCCTAAAAAAACTGCAGACCGTCAAGAACGCCTCCGCCAGACTCATCCTGAACATCTCATGCCCCAACCACATCATTGGGCCACCTGAGAGACCTTCACTGGCTATCTGTCAAAAAGAGAATCACCTTCAAGCTTCACATGCACGCCTACAAAGCCCTCCACAATGCCGGACCTGAATACCTAAACCATCGCCTCTCCTTCCACACTCCCACCAGACATCTTCACTCCACCCAACTTGCCTGCGCCACTGTCCCACAGATCTGCAAGACCACGGCTGGAGGAAGATCCTTCTCCTACCTCAGTGCAAAGACCTGGAGCTCCCAGCCTCTACACCTCAGGCAATCACCATCGCTGCCGCAATTCAGGACATACCTCAAGATATGGCTCTTCGACTGAACCGCAGACCCAGACCCCCCTCCCTTCCCAGTGCCTTGAGACCCTCACAGGAGAGTAGTCATGTTGTATAAGACTCTGATTGATTGAGTGGCATCCACCGATGGTCCTCAGCTCTCTTTCTTTTATTTCTCTACCTATTCTATCTGTCTTCGGTGGGGACTATAGCGGTCTGTATGTGGGGGGGTGGTGAGGGGATGACATTGCTTGCCCATCTCCATTTCGTTTTACTTGTACTCCTGTGTTTTTTTAGCCATTTCTTAGAGGATGCACTGCCTTGCAAGAATATGCTGATTCTGTTATTGCGTCTAACTGTACATTTATAGTGCTGACTGATCGCAATTGTCCTGCCTCTGAGTGACACCTGTTGGTATTGTTAGCGTTAGTATTTTTTAATATTGCTTTGATGTGATGTGCTATAAATCGCAATCATTTTTTTTAAAGGACTTTGTTTATTGAAGTAGGCCAGGCTTTAGATGGTCTTTTGTCAAGATCTAGGTCTACATTGTACATCTCTGGGACTTTGTCTTGGTTTGTTTTCTAAATACAAAAGTGTGGTTTGTCATAGTTCCTTCTAGTGATCCTTTGGTCAGCAAAGTGCCTAAATTGCCAACTCGCTTACCAGCCATCATGTCTGCCAATTATTTATTATAAATGTTGTGAGCCCAACTGAGTTCGTCCCATTTCCATTTTTTTGTCTCTATTGCATCCTTAATTTATTTTATTTTAAGTGTTTTCCCCTTCAATATCTGGATTGGAACCTTGGCTTTTATATAAAAAGGAGATGATTGTGAAGTAATTGGGAAAAGGAGAGAAGGTGCATGAGTTTTAGTAGACACTTGCAAAGAATTCCACTTGTTTACTGTACTCCCAATGATTTCTTTGCTTCAGGTCTTCTAGTTTCGTGACCACTGCAGTTGCCTTGGGACTGTTAAACAGGCATTGGGCCCATTTGCTCGGCTAAAGTGTTGTGACATCACCTACTAGAGTCACAAAGGTAACGTTGAGGTGTAATAATATATTAACAAATGACACACTGAGGTAGATGTAGCAGTACTAGCCCACCATAGTTTAGTTAGTATGGTATCTTGTTATTAAATTCAACGAAATAAGACAGTTGTCCCCCCACCGATGGCTGTGGTCAGAAATGGGCTGTCAACTGCGTTTTAGCCTGCATCTCTTTAAAAGTATTTCCAGTTTCACCCTTCATTAGGTAAGTTATGGAAGCAGATACCAGTGTTAAAATCAATGAAGAAAGTGTTTTCTAATTAAAAGAGTGGGTTTGGCTATGTTGAGTTATTTTTAAATTAAAAGTTTCAAGAGATGCTTGATGTGCTACTCTCCCTGGCAGGAAGACATTAACAGAGAAATTGCCCACTCTGGGCTGCAGAGAAATCCATTGCAGATTCCCGCCTTCTTGGGTAGAAAATCCAAATTTTAAGAAAGACACTGAAGTTGAAATTGTGCAGCTATAGCGACACAGTTAGCAGCAAATGTACAATAATAAACAATATCATAGAAACAATGCCATGAAAAAGCAAGAGTAGGAATATAGTGAGCTGACTTCAAGGTTTCTACGTTCTTGTTTGCTGCATAGGATGCTAGAATGGAAGACCAGTGGGCAGAAGGAAACAGCAGAACCCAGAAGGCTGAGAAATGTTATGGAAACATTAAAGTTAAGCCAGCTGTGAATGAGAGATAAATGAGAAAGAGTTTATGACAGAAATGAAGAGAGAGTTAATATGTCATTGTTATTTTTTATTAAATTATGATTACTTATTCAGGCAAGGGGAAAATAGGTAAACCATGTGCAAGTTCAAAACCTTGCAAAAACATTTGCAGCATTGCTTTATCAGGTCAAGAACCAATAGTTTTAAGTGTAAAAGCATTGAACCAGTCTGCTGCTCGAAGTCTGCAGAGACTCACATAAGAGGAAGACAGTTGAGGTCTTTGCATGACAAGCAGAATGTCCACCATACTCACCTGTGTTGACTCACACCAATTGAAGAACTGTACACATCAAGAGACCCATTGCTGATAACCAACCCACCCAGAAGCTGTGATGAGTATCTCAGCACTTTTCTCACTAGAACACAATACCATACAAACATCTGGAGTATCATGAAAAGTTGCATAGAATATTGAGAAATAAAGGTTTTTGTTACACCGTGTGAGGAAAAAACAGACGCCTTTCTGTATAAATGATCTTGCCATCATTTTTAAGACAGAGACATTGAAGATGTTTTTTGTAGAACATCAGACTTAAGAAAAATATTAACAATTACATGAACTTCTTGAGGTTGAAGGTATTTTTAGAAGACTAGTCCTCAAATAGAGTACAAATCAGATTGAGATCACTAAGAGAGTTTAACAAGGACAGACAGTCTCTTGTTTAAAGGTGAGAGATCAAAAAAGCGTTCCCACTAAACTGCCCTCAGTTGAGAGGTGGCTTACAGATATTGCAAACCTGCTTAGAGCAGTAGTGCAATACTGTTTAGAGGACCTTCCAAATTTGGCCATATGCACTAAAGGCTCCCAAATGGGATCCAGGTTCTTCACTTTACTCCTGGGTCCCTTTTGCCCCCTAGCAGATCGCTATGATCACTATGTTTCTAATGATAAGGTATCTTGATTGAGATGTACAGCTTAAGCTGAAAAGCCTGGTTTAACCCATGAAAAGGTGTAACCCACAAGGCCACTAGTTTCAGATGGTCTTGAAGTACCCAAATGTGAGGTTCCCCAATAAGACCCTAAGTGGGTTGGAAAAAGAGGGAGATAGAAAGGAACATAACGGTAAGCTCCAAAAGAGTGGAGAACTAATTCTGTAATATTTAAACAGTGAGAAAATTATGCCCATCCCCTGAAAAATCTGGATCCTTACTAACTGGAAGGGATCAAGAGAAAGTGGAAATACATAAAGACCTATGTCTATCCCATCATGCTGACAAGCGTTCCTACTTGTCCCATCAAGGCCTGGTCACCTACTGAGGAAGCAGAGGATCTTGTAATTGCCACTGGGTCAACATTGACATGTCCCCATTTCAGAGATAGGACCTGTCCAGCTTCCAATCATTGCTGTTGTGTAGAAAACTGGAATTCTTTTTTGCAATAATCGTTAATTGTTTTCAGAACAAATAAAAAAAGAGAAGAAACAAAAATCAAGCTCATGAAATACATGACTCCATACATGAGTTAGTTCACAAAATGGAATGCAACATTCACATTGAGGTGATTACGACTATAGCACATGACAGCAAGTCTGGCAATCCACTAAGATAATTAGTCCTAGCCCACGAATACTTAATTCAACAGTAGCAATAATTATATCAACAAAAGTGATAATCATAACTTCAACCATTCATCATGATGAGATCAGAGTAATATGCATTAGGCTATAGTTCTAGTGACCGCCACAGTGAGACTAAATTAGGCTGTAACCTGCTTCCTTTTCCTGGGCCTCCAATGCCAACTTTGATTCGGTATTCAAGCCCATCATCGTGTTTCCCAGCTCCAGCAGGTATCAGCCATTAGGATAGAAGAGTCTATGGTTCAGTATTGTCAGATGGCAGCAACATAAATTTGGCCAGACAAATTAAAGGTACTATGGGAACTGAATCTGGTAGGCTTCTAGGACAGCTCACACATGACATCCAAACCTTCAAGCGAGCACGTCCTGCTTTTTATACACTAGCCAATGGCATCTTTGATCTAGGGCTCCCGTCTACAGCCTAGTCTGAGTGCTCATGAGGCATCTGGTTAGAGAAATGCACTAGGGGTTCCTATACTTGTGCGCAGAGGTCTATCTGATCGTTACATTTATATATTATTCTTTCCCTTCAGCAAGTTTCAACATTTCCAGTCACTCCCTCCCCTCAGAAACAGTAGATTTCCTCCAATATCTTTGGATACATAGCTTTGCTGCTGCAAATCCTGCCATCGCCCACCTCTGCCGATGTTTAGTGAGAATAGTACAGTCCGACATATCGTCTAAAAAGACTAGGCATACAGAAGGAATTAGGTGGACATCCCCTGGCTCCGATAGGTCTGCCCATACCTCCCCCCTATAGGTAGCCAAATTGCTGTAGCCCCAGAGAACATGGATCATGTCACATCCCACCTCCCCGTATCTTCAGCAATGAGCATGTGATAGCAGGCCCGGTATGTGAAATTTGGCTGGCGATCAATACCAATTACGTAAGAGTTTGAAGTGCAAGAACTTCAGCCTGGATTCCCTAAGTAGGGTGTCATGGGAGGACCATCAATGAGGACCAGTCTTACAGGGAGCATTCTAGTCGTATAACTGCCTAGTGAAATCTCTTGTAGCAGATGAATAGATGTGGTCAATAAGAAGTCCATACATCCCAAATACAGTGCCTTTGTACCTTCCTGATTTTTCGAGATAAAACCGGATTGGCGAACCTGAGAGAAATACAGGGTCACTACCAAGGCTAGACCTGAGGTAGTGAGTCAGTTGCCGGTACTTCTAGACAGGTTCAGATTAAAGTGGGATATGGGCCTGTAGCTCCCACAATTTAACAAGTCCTTCCCTTCCTTGGAGAGTACGGTTATAATTGCCTTATTGGAAATAGGACCAAGGGACCCCATTCTTTTTGCTTCCTTTGCTTCCTTGAAGGCTTTACAGAGTTTTTGCGCCACTTGTGGTTTGCACGTTTTGTACAATTCTCCAGGGGAGTCATCTTCTCACAGAGATTTACAAGTTGAAAATGTCAATATAGCCTCACCGATTTCATCAATAGTAATTTCACCACTCAGTATATTCCTCCCCTCGTCCAATAGGCTCGAGACTTGAATCAAGTCTAAGAAAGCATTCTTAAGAATAAGAGTCTCCAGCATGGCTGGTAGCATATATGGTTTTATAGAAGTTAGAAAACCCCACCACTATATCCTCCTGGTGGGTTCTGAACTGTCCCCGAGTTGTGCGGTTAACCACAACGGACAGCTGTGTTTCGCTCTGCCTAAACTGAAAGGCCAACATCCAGCCCGCTTCCTCCCTGTGCTTTTTGTGCCACTGTTAGAAATTGGGTTGCAGGTTGACTGGGTATGAGCCCTAGTCAAGCAGCAACCACAATCCCAGTCAGGGTAAGAAGAAGGAAAATCCTAAATTAACCTGTGCTTACCCTCTGGTAGCTTGGCACAGAGCACTGAGGCTTAACTTAAAGGCAATTTAAAGTACTTGTGCAACACTGCAAACAGTGAAACAGTGAAAACACCCCACAAAAAGATTCCACACGAGGTTAGAAAAATAGTTCTTAATTTAATAAATAACACAAGACCAAAATGACAAAAATCCAATGAGTAGAACTTGAGATATTGAATTTCAAACATTTTAGGTCAAAATAGTGCCTAGATGCAAAGAGCGCTATTCAGGAAATCTGGTTGCGCCGGACTGGCATAAAGTCAATAGTTTAGGCCGACTGCGATAGAGCGCGGACTAGCTACAGGGACCCAGTGAGGTCCGCTGAACAAAGGTACTTTAATCCTGGGTGCGTCAACATTGCAGATGTGTGGTACAGTCAAGGTGATGCATCTGTGCTGATCTATGCAGCGGTGATAATGCGCTGGTCCTGATCCGCACAGCAGTGGCAATGCGTCGGCTCTGATGAGTGCTCCACTGCGATGCGGAGGCTTCGGCATCATTGTCGAGGCTGCTGGAGATATGAAGATCTTGTGCTGGGAAGCGTGTTGCACAGTGGTTGTTCTGAAAGCGATGCATCGGGTCCAATCCACTCAACAGTGTTAATGCGTTGGTGTTGATCCACGCAGCACAGGCGATGCACTGGTTCTAATTTGCGCAGCAGAGGCGATAAATTTGTTCTGATCCATGCAGCAGTGGCGACAACGGATGCATCAGTTCCACAGGAACAAGCACCTTAGGCCCACTTCCAAGAGTCCAGGACAGGGCTGGCACCACTTGGCAGGGCAGACTCACAGATGGCAGAGTCCAGGTGCAGACGCAGGGTGATTGGAAGTCTTTTATGTCCCTGAGACTTCAGTTCAGGGGGCCAGCCAGCTAACCCTTGGAGTCACTCTGGGTTCAAGTGATGCAGGTCCAGTACTTCTCACCCAGGCAGGGATCAACAGGCGGCAGACCAGCACAGCAAGGTAGGAGTTCAGCAAAGCAGCAGTCCAGCAGAGTGGCAGTCCGTTAGCAGTACAGAAGTCCTTCTTTCTGGTAGAGACTTCACAGTTCCAGAAGTGTATTGGAGTGGGGGTGTTTGAGGTCTAGTATTTATACCCAGGTGTGCGTTTGAAGTGGGGGAGACTTCAAAGACATGCCTTTGAAGTGCACAGAGGTCCTCCCTTCCTGGCCTAACTCCAAACTCACTACAGGGGGGAATGCAGCCCTTTGTGTGGGGATAGGACACAGCCTATTCAGGTGTAAGTGAGGCATAGTCCAGCTCGTTCCTCCCATCTATCTTGCTAGGATGGGCTGTGCATCAGTCCTGGTGATAGAACTGTGTCCTTGGTAGTCATTCAGAACCGGAGTTATGGTTTGGCACACGGAGGGGAAGTCTTAGGTACCAACAACCCAGGGCTGGACCAGGGACTGTTGGAGGGCTCAGTCGCCCTTAATGTCAGTATCTTGGAAACCTGCCCCTTGATGCTGACCCTCACTCTGTCTGACAACCTGTAAATTTTGTTAAGCTGTCTCCAGTATAATTACCGTGGATTCACAGATGTGTGAGAACAGTGAGGCAAACTGTCCCCCCAACAAGTAAGAGTCACTCTGCTGTTATAGGGTCAGGGTGGAAGAGAGGTTGACACCTTCCACTGACCCATCGTGTTTCTGTGCAGAGAGGAGGTCAGGAAGCAGCTTGCTCTCCTCTTCCACTCCCTCATCGGTCATGAGGAGCATGGTCACTTTGGACCTCTCAAAGTGAGGCTTTAGGTGGTTCACATCACACTCTTATTGGATTCCTAGGGGTCTGGAGGTCTACCAAGTAGGTGGACTCCTCCTTTCGCTCCTTTATTTCATATGGGCTGGTCTAGCAGTCCTGGAGAGCCTGGGCTCTACTGGCTCCAGGACCCATAAGTTCTGGTCAGGCTATAACTCCTCTTGTACCGGAGCGTCATGAATTCTTGATTGGCCTCCAAATCACTTTTTACCTTTTTCCAGAAGCGATGCATCTGGTTGTGGAGTAAACATAAGGTGATGATGGACGGAGCGCCGAAACTTTTCAGACACTCACCCCCAGTCATAGATCTGGGTTAAATCCATCATTATTCTTTAGCTCACTTTGCCACCTCAGTTCAGACCCAGCTATATGCAAATCAGCCTTGACCCTGTGCCTCATGGGAACAGTCCAGCCCGAACTGCCAAGCCAGGTCTTCCCTGAACCGGAAACAAGCATCCTGGGACCGGTTTCTGGGCAACACCCTTCATCAACCAGGGTAGCTTGAATCCAGTGGCAAAGTGAGCAAGGGACCCACGTCTGGGCATACCCTGCCAACTTAGGGCGAACAAAGCAAACATAAGGTGATGATGGATGGAGCGCCGAAACTTTTCAGACACTCACCCCCAGTCATAGATCTGGGTTAAATCCATCATTATTCTTTAGCTCACTTTGCCACCTCAGTTCAGACCCAGCTATATGCAAATCAGCCTTGACCCTGTGCCTCATGGGAACAGTCCAGCCCGAACTGCCAAGCCAGGTCTTGCCTGAACCGGAAACAAGCATCCTGGGACCGGTTTCTGGGCAACACCCTTCATCAGCCAGGCTAGCTTGAATCCAGTGGCAAAGTGAGCAAGGGACCCACGTCTGGGCATACCCTGCCAACTTAGGGCGAACAAAGCAAACATAAGGTGATGATGGACGGAGCGCCGAAACTTTTCAGACACTCACCCCCAGTCATAGATCTGGGTTAAATCCATCATTATTCTTTAGCTCACTTTGCCACCTCAGTTCAGACCCAGCTATATGCAAATCAGCCTAGACCCAGTGCCTCATGGGACAGTCCAGCCCGAACTGCCAAGCCAGGTCTTCCCTGAACCGGAAACAAGCATCCTGGGACCGGTTTCTGGGCAACACCTTCATCAGCCAGGCTAGCTTGAATCCAGTGGCAAAGTGAGCAAGGGACCCACGTCTGGGCATACCCTGCCAACTTAGGGCGAACAAAGCAAACATAAGGTGATGATGGACGGAGCGCCGAAACTTTTCAGACACTCACCCCCAGTCATAGATCTGGGTTAAATCCATCATTATTCTTTAGCTCACTTTGCCACCTCAGTTCAGACCCAGCTATATGCAAATCAGCCTTGACCCTGTGCCTCATGGGAACAGTCCAGCCCGATCTGCCAAGCCAGGTCTTCCCTGAACCAGAAACAAGCATCCTGGGACCGGTTTCTGGGCAACACCCTTCATCAGCCAGGCTAGCTTGAATCCAGTGGCAAAGTGAGCAAGGAACCCACATCTGGGCATACCCTGCCAACTTAGGGCGAACAAAGCAAACATAAGGTGATGATGGACGGAGCGCCGAAACTTTTCAGACACTCACCCCCAGTCATAGATCTGGGTTAAATCCATCATTATTCTTTAGCTCACTTTGCCACCTCAGTTCAGACCCAGCTATATGCAAATCAGCCTTGACCCTGTGCCTCATGGGAACAGTCCAGCCCGAACTGCCAAGCCAGGTCTTCCCTGAACCGGAAACAAGCATCCTGGGACCGGTTTCTGGGCAACACCCTTCATCAACCAGGCTAGCTTGAATCTAGTGGCAAAGTGAGCAAGGGACCCACGTCTGGGCATACCCTGCCAACTTAGGGCGAACAAAGCAAACATAAGGTGATGATGGACGGAGCGCCGAAACTTTTCAGACACTCACCCCCAGTCATAGATCTGGGTTAAATCCATCATTATTCTTTAGCTCACTTTGCCACCTCAGTTCAGACCCAGCTATATGCAAATCAGCCTTGACCCTGTGCTCATGGGAACAGTCCAGCCCGAACTGCCCAGCCAGGTCTTCCTGAACCGGAAACAAGCATCCTGGGACCGGTTTCTGGGCAACACCCTTCATCAGCCAGGCTAGCTTGAATCCAGTGGCAAAGTGAGCAAGGGACCCACGTCTGGGCATACCCTGCCAACTTAGGGCGAACAAAGCAAACATAAGGTGATGATGGATGGAGTGCCGAAACTTTTCAGACACTCACCCCCAGTCATAGATCTGGGTTAAATCCATCATTATTCTTTAGCTCACTTTGCCACCTCAGTTCAGACCCAGCTATATGCAAATCAGCCTTGACCCTGTGCCTCATTGGTCAGTCCAGCCCGAACTGCCAAGCCAGGTCTTCCCTGAACCGGAAAAAAGCATCCTGGGACCGGTTTCTGGGCAACACCCTTCATCAGCCAGGCTAGCTTGAATCCGGTGGCAAAGTGAGCAAGGGACCCACGTCTGGGCATACCCTGCCAACTTAGGGCGAACAAAGCAAACATCGCCCTATGTGGGAAGGGTATGCCCAGACGTGGGTCCTGTGCTCACTACGCCACTGGAGTCAAGCTATCCTGGCTGATGAAGGCTGATAGCCTGAAACCGGTCCTAGGATCCTTGATTCCGGTCCAGGGAAGACATGGCTTGGCAGTTCGGTCTGGACTGTTCCCATGAGGCACAGGGTCAAGACTGATTTGAATATGGCTATGTCTGAACTGGGGTGGTGTGGTGAAGCAAAATAACGATGGATTAAACCCAGATCTGTGACTGGGGGTGAATGTTTGCCAATGTGCAGCATTCCGTCCATCATCTTGTGTGTTTTGCATTTCGCCCCTATGTGGGAAGGGTATGCCCAGACGTGGGTCCCGTGCTCACTACGCCACTGGAGTCAAGCTATCCTGGCTGATGAAGGCTGATAGCCTGAAACCGGTCCTAGGATGCTTGATTCCGGTCCAGGGAAGACATGGCTTGGCAGTTCGGTCTGGACTGTTCCCATGAGGCACAGGGTCAAGACTGATTTGCATATGGCTATGTCTGAACTGGGGTGGCGTGGTGAAGCAAAATAACGATGGATTAAACCCAGATCTGTGACTGGGGGTGAATGTTTGCCAATGTGCAGCATTCCGTCCATCATCTTGTGTGTTTTGCATTTCGCCCTATGTGGGAAGGGTATGCCCAGACGTGGGTCCCGTGCTCACTACGCCACTGGAGTCAAGCTATCCTGGCTGATGAAGGCTGATAGCCTGAAACCGGTCCTAGGATGCTTGATTCCGGTCCAGGGAAGACATGGCTTGGCAGTTCGGTCTGGACTGTTCCCATGAGGCACAGGGTCAAGACTGATTTGAATATGGCTATGTCTGAACTGGGGTGGCGTGGTGAAGCAAAATAACGATGGATTAAACCCATATCTGTGACTGGGGGTGAATGTTTGCCAATGTGCAGCATTCCGTCCATCATCTTGTGTGTTTTGGTTGTGGAGTACCAGCATGTAGCGGACCACATCCTGGGGGGAGGGGTTCCTGGGAGCTTGCTCCCACCCCTCCTTGTCAAGGCTCAGAGGTCCCCTATCAAGGTGGCCATAGAGTATTTCAAAGGGGCTGAACCCTATTACTTTCTGTGGCACCTCCCTGTGGGCAAAGATGAGGCATGGCAAGAGGACGTCCCACTTATGCCTCATGGGCTCAGGCAGACCTATAATCATGCCCTTCAATGTCTTGATGAATCTCTTCAGAAGACATTTGATTTAAGGGTGATCGGGTGTGGTGAACTTGTAAGATACACCATAGTCATCTCACATGGACTGCATGCACGCAGACATTTTTAGGTCAAAATAGAGACTAAAGCAGAAAGCGCTATTCAGGATATCTGGTCACGCCAGACTGGGACAAAGATAAAAGTTCATGTCAACTACGATGGAGAGCGGGCCAGATACAGGGCCCCAGTGAGACCCACTGAACAAATGTACCTTAATCCTGGGTGCATCGACAATGCGTGGGACAGTCGAGGCGATGCATCGGTGCTGACCCACACAGCAGTGACGATGTGGTGGTCTTGACCTGTGATCCAGTGGCGATCCTTCGGCTCCGATGAGTGGTGAACTGCGATGTGGAGGTTCCATCATCACCATTAAGGCTGCCGTTAATGGAGATGTAAGGATCTTGTGTTGGATGAGTGTGTCACACAGTGGTGGTTCTAAAAGCGATGCATTGGGTCTGATCCACGCAGCAGTGGCAATGCATCAATGCCAATCCATGCAGCAGAGGTGATGCGTCAGTTCGACAGCGGATGCATCGCTTCCTCTAGAACAAGCACCTTAGGCCCACTTGCAAGGGTCCAGGACTGGGGTGGCACCACTTGGCAGGGCAGACTTATGGATGGCAGAGTCCAGGTGCAGAAGCAGGGTGGTTGGAAGTCTTTTATGACCCTGAGACTTCGGATCAGGAGGCCAGCCAGCTAGCTGGCGGAGTCACCATGGGTTGAAGTGAATGAGGCAGCCCAGACAGGGGGACAGCAGGCAACAGGGCAGCCCACAAGGCAGAAGTTCAGCTAAGCAGCAGTCCAGCAGAGTTGCAGCACATCAGCAGTATAGCAGTCCTTCTTCCTGGCAGAGTCTTCACAGGTCTTGAAGTGTACTGAAGTGGTGGCGTCTGAGCTCCAAAGCTTATACTTAGTTGTGCCTTTGAAGTGGGGGAGACTTCAAAGAAATGCCTTTGAGGTGCACAGAGGTCCTCCCTTCCTGCCCTGGATCCAGGCTCCCTACACGGGGAATGCAGTCTTTGTGTGGGGACAGGACAAAGCCTATCCAGGTGTAAGTGAGGCTGGGTCCAGCGCCTCCCTCCTATACTGCCAAGATGGCCTATCAAGTCCCACCTAAGCTCCCATTGTGTGTGGCTGTCCAGTGGGGAATACACAAAGTCCAACTATCATCCACCCCCGACATGTGATCAGAGACAGGCAGCAGGCACCAAATGGCCAAAGTAAGAAAATGCCAACTTTCTAAAAGTGGCATTTTCAGAATTGTAATTTTAAATCTGACTTCACCATAAATTAGGATTTTAAATTAGAATTCCAGAGACACTAAACTTGAAAGGTTTGTCTCTTCAGAATTGGGAATTATACTTAGACAATGGAATATGGTAATCCCAATGTTATCCAAAGGGAGACATAGGCCTTGAAGTAGTAAAAAACGAATTTGAGAGTTTTCACTACCAGGACATGTAAAATCTAAAAAGCACATGTCTTGCCTTTTAAATACATTGCACCCTGCCCTCTGGGTTCCACGGCGTACCTTAGGGGTGACTTATATGTATAAAAGGGAAAGGTTTGGGCCTTGTAAGAGGTTTATCTTGCCAGGTCTTAATGGCATTGTAAACTGCACACACAAGCTATGCAGTGGCAGGCCTGAGCTATGGTTAGAGGGCTACATAAGGAGGGTGGCACAATAAGTACTGTAGGCCCACTAGTAGCATTTAATTTACAGGCCCTGGACACATGTAGTGCACTTTACTAGGGACATCTAAGTAAATTAAATAAGTCAATTGGGTATTAGCCAATATTACCATGTTTAGGGGAGAGAGCACAAGCACTTGTTAGCGGTGGTAAAGTGCACAGTGTACAAAAGCCTGCAAAATTGAGGTCAGAGTGAATACTACCCTAAGGCTGTCAGGCCTAACAGCCACCATCTAAGCTTAACTAAAACTGCCTCCGCGACTTACATGTACAACCAGTTAAACTTATGTTTTACAGCTTCTAGTTTCCTCCGGTTTTGAAACGTCGGCCGTACATTCTGCTTCACCATCAGTTCCTGTTTTTCCAGCTCCAAATCATTCCTCATTGCTTCATGAGTCTTTCTGGTTATTGCAGATTGCCTCATAAGCAGGCATCTCCAGGTTGCTAACCTGCAGCCCAGGCCAGCTGTGGAGAGGTAACCGATCCCTTATTCTCTGAGAGGTGGTACCCCCCTATGAGCAGTTAAGGCCCAGTTTTCCTCCAGCAGACATTACTTGGAAGCTTGCACTCTCCAGAGGCTGAAGGGAGGGTTCCTCCAATACAGGGACAACTCTAGGGCTATGGGGTTCTAGTCTAAGTTTCCCCCTGGTAGGATATCAGTTTGAAATGGTGTACCTGATACTGAGTGGTGTACTAAGAAGTAATCAATCCGAGATGATTTTTGGTAGATAGAGGATAGAAAGGTGTAGTCGTAGGGTGGTCAACTCTCCAAATATCTACCAGGCCATGTTCTCCCATAACGTCATTCAACTGTGCTCGGTCTGCAGCATTGCCCCTGTCCATATGACCTGTCCTGTCAGTGATCAGATCTGGTGCCAGAATCCAGTTGACCACCACGAGTTAGGGCCTGCTGCCTTCCGTAAAATCCTGTTAATGCCCAAAGAAGGCAGTTTTGCAGCTGTTGGTGACGTAGATCAATTCAACAACGTGTGTTTTTGGTGTTTATAGGAATAAAGGGTGTTAACTATTTTGTGTTTAATTAATTATTATATAGTTGTTAATTAATGTCAATTATTTGAAAATTTATTTAGTGTAATTGTTTATTTTTTGTGTGTTTTTTTAATTTTAAAGGGGTAAAGGTGGGTATTAAATACATTTTTAAATATTTAATTATTAGTTGTTAATAGTAATAGTTTTTCTTTTAAAAATAATATTTAATTGTGTTTTATTATTTTATAGTTTAATTTAGGTGTGTGTTGTGGATATTATAGTGTTAAAGCATGTGTACTCAATGAATTTGTTTTGCTTTTTTTATTAATAAGATTTTTTTAATTGATTATTAATTATGTTAATTATGGAAATAAATTGATTTTAAAATGTTGAAGTGTTTTGTTATTGGTGTGGTGTTATAGGGTAGGAAATAAAAAAGGCATTTATGTTTTAAATATTTTTTTGTTTGTTAATATTTGCTACTTTTAAATAATTGTTGTTTATAAATGTATTTATTGATTTATTTTATATATTATTTGTAAGCTTTTGTTATATATCATTAATATTATGTGTTCTTTTTATATGTTTAATATATTTAATTTTATATATTTTAAATATTGTTTATTTATTTTTATGATTTTTAAAATGTTGTAATATTTTTTGTTTTTTTTTCAATTGTTTAAGTGTTATTAGTAATTTTTGTTTCTCTGTTAACCAACACTTTCCCTAATGTTGCAATCACTGGAGTGGGAATAGTAATTTTTACCTCTCCGCTGTCCAGCACTTTCCCTACTGTTGCATTCACTGGAGTAGAAATAGTAATTTTTACCCCTCTGCTATCCAGCACTTTCCCTACTGTTGTACTCACTGGAGTGGTAATAGTAATTTTTGCCCCTCCGCTATGCAACACTGTCCCTACTGTTGCACTCACTAGAGTGAGAATAGTAATTTTTACCCCTTTGCTATCGAACAGTTTCCCTATTGTTGCACTCACTGGAGTTGGAATAGTAAATTCAATTACTCCGCTTTCCAACACTTACCCTACTTTTGCACTTACTTTTGTGGGAATAGTAATTTTTACCCCTCCGCTATCTAACACTTTCCCTACTGTTGCCCTCTTTGGAGTGGGAATAGTAATTTTTGCCCCTTCGCTATCCAACAGTTTCCCTACTGTTGCACTCACTGGAGTGGGAATAGTAATTTTTACCCCTCCGCTATCCAACATTTTCCCTACCGTTGCACTCACAGGAGTTGGAATAGTAAATTTAATTCCTCCGCTATCCAACACTTGCCCTACTTTTGCACTCACTGGTGTGGGAATAGTCATTTTTACCCCTCCGCTATCCAACACTTTCCCTACTGTTGCACTCTTTGGAGTGGGAATAGTAATTTTTTCCCCTCCGCTATGCAACACTTTCCCTACTGTTGCTATCACTGGAGTGGGAATAGTAAATTTAATTCCTCCGGTATCCAACATTTACCCTACTTTTGCACTCACAGGAGTGGGAATAGTAATTTTTACCCCTCAGCTATCCAACACTTTCCCTACTGTTGCACTCTTTGGAGTGGGAATAGTAATTTTTTCCCCTCCGCTATCCAACACTTTCCCTGCTGTTGCTATCACTGGAGTGGGAATAGTAAATTTAATTCCTCCGGTATCCAACATTTACCCTTCATTTGCACTCACTGGAGTGGGAATAGTAATTTTTACCCCTCAGCTATCCAACATTTTCCCTACTGTTGCACTCTTTGGAGTGGTAATAGTAATTTATACCCCTCCGCTATCCAACACTTTCCCTACTGTTGCTATCACTAGAGTGGGAATAGTAAATGTAATTCCTCCGGTATCCAACACTTACCCTACTTTTGCACTCACTGGGGTGGGAATAGTAATTTTTACCCCTCCGCTATCCAACACTTTCCCTACTGTTGCACTCTTTGGTATGGGAATATTAATTTTTACCCCTCCGCTATCCAACACTTTCCCTATTGTTGCACTCTTTGGAGTGGGAATTATAATTTTTTCCCCTCCACTATCCAACACTTTCCCTACTGTTGTTATCACTGGAGTGGGAATAGTAATTTTTACTCCTCTGCTATCCAACACTTTCCCTACTCTTGCACTCACTGGAGTTGGAATAGTAAATGTAATTATTCTGTTATCCAACACTTTCCCTACTGTTGCACTTATTGTATTGGGAAATGTAAGTTTAATTTTTTTTAATAGTTTAATGTTGTAATTTATTATAGAATGTTTTTTTATTTTAAATTATTGATATATATATATATATATTATCTACTGGCGGTCGCCAGTAGATAGTTATAGTTAGGACCTATTTTCCATAGGAAATCCGCAACATTCTATTTGAAATAACTCTTGCGTTGGTTGACGAATCTTCGTAAAATTTTCAAACTTTATGGCCCGCTCCGGTCCGCTCCTACCCTGAAAGTTTCGGGGTGATTCATCAAGCGAGGGCCGAGAAAAAGGGGGGTCCTAAAACGTGTTTTCCCCATTCATTTTCCCATAGGAAACTTTAGCCACGGTTACAGCTCGAACTGCTGAACGGAATTACACCAAATTTGGCAAAGAGGTAGTTCTTGGTTCAGAAAGAACCCTTTTGTTAAATGGTGTAAATCCGTTCAGTAGTTCCTGAGAAAATCAAAAGGAAAATCACATATATATCTATGGCCGAGTCGGATTCGCGCACCCTGAGCGCACTCCTGCGCGCACCGTCCCGATCACGAGCTGCATGCTAATTGGCTGTCAACACTCCAAATCAGGAAGTGTTGGCAGCCATTTTATGCCTCGGTAGAACCGAGGCACAGAAACAAGTGCGCAAAACGCACAAAGGGGGCAGGGTAGAAACACCCTGACTCCCTAGATCTGCTCAGGGGTCCCACAAGGACCCCTGGGCAGAAAAGCATTTTTTTAAACGGCGGGATGCGCTTAGGGTGCGCGGATTCCGCCGATTAAAAAAACAAAACACAAGAAACAAGTGTGCAAAACGCACAAAGGGGGCAGGGTAGAAACACCCTGACCCCCTAGATCTGCTCAGGGGGTCCCACAAGGACCCCCTGGGCAGAAAAAAGCATTTAAAAAAAATAATAATAATAAAGAAAAAAAACGATCGTGCCGCAGGCCCCGCCCCCTTTCTTTACCACTCTGCAAATGCGCCCCCTGGCGCGTTTGCAGAGGGGGAACGAATTCCCCTTGAATACTGGGGGTCCTTGGGGCCAACTAGCCCACCAGGAACCTCCAGTATGCGCCAGGGGGCTGCGTTGCAGAGAGGTGTACAGAGGCCACGCCCCTTTTACACCTCTCTGCAACACAGCTCTGTGGCGCTTTTGGAGGTACATGGTGGGCTAGTTGGACTCCAGGGACCCTCAGGATTCAAGGGGACTTAATTCCCCAACTTAAAACGCGCCACGGGGCGCAGTTTGCACAGTGGTGAAGGGAGGGCGGGCTTCAGGTGACATGTGCAAACAGGCCTGCTGCGCGTTTTAAGATGGGGAATTAAATCCCTTCAATCCTGAGGGTCCCTGGGGGCCAACTAACCCATCAGGTACGTCCAGAAAGCGCCACAGAGCTGCGTTGCAGAGAGGTGCAAAAGGGGCGTGACCTCTGAACACCTCTCTGCAACGCAGCTCTCTGGCGCATACTGGAGGTATCTGGTGGGCTACTTGGCCCCTAGGGACCTCGGGATTGAGGAGAATTTAATTCCCCATCTTAAAACGCGCCACGGGGCCTGTTTGCAGACATGTCACCTGAAGCCCCGCCCCCTCCCTTCACCACTGTGCAAATATTCCTCTAAAATCAGCCGAACTACGAATTCCGATTTACTCACCTGTTATCAGGAGAGACCTCAGTGCTGCACCTTTGAGCCCAGTACTGATCCTGAAAAGTAATTTTAACCGTACTTACCAGTAACTTGAATTTCCTTCCATAGGCTAACATTGACTGGTTTCACTTGGAAATTCTTCTAAGTGTGGAGTTTTGGAACTTTATAATATTCCTCTAAAATCAGCCGAACTACGAATTCCGATTTACTCACCTATTATCAGGAGAGAACCCAGTGCTGCATATTTGAGCCCAGCACTGACCTTGAAAAGTAATTCTAACCGTACTTACCAGTAACTTGAATTTCCTTCCATAGGCTAACATTGACTGGTTTCACTTGGAAATTCTTCTAAGTGTAGAGTTTTGGAACTTTATAATATTCCTCTAAAATCAGCCGAACTACTGAATTCCGATTTACTCACCTGTTATCAGGAGAGACCTCAGTGCTGCACTTTTGAGCCCAGTACTGATCCTGAAAAGTAATTTTAACCGTACTTACCAGTAACTTGAATTTCCTTCCATAGGCTAACATTGACTGGTTTCACTTGGAAATTCTTCTAAGTGTGGAGTTTTGGAACTTTATAATATTCCTCTAAAATCAGCCGAACTACGAATTCCGATTTACTCACCTGTTATCAGGAGAGAACCCAGTGCTGCATCTTTGAGCCCAGCACTGACCTTGAAAAGTAATTCTAACCGTACATACCAGTAACTTGAATTTCCTTCCATAGGCTAACATTGACTGGTTTCACTTGGAAATTCTTCTAAGTGTAGAGTTTTGGAACTTTATAATATTCCTCTAAAATCAGCCGAACTACGAATTCCGATTTACTCACCTGTTATCAGGAGAGAACCCAGTGCTGCATCTTTTAGCCCAGCACTGACCCTGAAAAGTAATTCTAACCGTATTTACCAGTAACTTGTATTTCCTTCCATAGGAATCCATTGTCTGGTTTTCAGCAGAAAAGTTTCAAAGTGTCGATTTTCACAAACTACAAATATTCCTTAAAAATCGCCTGTATGACTTAAACGCATTATTTCAACTGTTTACAGGAGATGCACCAGTGCTGGATCCAGGATCCACCACTGAGTAAGAAAAAGTAACGATAACACTACTTACCTGCTAAGTGAATTTCCTCCCATAGGATAACATTGGTGATTCTATGTGAAAAAGTTTCTAAGTGTCAACTTTTAAAATACAATAATATTCCTTAAAAGTCACTACTGTAACCAAAACGCTTTTACTCAACTGTTTACAGGAGATGTCCCAGGACTGAATCTAGGATCCAGTCCTGTGGTTAGAAAAGTAATCCATAAAGTAACTAATTGCATTTAACTAGAAATTCACATTGAGCTCAATGTTGCATTGTGTTTGAAATTGTGTTGCCCATTGCAACAACTGTAACTACTGTACTTAAAAGTCTATTGCCTATTTGCAAAGTATTTAAACTAAAGTAATTCATTCTGAGAAAGTATATTTTGTAATGTAATGTATAATGTAATTATAATGTAATTTAAAAAATAAAATATCTAAAAATAAATAGTTTTAAAAATGTAGTAAATCAGTATCAAAAAATAAATATAACAATTAATACATTTAAAAATTGTCATTTACAAAACCTTTGAAATTCACTGAAAAAAACCATAGGTTTCAGACATGTTATAGTTAGGAATTAGCATTTAAAAAATCTTTGAAATTCACTGAAAAAACCATAGGTTTCAGGCACGTTATAGTTAGAAATTAGCATTTAAAAACCTTACAAATGCACTGAAAAAACCATAGGTTTTAGGGACAGTTATAGTTAGTTGGACATTGCACTCGTACAAAACCTGTGAAATTCCCCGTTATAGTTAGTTCAGGTAACTATTACTCGCGCCCCCGCAATGCACTGCTGATGACGTCACATATTACATCACTCATGACATGGTCAGTGACATCACTGATGACATCACTGATGACATCTCAAATGACATCACTGATGACATCACTGATGACATCATCCATGTGATAATTTGATGCATCTTCTCACACACTAATATAACTTTTGATACACCCACTGTAAATTACAGACTGCCATTGTCAAAACCATAGACACTCCAACACCAATTACTATATACACACTCACTGATTCTTAGGTCTACACACACACATCTACTCACTCACCCGTACAGTCACTCATACTTATAGTCACTCAGTACAGGACTATTATATGCACTCATACACCTATATAAACACTCACACACCGCCACTCATCCATAGAGGTACTCACACACCTAGTCAGTCATGCAAAAATTAAGCACACACCCATTTACTCACCTATACAGTTATACACACACCAGCTCACTTACTCATACAAATACTAGCACATTCTTACGCTCTTATACAATCTCTGATACAAGCACACACTCATCCATACAGTCACTCTCACAATCACACACTCTCGCTTATAGCTATTTATATACTCCAACACACATATATACTGCCTTTCACATATGTAGTTACTCACACATGTACCACTGGGACATACATTCACTCACTAACACACTCTTACACACACTTACCCACCCATACAGTCTATCACAGATGCACTCTTGAAACCATCCACCCAGTGAATCACCCACTCACACATCTATGCACAGAGTCGCACACACCCCACCCACACAAACACTCAGGCACCCATACAGATACTCAGACAACCAATCAATAACTCATATAGACACTCATGTAGCTATTCACAAACCCATGCAGCAACTTACACAGCAACAGACAGACGGATACAGACATTCACCCAGTTTAGTCACTAACCCATGCATTCAGTAAGATACGTTTAATCACTCACTTATAGAGTTAGTCACGCACCTACTAAATCATCCATTCAGACACTTATACACCCACTCATTCTTCAATACGCCTTTCCCTATATATATTAAACATATTTAAACTTTACAGAAACACACAGTCACTGGATGATGTCATCAGTGATGTCATTTGAGATGTCATCAGTGATGTCATCAGTGATGTCACTGACCATGTCATGCGTGATGTAATATGTGACGTCATCAGCAGTGCATTGCGGGGCACGAGTTATAGTTACCTGAACTAACTATAACGGGGGAGTTTCACGGGTTTTGTACGAGTGCAATGTCCAACTAACTATAACTGTCCCTAAAACCTATGGTTTTTTCAGTGAATATATATATATATATATTATTTTTATATAATTTTAAAGTTTAAATATTAAATAAAGATAATAGTTGATAAATAATTTTTAAGTAAATGTATGTATATGTATACATTTTTATGTTTGTGTGTTTATATTTTTGTAAATTAAGTTTGTTATATTTAGTTAAAATGTATATTAAATTTAATTTATTTTGTTAAAAATAATATTAATATTTCATATATTTACTATATATTATTTTTTTAATATATATTTTTAAATCAATATTTTTTACATCTATAATTTTTACCTCGAAATGTTTGATTCGATATTTTTGTACTTACCTGTTAAGGCATTGGCGTCAATACTTTTGCAGTCGATTTTTTTTTGGGGCTATTTAGAACATCGATGTTTGTTACATCGATATTCTATCAGTGAACGATCTAAAATATGGTGCTTGCCACCTTACACTAAGGTGTCTCTGAGCAGACTGATATCTTTCACCTTGTAGTAGACAGAAAAATTCCACTGATTGACAATGAAGGTACTGATCATGGGATGCATTCTATTTTGCCTTTTAACCAAAATGACAATGCAGACAAAATGAAAATATATAGAGGGTACCTTAGTGATTGCACCTTAGGGAAAACAGTCTTGAACTTCTTGAATGACCAGGAGCTCCTCAACTGGAGACAAGTGATAGGAGGGGGTATTATTCCACAGTGGACTGCTGGAGAGCTTACACAGTAGGCATTAGTGGACTTGAAAACTCAGGATTATTAGCTGATTCACGCCAACCTTTACACAAAAGAGTAAATCTGATGCCAATATCTACATGGAAATAAGACTGGCATTGCCATGGGCAATCAATGGGCCACAGGAATTGGATCATCAGAAACTTATTGTCTATGGTGGAAGAACTCAAATCATCTTTTCTGGACCATGAGTAGGCATAAGGAGGGTCGTGGCTGAGGAGCTGGTGCCTTGAGGCACAGGTCCTATCAAAATATGCTCTTGTTGCGCTGCAGGCCATGGCTCAGCCCGTGGCGCTGCCTGCTTCATAATCGCGGGCCGCGGTGCAGCCTGCGATGCCCCCCATGGCACCTCCTTCTCATGCGCATCGCAGCCCGGCTGTCCGCTGTTTCAGCATTATGGTTACACTCCACGACACTTATGTCTAGTCGGGCATGCCGCAGCACCATGCGGCTGCTCGTTAATGCTCATTAATACACAGTAGGAACACCGCAGCTCCAATCTTGGAGCTGCAGCTTCCAGTACTCCTATGGGGCATACTTTCACTCACCTTTTGTTTTGCACATTTCACTGAGGCTTCCATTATATTCTCCTGGTGACATCTTGTTTCTTCTTCTTCTTCCCATGAGTCCTCAGTCTTGTTACCCAGAGGGCCTTGGGAAGGTTCTTTGTTTTACCCTTTCCAAGATGGCGACCTTTCCAATTCCTTACGTTTCCTTTTCCCTAAGATGGCTACTGCTTATTTCCTCACTTCCTGTTACATCACTTCCGGTTACATCACTTCCTGCCTATGGGTATTTAAGGGGCTTAATCCTTCATTGCCTTGCGTTGCAACACTCCTTGCTCCTGCTGGTGTGTCCTCGCTCCTGCTTGTGTATCTTCGCTCCTGCTGGTGACCTTTGCTCCTGCTTGGTGTATTTTTGCTTCCTGTTGGCGCACTTTTGTTTCCAGTTGGCGCTTCCTGTTCCAGTTTGGATTCCATTAAACCTTCCACTTCTATTTGGAATTCTTTCCTTCTATTCTCCACTCCTTGCTGGTGTTTGCTCTTATTTGTGGGTTCTTTCCTTCCTTTCCGCTCCTGGAGTCACCGCCTTCCACAGAGGTTTTTCCCTATGGGGTTTTTTCCTCTTGGGACTCCTTTTGGACGGCACAGTCTGCTCTGGCTTTTCATTGTTGGCAGCACCATGGCTACCAGAAAGGGTCTCCGTTACCTCAGACAGACCAGAACCCTCAAGAACCGAAGTCGAGAACCTTTCCAACACACCAGAACTGGTAAGAACATTACAAGTCGTGACAGCTCCAGGATCACCTTTCTCATTTTCAACTTCTGTATGGAGATGTTTAACCACAAAGTTAGCATACCATCTCCAAAGAGCATGCCCTCAGAGGTAACAACTGTCTTGGTGGAGTCTGAGAGTGTTATCTAAGATTTGGTGGAAGCAGGACAACCATTATAAATCAGTGAATGTCTAACTTCGAGAAACCCTTGGTTTCCAATTTTCATTTAGATCTGGGAGAATCACTTGATTCTTTTATAGTGAAGCTGCAGCTGGCTCCGCCGGCCCTACTTAGGGTGAGCCTTCCCACCATTATTTTTCATGTTCTCAGCTGCTATATACACCCTGGCAGTTGTGAACATGGAAAATCCAGAAATCTTGCCAAGAACATCAGGGACTTTTTAGTTTAAAGAAATAAAATAATTCAGAGCAGGTTGCCATGACATTTCTGCTCTGTTCGTAGGAACAGTGTCAACAAAAATGATCCACCAGAATGGCAGGCAACGCATAAGATGGTAAGGGCTTTCACATGGGTAGTGGAGACAAAACCTCTGCCACCCCATTTGTTTGACTGCCCACCTGCTTACAAAACCCCTAATGACCATCTTATTAAGCTGTCTTGGGATTACTCTTAGTATTGGTCTGGCTCTCAGCACGATAGAAAGGGGTATTTTTCCATTGCCAAGAAGACATTTAGCATTCTGGAGCTAACCCAAGAAGCCTTGATATCCAGGGCAGATATAGTAGGTGAAAAAGTTTCCACTAAAGTTCAGAGTTTTGAAAAGCAAGTGAGGAACAGTCAGCAGCCTTTCCTGGCAGATCTTTGGACCTTTGCCACCTTCATGGTGTCTTAGACGAATTTGTCAAGAAAAGGGTGAGTTGGAACTTAAAATCGAAAGGAGAGCAAAGTAACTTCAAAGGCATTCAACTTCACATAGGAAAGCTATACACAGCCAATGATCAACATAGTCTGAAACTTGGAACCGTTTCAGACGGCTCACCGTGCTATTCATAGTGCCATCCAGCCCCCACTCTTCCTAAAGGAAGAGTGGGGGCTGGATGGCAAATTGGATCAGACATTGAGGGTCAATAAGCGTAGCTGAGTGGCGCAAATGATTAAGAGATGTGACTATGAATAGCACGGTGAGCCAGCTAAAATAATTTTGAGCAGCCTGTGAGCTGAAGAGGTACTTGTGGAAGGAAACTGAATTGTAGGCTCAATGGAGAGTCCAACATGGGAAGCAAGGTGCCGATAAGCAGAAGTGGCTTCCCACTGGAAAACAGCATGGCTTTGTGAGGTTCTATCTGAAGCTTCTTGAAGGAAGCCTTATGTTGTATTCCACTTTAGGTGTCCGTATATAGGTTTTCCTGAAACATGTACTTATATAGGCACAATTTGTGTTGCCCTTATATAGGCATAAGATCCCAGTCCTTATTTAGGCATTAGCCATGCACTCCAAATACAGGCATGGTCACCGACATCCGTCCACCCTAGCGTCACAACGAGTTCTTAGAAACCAAACCCTAAGCCTAGCACAGGATTATTGATTTCTCCAAGAACTCATCTATTATGCATGAACCACTATTCCTTAAGGGTTCATTCCTGACGTCTTCCTCTGTCCGACTTCACGTCAATGCTAACATTCCAAGGCACCTACCAGGTATAAATATACCTTCCCTTGCCCAAGCAAGTTAGGGGAGACCTCGACTTCAGAGGAGCCTGTATCCCGGCCTGACGCACTGAGAAGAAACGCTGTCATCCCTGCTCGCAGAGAATCCAGCTCCCAGTGTTTTGGCTCCCTTCGCGGGGTGTTTGAGTTCGAGATCCGGAAGGAGATTTCCACCTTTCTCATTCTCAAGGTATGGAGCTGACTAGAACCTAGAGGGACTCTTGGCATACCAGACTCTTAGTATACCATACTATAGAATACTTCACCTACTTCTTACCTTACCCTACACCTAGACTAGGTTAGGTACACTGGGGTAGAACTAGCTTAGAGAAGCATCGTATGAGTACTTGCATTTTTAGCTCATGTTATTTATGTATGTGAATATATGTATCATAGCTAAAAGATAATGCTAGCGCAGTATTATTTCTTTCTACTGCTTACGCTGTACATTATATATCTTGCATACTGTCTTGTGATCATAACAGCTCATATCTCTTACATGAGAAACAAGACTGTTCAATAAATCCTTTTATTGAAACGCCAGTCTATTCTTTCTGTGTAACTCTGAAGAAACTAAGCATGCACGATTAGCTAAGTGAAACTGTTATCTACTGTTTCCACGATTCTGAGAGCGTTCCGATTCTAAAGGGAAACAAAGTTGTCATGTTTATGCGGTTGCCAGAAACTACTCCCTTCTTGTTTACAAGGAGTTTCTAGTGGCCTCGGAGTTAGCTGGCACAAAGTAATTAAGTTTAATATACTCGATAGGGACCTACTGACCTCAGTCCTATGTCGAATCTATAGGGTATATTATTCTAATGCGCAGAGCCTATTAGGGAAATAGGAACTACACTACATGGCGCCCAACAGTTTGGTAAGGCACTAATTTAACACTAGATACTGAGTAACTCAGTCGTGCTTTTCTCTCAGAGACCCCTACTCACATACTCCATAAGACGTCTGGAGTGGGTAGGGTTAAATATCCGCCAAAGCTAAATAGGACAAAAACCTATAGATTAGCTGTTTGGTTTGTTCAACGTTGAAGGATACAGTGTTCCAAAATATTGTGCACCTTATCTTTTGTTTCCTTGAAACTTGTACTACATTTTTCAAAAAACAAATGTCCGAACACGGGGACAATGGCACCGAGAACGGTGTAAATACGGCTGACCCAGTCGTAACAGCTTTTAACTTTACTGGTTTAAATGAAGCCGATGAGCGCGTTATAAACATCCCTCCAAACTTAAGGAGAGCCATCACTCTAAAACTTATAAAACACAGCCTATCACCAAGAGGTAGTAGAGCAGTTTTCGTGATGGAGGCACACAAATCCTTTCAGACAGAGGTATTCTATTCATGGATAGTATTCCCAGAATCAAATCCAGTAACAAGAGTGTTTCACTTCTTTAAAGAAGACGAACCACCAGAGGAATATATTCCTTTCGAGGATATTGAAATTCCACTCACATACCAGGAGCATCATCTCTGGTTTAAAGGCGCCCTAAAACATCACAAAAACATTACCAGGCTCGGTCCACTAGGTAGACCAGGAGCAACATGGCCGATTCTAGCTGGCTACACACCTCATCCTGACATCGATGTAATGTCAGACGAGGAATTACTTACTCAACTACAAGAGTTAATAAAAATTTACAGACAGTTAGTCCAATATGTCATGCGGACTTTCACAGTCCAACCACCAATGACCATTCCAAATCAAACCCCTCACCAGGGGAATACACTAAAAATTACACCACAGACTCTATACGCTGTCATGGGTAAAATGCCCACAAAACGTGAGCAAATTCCATTCTGGATAGCTCAAAAAATTACTCAAATCGAAGCAGTATTTCCAAATACTAGCCCGTATGAGAAACACAGAATACTGACAATCAGTTTACCGATGGGGATCACACCACAACTGGAAGACTGCACCACTTGGGACTCAGTCTTTGCTGCCATCTATACTAAAACACATGGCATTCCGTCAATTGCGGTAAAACTTGATGTCCTGAAACAAATTCAAAACGAATACGGGGCAGAGCCTGCTCTAAATTTAGGTATGAAATTACTGAAAAATTTCGACCAGGTCTCAACAATAATATTATCTAATATTAAAGGGGAGGCAGCAGCAGTGGCGATCCGCCAAAAATTAAGGGAATTTGATGTTACAGAACATCAAACTGAGCTACCCAGAATTATAGAACAATCTTATGCAGAATTAGGCAGAGATAGTTTGGGTGGAAGACTAGTTAAACCGAAACTATCTGAAAGTCCTGAGAAGGACTCAATTAAACAAACTCCTACATCTTCTAAAAAAAAGTGGGAGTCTACTAAACAAAAACCAAACGAGAAACGTTCTCAATCCCGAGGTAGGTCTCCTCAAAAGGAGCCCTCTGAAAGGAGGTATAACCTCAGGAATAGGGATAATTTAAGAAAACCTGACAGGTATCAAGATACTGATACACGTTCCTCTCGTACCTTTCAGATATCATCACAGACCTCGGAAAGAAGAGGACGGTCAGAACATAGAGAAGAACGCGTGAAATCCAAAGACGACAAACACGTTCAGAAAAATAAATCAAAACCTCAATTCACAAAAGAAGGTAGCAGGTCTGAAGATCAGACATGCCGAGAATACTGAGAACACAGCTCAAGAACGGAGAATGGGCTCAGACAATGCTGGACAGTGCAGCAGAAGTCACAATAGCTCGCCAGAACCTGAAGGAACTTCTGGAGACAGTGGACTTGAATGAGTACATCACAGTAGAGACTGTAGACACAAAAGTTATATGAAATAACACTCCGAATGGAGGGAGACATACCAAGAAAAGTGAAAATACTCTTTTGGGAGAAACTTTCAAGGGGTTATGATATACTTCTAGCAGAAAAAGACTGGCCACCACAATTTGTCAGGGAGTGCCCACATGGTGAGGACATCATTATGCCTGCCTTCTCCAACCATATTCCAATTCACCTAAAATATATTTATGCCAGGAAATGGGCAGTTGCCCAGGCCCCAGCACTATATAAGAATCATGTAGGATGGGATGAGGACTCACCTCACCACAAAATACATCAAAAAATGAACCTACTGCACTAAGGCAGTACCCAATAAAGCAAGAAGCTAAAAAACAGGTCAGGGAGATCTTAGATCAACTTGAATACCAAGGGGTGATTGAAACATGCACCTCCTCAATGAACAATCCTTTGTTTCCTGTATCCAAACCAGACAATACATATCGTCTAGTTTTGGATTACAGACACTTGAACACTTGTTCAAAAACATTTGCAGTGCAAAATGCACATAGTACAGCATTAATGAATAACATTGGGCGCAAAAATATAAAACCACATTGGACATTTCAAATGGTTTCTTTTGTCAAAACATAGCACCTGAAAGCAGGTACTTAACAGCTTTCTCAATAATGGGGACCCAGCGTCAATTTTGTAGACTCCCACAAGGGTTTAAGAACAGCCCGGGGTTATTCTCAGCAAGAGTAACAGAGTTACTACAAATTTATGATAATGAGGCATTGTCATATGTCGATGACATCTATCTGACAGACGATGACCTAGATAGGCACTTCAACAGGGTGAGTACCATTATATTGGGTTCGCCTCTGAGGGCTATAAATTCAACTTTTAAAAATCCAGAATTGCCCATCTCAATGTCCTTTTCCTAGGATATGAGCTTTCAAGTGAAGGCAAGAGCCTGGCAGCTAACTTTTTAGAAAAGTGCGCGCTGCTCCAACCTCCAAAAACGCTGAAAAACTTACAATCCATCTTGTGTTTCCTAAATTTTGGAAGAACTTACATTCTAAATTATGCAGAAAGGGTTAAACCTCTCTACGAATTAATCACACCTGATTTTTCAACAAAATATTGGACACAAGAACATACCGAAATCTTGCGTTCACTCCAAGCTAACATGTTAGCAACAAATCACTTACAAACACGCGTAAATACACGCAATTTAGTGATCCGAATAATTTCGGGACAATGCGGATTCACCTACTTAACATTTAATGAGGGTGAAAAAGTACCAATAGCATACAAATCACATTTGTATACACAAGCAGAAATGCGCTTCACTGCAACAGAAAAAATACTGACAGCAGTTCAAACCGCTGTAGCAAAAGAAAGAGCTCTAGCCCAAGGGAAACGCATTATTGTCGTAACTCCAGTACCAGCCTTAGAGGCGGTCACAAAAGCGAGCATTCCAAATGCAAAAGCTTTACATCCTAGATGGATACAATGGGTTAATTCTCTTGATGCAACAGATGTTGAATATGTTTTTGATCCTGATTTAAAAACACAAGCGTTCCTGCAATATGAACATGAATGTCCTCTGCCCACTGAAATCCTGCCTCTAGATCAGTATGAATTTATAATTTACACTGATGGATCCGCACAACCCGCTACAGGGAGTAAGCAAGCTTACAGTGCAGCGTGCGCAATCATTAAAGGTCGCATGCAAGATGGTAACTTCAGACCAATGGTCACTAAAACTCAATCTCTAGGAGATTGTACAGCTCAGTGAGCTGAACTACAAGCATTCAAACTGGCACTTGAAAGTACAGATCGCGAATTCCCCACACTCATAGTGTGCGATTCTTTTTACTGTGTTCAGTCGTATAATGAATATATACAAAATTGGCTTGAAAACGGGTTCAAAGATGCAAAAGGTGGCACAATAAAGCATAAAACGCTTTGGGAACAAGTAGTTCAGTTGAAAAACGAACTACCAAAGGCTCACGTAATACACACGCTGAGTCATCAACGTGATGGCATTCACGTTGCAGGGAATTCATTGGCTGACGAAGCCGCAAAGGGGGCTGTTCAGACGGCTTCCGTAGCTGCGATCACTTGTTCAAAAACGAGAATAGACAGTGAGATATTGTTGACTGTCAATGCTTCAAGCAAAGGCAGTGGTGCAGCGTTACCAAAGAAATTTCCACTCAAGTACTCTTATGTAATTGATGCGATCAACGTTCCTTTTGCTCGAATCCCTGGAGTGGGGGATAGGGTAATTCCAAACATGGAACGTAGAGCAGCTTTGATTTATGAAGCACATCTGGGGTCTGACACATCAAGGGATCTCTAAAACAATATTAACATTAAAAGAGATGTACTGGTGGCCTAGAATGAATACACAGATTCACATCTTCATCGATGACTGCATAGACTGCAATAGACAGCGTGGTGTAGAATGCCATCAGACACCAGACTACGAAGTAGCCTTCCCAGTGCAGACACCATTGTTAGACAGCACTAGACTATCTATGCGCAGGCGTCCTTATGGACAAATGCAATCCCACAAATACTATGTCAAGGTTCCTATGGATATGGCCTCAGCGCTCGGCTGACGCTCGAACTGTTATAAAGGATTTGCGAGTCTTTATCGGCTCATATGCAATTGGCACACTACATTCTGACCAGGGCCCTGCGTTTAGCTCTCGGGCTTACAAAGAAGCCATGGCCAGTTTGGGCGTAGCATTGCGGTACTCCTCTCCGTTTCATCCTGAGGGAAATTCTGTTGTGGAAAGGAAAAACCAGGACATAAAGCAGTCTATAACAGCTAGAGTATTAGGTTGGGGTGATGGGTGGGTCAAACATCTTTATGGGGTCCAACGCTCATTAAATAATTTGCCAAGAAGTTCTCTAGGGGGGGGTCACTCCATATGAGGTCCTATTTGGGACAAGAATGTGGGTTCCTGATCTCGAATGTAAAGCCACAGTGGTGCAAAATAAACCCTTTGATATCAAAGATCGTTTTGCTGTTTTACAGGATCTAAATGAACTAAGATCGAAACAAAGCAATGTGTTCCTGAAGCCAACCACCACTGGGGAAACACCGGCAGTCCCAGCAAGGCCTGTCTGGATCCCAAAAGTTGGGGATCTAGTCAGAGAGAAGATTGCGGACAAGAAGGAATTTGGACCTTCTTACAGACAACCAGTACCTGTCCTAGCTGTACACGGAACAAGAACAGTACTTCTGCCGCCCCTTGCTGGAACAAAGGAGAAAAGATTTGTGTCAATCGACCTTCATCAAACCACAGTATGTGGCCAATACTAAATAGTAGGCCTTGTGGACTCCGACCTAGTAGCAGACGCACTCCTCTCGCTACTATCCAAGAGGTTCAGACTGAAAGACTCATAACCATCGAGAATTCAGCAGTAACAGATGGACTAAGCAACAATGCTATGCAACTCATCCCTCTTGAAACTCAAGTAACAGTTCGTCCAGGTACACCTGTCTACACCAACGTAACAAGTGATCAACTGGTTCCAGCGATTTCAACAAATCCTGATGCAATTCCAACAATTGACCGAACTGCTTCTGGCTATTTCATTAACTTTGATACGTTTTCTGAGGATCAGAGTGAACCTGAAATGACGCCAGCATCAAAAACTTTCAAACAACAAGTACAAGACCTTTTTCATTTCCTGAAAAAGACTTATCTGGTTTCACCATGGATTGAACTATGGATTATTTCTGGAATATTTTTCTTTCTGCTTTGGCTAGCTTTGGTTATGACTATCAGCGTGCTTATAAATGGCAGATACATCCATTTGGACACTGAAAGTAAAAATGTGAACTTACTTTTGAAACCACACAAATCATCCCATCGTGAAGCAAGAGACTTGTCAGCAGTGAACATCACAGCCGTTCCTATACAGGATGGTATAGTGTGGGACAAAACCGATTTCGATATATTCGGCCCGACTGAACTTTTGAACATTCCACATTTATTTAAAATTTCATTAAGTGACTTTATGTCCTCCAGTACCTATTCTGATGATTGGGACTTTGAGACTGTAAATGATATGATGTCTGATCTAGAAAGGTCTGCAGCATTCTCGAACAATGAATACTTAGAGGGTTCATCAGACTACGAACAGCTTTATTGTTACAACCACTGTGGTCATCATTTCTTGCATAAATCTGCAACACATAGAAATGTGTTTATGTTTAACCAATGGGAACATTGTCCTACACCACCAAGAGGTAGTTCAAAAACTTTTGCTAAAAAGTTTCCCTATTTTTCAGGGTACAATACATCTGATCCAGAAACATTTTACTATAAAAATGTAAACAAAACAGGACAGAAAATTATGTAATACAAAACAGATTTACTCTGCAGCCTTTATTACCCAACGGTCTAGACATGGATTTGACTTTTGGAAAGACACAATAGACACAAAATCTGTCTGTGGTTCTAAACATTGGCAAGTACAGGGGATAGAAGCTTTGTTTAGAGCATGTATCATCCCTCAGCAAATAATGCTTTTGAATGACACTGTGCAACAAACGTTTTGCCTTGGTTTAGCTAAGATCAAAGACATGAAAACACCTTCTGTACCAACACCTGCAAGTAATAGCACTACACAGGGAGCGGTCACAGTAGACACAATACTACAAACCAACAGAACAGATCCTGATTGGAAAAAATGGTTACTCTGGCCCACAGACACAAACATCTGTCAAGAAAGATTCCTGAATAGAATACAGGGCTTTACTATCCATAGGCCAGACCCACGATATGTTCAACGACAACATCCGGGGGTAGTAACAACATACAGTGTAGGAAAATTGTGCCTCGACTGGCTACAAAAACCTACACTTGAGGATGAGAAACAACACTTATCTTTACTTAAAGAAGACGCAGACCTTAGGGAATTCTTGCTAGGACCAAGAAAACCGCGTCAAAAACGTTTCATATATGCCGGCATTTATGCTGCTTATAATGAAGTATGGAAGGTTTCACAGGCAGAGGCCGCAGAACGAATACGTGAACTTGATCGTATTAACTTAGAGAAAACTCTCTCTGTGGTCGACAATGGGTTAACAACTTTGTCATCCAGAATTTATTCATTGGACAACATTGTATCCTCTGCTATTGACATACTGGAACAAGATTTAGCCATGTTACAACAAGGCCAATCTCAGTTACGTTCTATTATGTTATTAGGCTGGACGCTGCAATCTTTGCGTGCGGGCTATGTGCCTTGGCATTTTATCAACACGCCGTCTCTGTTTGCAGAATACAATCTAACAGATAAACAGATCGAACTGGCACAAAGGGGAGCAAAGTATACAGTGCTGAGCATTGAAAAACTGGAAAAATTACCATTTACGGTAGCAGAAAAACCAGCTACAGAATGGCTTATCCATGGCAAAATCACTCTGCCTGTCACTACTTTTCAGTTTCAGTATTGCCTCAAACAAATGCAAGCAGGCAAATA
The DNA here is from genome assembly GCA_963921515.1 of Calotriton arnoldi. Lineage (NCBI taxonomy): Eukaryota > Metazoa > Chordata > Amphibia > Caudata > Salamandridae > Calotriton > Calotriton arnoldi. The sequence continues at coordinate 660,344 of CAWUFW010008101.1, read as the reverse complement.
TGAAAGGTTGGGTAAAGAATACATTAAGACATCCTGGGATTTACCTTAAGAATACAGATGTTGGAGTGGGGATCGTGAAGTGTTTCTAAGCGGTACACACTGTGAAAATGCACTAAGCGGTTCACTCATATGTCAGGACATTTCTTTACACGGGGCTTGTAATGGTTCTGTGGCAAACTTGTCCTGCCACCAGCAGGGTACAACGGCTACTGTGATTAATCCAACGTTTGGCCAACTTTCTAACATGTTGAATGATCAGAGTTGCTGTGGCATGTTGCCAGGCATCCCATATCTGGTAACGGTCGACTCCAGGGTTACTTGTTGTATGCAAGTATTGTTCCCCCAATAGACACAGTCAGTGAGTCACCTCTTTGGCCTTCATTGAATGTTTCTTTTATACGTTTTGATACTTTAAGCAGAATGAAAGCCATGCTTTTGCAACAGACCATGCCTTTGACCTCGGCCAAAGAAATCTATGATTTACAAATTGCAAGGACTTCGGCTGAGATACAGGCTTTAATTCGTACAAACTGCCCTATACATTTCGTAGAAATTATGGGACGTATCTTAAACATGTCTGATACGAGCGGGATTGTACATGTATTTAAGACCATCTGTTCAGGACTGTTAGCACCCTTCCAGGCAGTCCTCGGAATCATCGCAAACTTCGCACATTCGGTGTTTGGTGGTGTGCCATTAATTCTAGCACTTGTTGCAGGAATCCTGTTCCTGTTCCTACTATTACGCTATGGCAAGCCTATCCACCGACGTCACTCCGAGCGATGTGGAGAAAGCTCTCCTGGAACGGAAGTGCCGTGAGCGCATAGTGCAGCTTTTGGGCATGCCTCGTCTACGGGAACTTAATACAACATGGTTCCTGTCATTTAGACCAATCTGGCAAGATTGCATCTTACCTGTTCTACGCTGCCTGCTTTGCGGTGAAGAATGCATGCTAGACACCTGTCTAACACTCCCATCAGTCATGCCAACGGATATCGATACTCTGCTGGACCCGATAACGGCCCATGCTCTGTGTTGTCCCCAGAGGCTACCAATCCTGATGACGGCATTCATTGAGATCTCACAGACGCTTCCTGCTGCTGCTGAGGTACGAGATGGATCAACAGGCACAGAGGTAACAACGGACGCGAACATTGCTGCGGCATCTTATGCTGAAGGCGATGCTTCTCATCTCTGTGCAATTAACCTTCTGAACGAGGTGTTCCAAATGTCACCAACATCGGTAGACAATATTTAGTCTACAGAAATAGATGATTTCATGTTTACACCAGACCCATACACTGACTTTGATTCGGCTCACAGTGTACCATGGACGCAATGAATTTGGCCTTCATATTTTCAAAACTTGGAACTCTTCCTAAAATTGAACTTTTTCTTTTTCTTTTTTTTTTTGAAAATACATGGCAACTCAATCTGCTTACAGTAGAACTATTCATATAAAACGGACTTCTTTGAATACTTCCAGGGACACAATGTCACCTTATTTGACTAAAATTTCATTTAGTACCATGATATGCAATGGCTTTGATTTTTGCAAAACTTGTCAACCATTTCATCATATGTATATATTTCTGTTTATTCATTCATGTTGCATTTATTTCTAAATATATGCTTAGAATGAAGAAATGCTTTAAAATGTACAGTACCTATTGCATTACATGTTTTAGCAACAGTTCTTTTAAAAAAAAAAACTTCTTTTAATATGCTTTTAGAAATGTTTTTAGCAATATGTGGTAGTCAAGTTTAATGTTTAGCATTTAGTATTATCGTTCATTCGAAAGTGGAGTGGGTGTTGTATTCCGCTTTAGGTGTCCGTATATAGGTTTTCCTGAAACATGTCCTTATATAGGCACAATTCGTGTTGCCCTTATATAGGCATAAGATCTCAGTCCTTATTTAGGCATTAGCCATGCACTCCAAATACAGGCATTGTCACCGACATCCGTCCACCCTAATGTCACAACGAGTTCTTAGAAACCAAACCCTAAGCCTAGCACAGGATTATTGATTTCTCCAAGAACTCATCTATTATGCATGAACCACTATTGCTTAAGGGTTCATTCCTGACGTCTTCCTCTGTCTGACTTCACGTCAATGCTAACATTCCAAGGCACCTACCAGGTATAAATATACCTTCCCTTGCCCAAGCAAGTTAGAGGAGACCTCGACTTCAGAGGAGCCCGTATCTCGGCCTGACGCACTGAGAAGAAACGCTGTCATCCCTGCTCGCAGAGAATCCAGCTCCCAGTGTTCTGACTCCCTTCGCGGGGTGTTAAAGTTCGAGATCCGGAAGGAGATTCCCACCTCTCTCATTCTCAAGGTATGGAGCTGACTAGAACCTAGAGGGACTCTTGGCATACCAGACTCTTAGTATACCATACTATAGAATACTTCACCTACTTCTTACCTTACCCTACACCTAGACTAGGTTAGGTACACTAGGGTAGAACTAGCTTAGAGAAGCATTGTATGAGTACTCGCATTTTTAGCTCATGTTATTTATGTATGTGAATATATGCATCATAGCTAAAAGATAATGCTAGCGCAGTATTATTTCTTTCTACTGCTTACGCTGTACATTATATATCTTGTATACTGTCTTGTGATCATAACAGCTCATATCTCTTACACGAGAAACAAGACTGTTCAATAAATCCTTTTTATTGAAACGCCAGTCTATTCTTTCTGTGCAACTCTGAAGAAACGAAGCATGCACGATTAGCTGAGTGAAACTGTTATCTATTGTTTCCATGATTCTGAGAGTGTTCCGATTCTAAAGGGAAACAAAGTTGTCATGTTTATGCGGTTGCCAGAAACTACTCCCTTCTTGTTTACAAGGAGTTTCTAGTGGCCTCTGAGTTAGCTGGCACAAAGTAATTAAGTTTAATATACTCGATAGGGACATACTGACCTCAGTCCTATGTCGAATCTATAGGGTATATTATTCCAATGCGCAGAGCCTATTAGGGAAATAGGAACTACACCACACTTAGACTACACTTACACATTCTCTTGGTGGGGCAAGTGCCCGTGATCCTTACTGTCTCAATATAGAAGGAGGACAGATCTGCATAACCCGGCAGGCTAGATTAAGAAGGCACTGGTGGATGTGGAGAGTTTTGTGGGAGATTGACTCAAATGTCAAGCAAGCGTTCAGAGGATCCAAAAGAAGATCCATAGGTAAAGGCAGAGGGTGAAAAGGAACTACAGTGGCCTGAAGCAGAGAAGGAAACAAAGGGATATAGTCAGGGCCACTGGAATTATGCGGCAGAGGGGGACCAATTGATGTGACAGGGTTGGGTAAATTATGCAGCAAGAAAAGGCAAATTATGTAGCGTAATGCAGCACATATTGTCCTAGTATTATTTACACTGCAAGTTCTATACGTTAACCCCTTTCCCTTAAATGTATATAGTAAGGTGGTTGAAGAAGGCCTAAGAATCGAAGACAGCACAAAAGGAGCCCATTGTAGACTATTGAGGGGGGGGGGCATCCAGAATAGCAATCCTTGGTGGCTTGAGTGTTAAAGAAAACCTGATCATACCAATTGTAAGTCTGCAAATGCTTATTAATAAAAGAAAATCAATCTGAGTTACAGAAATGGGCGCAATGAAATCACTAAGCACTCATTATGAGTAAAAGCTGCACCACCAGCAGACACAAGTCATGAATTTATAGGTTGTCATATAGAAGACTTTACTAGAGATCATGTATTGAAACTAAATAAAGGAGTTAGACAGCTGAAGGGTCTAAAGTCATAGGAGAGTTTGCAGACCACCATCAAACAGATATAGAAATGTAAACTGAGCAAGTTCATTAGAAATTTCTCACTTGAAGGGCCAGCCTCGGAAATGCGGCTTTACACACCAGAGACATGCACAACTTGAAGGCATGGTTAGCATTGAGCTGAAAGAAGGGTGCAGTAATTACAGTTAGGGTAAGGAGAACATTTTAAATCTCACACAAGCATGCACATCTAAAATAATACGAATCAGTGGTACATAATAGGTATGATGGCACCACTCGGGAAAGATCACACATGTATTAGTGCTAGACAAGTATTGGATGACGGTGCTGCAGGGTAGAGAGAACCACCAATCTCCCTATGATGTGGTCTAGGCCAACACAAACTAGTATACAAAATCCCCAGCACACGTCCACAAGGTAAAAACAATATTGAATGTGATAGTATATACACAAAATTAGAACAAAGTTGTTGTAATCCTCTTTTCTTTATTCTTTTTCTTTTCCTGTTACTGTGTTGAATTCTTAGCCAGCCAACACGTGTTTCGTCGCCACAAAGGGAAATTGTCCCGCGACTTTTTCAAGGCTCCAGTATCTAAAGTTGAGACTTTTCATATGGTGATAATTCCATCCCACATGGATTTTAAAAGATTTTCCAAGATCATGGATTCCAATCCGAAACCAAGTATTGCAGGTGATCCAAATTCAAACAATTCAAACCAAGCGTGGGGAAACGGACAGGCGAGTCCCCTCAAGTCGTCCTTGTGTGTGAGGTTGAAAACCATGTATCGGGTATTAAAAGTAGTCCGTCTCCAAAATCAATCTGTGTCCTCGAGTACAAGCCTCGGAATTGCGGCTTTACACACCAGAGACATGCACAACTTGAAGGCATGGTTAGCATTGAGCTGAAAGATGGGTGCAGTAATTACAGTTAGGGTAAGGAGAACATTTTAAATCTCACACAAGCATGCACATCTGACTGGGCTATTTTAGAGCCCAAGGGAATTTGGTCACTCAGAGCTCACAAGAGCCTATCACAAGCCTTGACAGGCGTGTGTCCTGAGGCACGTGTTAACGGTCACCCAGAGACCAAGGCTTGGGAGATGTAGAGCATGCGCTCAAGTACAAATGTGCAACCGTTGGGTTCCAGAAGCACACCTGATGGAAAATTAGTTTAGACATGTCACATCAAAAGAGCACTGGAAGGAGTGAGAGCAACCCGTTAACCATAGGCGAATAAGATACAACCTTAGCAAGCTCTGACTTGACAGTTTTCTGTGCAGAGGTTTTTGAAGACAATATCAAGTCTCCAGCTGCACCATGTAATAGGGCGATATGACCTCATAGGAGCTTTACTTCAAATCTATGTCTGGCTTTCCCTCTTACTTCAAAAAGCTCAGAAACATTTTATATCTAAAGACCTAGACAAATTCACTAAAACGAACTGATGATCTTGCATCAAGACCTGGACATCACGACCCTTGAAGGTGGGATTGACCTTTTTTATGTAAATTCTGAGGCTTCAGCGAAATACCCAATCAGCAAATTCAATCTCATGGAGCCGTCTTTGTACACCGCCTTCAGGCTTGACCTGCTGGAAATAATTTTCTCTAGAAAACCTTTGAAGTCTCAAGAAAAGGTTTTGACTGTTTCCAACCCCCATGCTGAAGGCCACCACATTTGCTATTGAGTCATCATGAAAGTGGCCTTAAATCTTAGTGCACACCATCCCAGTGGACTGTTATTGAATCGGAGTATGAGAGACATAAATGGGACCATTTGTTCATGAAATACTTTATAACTGGGAACTGATGCAGATGTTAAGGGTCACCTAGTCCCATACAGTCTTCCAAAACTTTTTGAGGTCTTTCTCTGGAATCAACCAATCAAGGGGCTTGTAAAGCGGGACTACTTACCCATAAGGGTCTCAAGGTGCTGGAGGATGGGGGGCTGCTAGACGGACTCGTTGGAGGATCATTCGAAGAGCCAGGTCTTGAAGTCCTTCCTGAATTGGATCAGTGACGCTGATTGCCTGAGGTGCAGGGGCAGGGTGTTTGAAGGCTTGGCGGTGAGGTAGGAGAATGGTCTTCCTCCGGTTCTTGTCTTTTGGATCCTGGGGATAGAGGCGAGGGCCAGTTGGGAGGATTGGAGTTGTCTGGTGGGTACGTGGAAGGTGAAGCGGTGGTTCAGGTATGCTAGTCCATCATGTAGGGTCTTGTAGGCATGAGTGAGGAGCTTGAAAGTGACTCTCTTGTTGACTGGAAGCCAGTGGAGTTGTCGGAGGTGTTGCATGATGTGGCTGTGGTGAGGGATGTCAAGGATCAGTCTGGTGGCAGCATTTTGAGCTGTTTCTGGGTGGCGCCGGCGTAGAGTGTGTTACCGAGTCTGCTGATGATGAGTGCATGGGTGACCATATTTCTGGATTTTGAGGGGATCCCTCTAAATGTCTTTTGAAGCAGGTGGAGAGTGTGGAAGCAGGCTGAGGAAACTGTGTTTATTTGGCAGATCATTGTGAGCGAAGTGTCCAGTATGATGGCAAGGTTGCATGCGTGGTCCATCAGGGTGGGGGGAGCGCCAGTGCGGCTGGCCACCAGGAGTCATCCCAGCCTGACTTGGTAGGTCCCAGGATGAGAACTTCGGTCTTGTCTGAGTTGAGCTTGAGGCAGCTGTCTTTCATCCATGTAGCGACGGCCTTCTTTCTATCGTGGAAGTTGGTTAGGGCAGTCGAGGGTTTCTTGTTGAGGGACAGGATCAGCTGGGTGTTGTCGGTGTAGGAGATGATGTTGAGTCTGTGGCTTCTGACCATGGCTGCGAGGGGGGTCATATAGACTTTGAAGAGGGTGGGGCTCAGGGGGGGCACCCTGGGGACTCCACAGCTGATCTCTGTGGGTTCTGCAAGGAATGGTGGTAGTCTGACTCGCTGGGTCCGGCTGGTGAGGAAGGAGTGGATCCGATCCAGAGCCTTTTCATGGATCCCAGCGTCATGGAGGCTGGTGATTAGGGTGCGGTGGGAGATGGTGTCGAAGGCAGCTGATAGATCTAGTAGGATGAGGGCTGGGGTTTTGCCCTGGTCAGGGATGGAGCGGATGTCGTATGTGACAGCGAGGAGGGCAGTCACTGTGCTGTTGTTGATCGGAAGCCACAATGAGAGAAGTCCAGGACATGGTTTGCTTCGATGAGCTCGGAGAGTTGGGCGTTGATGGTCTTCTCTATGCCCTTGGCAGGGAAGGGGAGGAGGGAGATCGGTCTGAAGTTCTTGAGGTCCGACGGGCCTGAGGATGGCTTCTTCAGCAGGGGGTTGATCTTGGCGTGTTTCCAGTCTTCAGGGAAGGTGGCGTTTTGATGGAGCTTTTGATGGTGCGGAGGAGCTTAGGGCGATGGCGGTGGATGCTCTGTTGCAGATGTGGTGCGGGCGTTGGTCTGTTAGGGCCCCTGAGTGGATACTCTTCATCGTCCTGAGCGAGTCCTCTGTCGTGAGCAGGGTCCAGCAAAGCATGGTCTGTTGAGGGGTGGCTTGGTTGTGTGCGATGTTGGCGGGCATGGCGGCCAGGTCTAGGGTGTTGAAGCGGTCGTAAATCATCCTTATCTTGTGGTGGAAGAAGGTGCCTAGTTTGTCACAGAGATCTTGGGAGGGGGGGAACGTCTGTGGTCTCGCTGTTGGGCCTGGTGAACCCCTGGACAATGGAGAAGAGTTCTTTGCTGTTATGTGCGTTGGGGTTGATTCTGTTTTTGAGGGCCGTTTTCCTGGTGGTTTTCAGGAGTAGGTGATGTGCGTTGATGGCAGATTTGAAGATTGCATGAGTTTCCAGGGTTTTGTTGCTCCTCCATTTCTTCTCGAGGCGTCTGCAGGCGTGTCTGGATTTGTGGAGGACGGGTGTGAACCAGCTGGCCACCTTGGAGCATTGTTTGCCTGGTCTTCTCTTGAGGGGTGCCAGTGTGTCGGCACAGTTGGAGATCCATTGGCGGAGGGTGCGTGCTGCGGTGTTGGCGTCCGTGGGCATTGGTGGAGTGGTTGCTCTGAGGGAGTTGATATGGAGTTCTTCGGTTGCCTTGGTCCAGCTGCGGCTGGGGAGGGGCGATGATGATGGTGGTGTGCGGTGGGTGTGTCAAGGCGAGGTGTACGCACTGGTGATCAGCCCACAAGAGTTCAGTGGTGTGGCTGTAGCTGATGTTCCTGCTGGCGGAGAAAACGGGATCGAGCGTGTGTCCGGCTGTGTGGGTTGGTGCAGTGACTAGCTGCTTGAGTCCGATGTTGGCAAGGTTCTCCAGGAGGGAGGCGGTGTTCTGGTCACTGGGGTTGTCCAGATGGAAGTTTAGGTCTCAGAGTATGATGTAGTCAGTGGATGCAAGGGCCTGGGGTGCGATGAGGTCTATGAGGACGTTGGTGAAGGACGGCCGGGCCAGGGGGCCTGTAGACAATGGTGCGGTGGAGTGTGGTGTTAGGGTTGGTCTGGATCTGGAAGTGTTCTATGGTCGTTGTTGGGTCATTGAGGTGCGTGGTCCGTCGAAGCGTGATTTTGTCGATGATGGCGATGCCTCCTCCAGAGTGGTCGGGGCAGTCCTTGTGGGTGATCTTGTTGCCATCAGGGATGGCGATTGTGAGGTCCAATACGGAGCAGGGTTTGGTCCAAGTTTCTGTGAGGAAAACGATGTCAGGTGAGGTGGCATCGAGGAGGGCCCAGATTTCTGTGGAGTGTTTGTGGAGTGTCAGGACTCCACAAGTCTTACCTGGTATACTTGCGGAGTAATCTCGCAGAGACGGCGTGAACAACCTCCACCGTCCCCTGCCTTGCCCTAGTAAGAGAATGTATACTGACCAGGACAAGGATGGGACCGGGGAAGGAATCCTAAAAAATGGAGATATCGACGTGAAGACCTGGTGGGTGCTCCTATCGATGTTGGGGAAGTCTCCCTGGATCACCAGCTAAATAATGGACAAACCATATGATAGTGTGTTAGCTCTTCCTATCCCCAGGATCACACATGCATCATACACACAAACATCAAGAGCGTCATCATGAATATATAGTCACCTGGAAGATGTGAGAGCCAGCAGGATAGGGAGGGCTTCAGTGCGCTCCTGCGCAAAAGGAAATGTACATGCGACAACGTGCTCCTGCACGTGTCGAAAAGACAATAAATGAAAGCGCTCCTGCACTAATATGTGGGCAAAGAAATAAAAAGCGCTTTTGCACTTATAGAGCGTAAGTGGCACCGCCCTCCAGCGCGTGTTGCCAGAAGGCAAAGCGAGACCGCGCTCCAGCGCGTGTTGCTGCAAAAGAAGGTAAGGCACACCAGCGCCAATGAAGATATGCGGCAAGTAAGGCACACCAACACCAATGAAGATATGCAGCAAGTAAGGCACACCAGCATCAATGAAGATATGCGGCACCGCACTCCAGCGCGTGTCGCAGCAAGGAAAATAAGGCGCACCAGTATCAACAATGAGAAGCGGCACCGCGCTCCAGCGCGTGTCACAGCAAGCAAGGTAAGCGCTCCTGCGCTAACAATATAGAAAGCGGCACTGCACTCCAGCGCGTGCAGCAGCAATGAAACAAATGTAAAGCGCTCCTGCGCTAATGATGAAGAAAGCGGCACTGCGCTCCAGCGCGTGCCGCAGCAATGAAACAAAAGTAAAGCGCTCCTGTGCTAACAATACAGAAAGTGGCACCGCCCTCCATCGCGTGCCGCAGCAATGAAACAAATGCAAAGCGCTCCTGCGCTAACGATGAAGAATGCGGCACTGCGCTCCAGCGCATGCCACAGCAATGAAACAAAAGTAAAGCGCTCCTGCGCTAGGATGACAGAACCACACACCTGCGCTCCTGCGCGAGTGTACAAAGTGAGCTGGGGATTCCTGTTCACTCGGGATAGTCCCATAGACGTCAAGCAGTTCGGTACAAACAGTACTTAAAGCACTGTCTGGTTGAGAACCGCGGGCTTATATGCGGTCTCACCCGGCAGTGCAAGCTGGCTGACCTGAGTACTTCCGGCTTGCAGTGCTGGATCACCCGCAAAACGCGGACCGGATCCGTACACACACACGTACCTCACACTGTGTCTAAAGCGGAACATGACATGGAGGGACCGTACATTGAGGAGGATGCAGTTGAGACCGGCGGGTGCTCTGTCAGTTGGCTTTGCGGCGGGGGGAGCTGGTGTTGTGGTGTGTCACAAAAACAAATTGTCAATCTGTTTTTCCAGGTAGTGTTTTTATAGGTGAAATCAAGTAATGTATCCTTAATTGATAGAGGTTGTTGTGAGGGAAAAAAGTAGCTGTGTCAAGAAGTTTATAGTAACCTGTCATTTTTTGTGGTTTTCTTAATAACATTTCCTGTCTGCAATTCGAATGCCATTTAGTCATCACTTTGTTCTTTGAGTGCTCTGTACTTATATCCTACGTTCTCATGAGTTCTCTATAGTGGTTGCTTTTGAAGTATTGAACTCACTTGGCCAGACTCATGATTTGACTCTGACATCTTTATACATGGTGTAAGAAGGCATTCGCCTTTCAAATTCTTCTGTGAGACGCTTTGGTTCCCCTCCACTTCTGCACCCAATCAGTCCCTTCCCTCCACCTTGATCTGGATTTGGATTGGCACCTACATTTTACCTTTTTCTTTCAGCATGCAGACCAGTGGATGAATGCCTCATTAATGTATACCTTGAAAATTGGTAAGGGAAACATATTTCTCTCTTACTTGCTATAATGATGGAGTGCAGATGGAACGCATAGTTGCATGCAACTACCATAGTAATGCACAGCCTTTACATTGATCTTTGCAGCAATGGTATAGACCCATGTAATCTCTACACATTACTTTATTTAGAGTCTAATATTGCACCCAATGATTTACGTATCTCTAATGCCCTTGTTAAGAGTTGTGTTATTTTACCCCGAGTGTTAACTGGATGAAAAAAAGAAATCCGCAATCACGATTGAATTGGGGCCAGAATTATGGGGTCAGAAATATCTGGACCCAGGGGGCGTGTTCTGATACCGACGAGGATGGCGGCAGGCTAGTGTTGCTCTGCCTTGGACTTCGAGGAGGGCGGCAGCGCCGCTAGCAGCGTCCCGACAGTAGAACTGAGGCATGTGCTCGGTTCAGGAAGTTGTCCTGCTCTTATTGAGCCTTGCTTCAGCTGATACCACGTTTGTCAATGTGGTAGTGTTGGTGCATCTCCCTGACTAGATCCGCGACTGCCATTTTGTTTTTCAATTCTGTTTGCCTCAGCATGTCTCCCGTGCATATCCTGCAGCCTGTTTACAAAAATGCAGCAATTTAACTCTGAAAGTTCCTCTACACTCGTATTCAGAGTGTATTGCCAGCCAGTAATGCTACAACTTCTCTTTTTATATTTATGCAGGCTGCCTCATAGTGATACCTATACTGACTAAGAACATTTATGCGTCTTTCTTCACAAATCTTCATTTAATATCTGCTACAAACTCAACGTCATTTTTTGATGCTTTGCCAACATTTTTTCAACTCTCTATGGCTTTTAAGTTCTGCTAGTTAAAATACATTAGTGAAGCCATTGTGGTCAATTTTTCTAATTTTTTCTTCAAATCTTATTCTACTATTGATTGGTCTTCCATGTCTATGGGGAGAACTAAAACTGTTAGAGGTGCTGATTCCAACCCAGTGTTGCATCCTAAATCTCCTGCTCTGGCAACATCAAACCCATTCTCAGTGCTGCAAGAAGATATGGAAGATGTGGAGCATGTTGCTACGTCGCCCCCCCGGTTGGGGGTGGGGTCACCTGCACCTACCTTTATTCCTACATCTAATCCAAACACACCTCTTTCAAGTACAAAACATACATCTAAGCTAGTGACCACTTCACTGTTGTCATCTACGAAGCGAATTAAAAAGGACCCTCCTTCGCCAGCCAAATCTCCCCCACCAATATCTTTAGAGTTACTCTTGGAAGAAATACGAGCTCTTAAACCTTATGTGGAGGAAACAAATAAATGCATACAAAGCATGACAAATGGTCCATTATTGACAACAAAATCACTTTCATGGAGCGACAAGTTGAGTCTTTACAAACATCCTCTCAACAAATTCAGCCTATGAAGATGGAAATCTCTCAACTTCAAAAACAGGTGGAGAACCTTAAAAACCGCAGCAGATGCAACAACCTATGCATTTATGGTTTAGCTGAGGGATTGGAGGTATCCAATACTTTTTCTTTTTTTCTACAGATGCCTGACTTACCTGGAACCCCACCACTAAATATACAATGAGTACATAGACTTCGTCATACTCCGCATGCTGCTTCTTCTTCTTCACGCAAACTAAGGGGTATAATATTATACTTTTTGGAATACACTGACTCATTGAAAGTTTTGCAAGCAGTTGAATTCAAACGCCATATTTCTTGGCAGGGCTCACTATTATTTTTCTCTCAAGACTATGCTAAAACCAGCACTACGTGATTTGGCTTAATTCACCCCTGCACCTTCAAGGTGACTTACAAAAATAAGACGACTACCTATAAGGACCCTGTTTTGTTACAGCTATTCCTAGACAACTGTAAAGAAGAAAACATGGAAATTACGAGACTGTCTTCCACTTGATAGCATTTTTGTTTTGCTAGGTATTGCTTGTTGTGTATATATTTGTTTTGAGTAATATTTTGTATGATGTAACTTTTCTTCCACTTTTGTTTCTTCTTTTTAGGTGCTGTTTCTGGTTTCATCCAACGTGTAATAGTCCGTCTGAATTATTGCCCTCCTCCTTGCCTATCCTGGAGTCCGACCGACTGTTCCGTCTTCCCTTTGTGGCCTCAACACCCTCCACCCATGTTTGTGTCTTTGGTATGTTACATTGTTTATTTTATATGCTGTTTTTGTCTATTCCTCTATTTATTCCTCAGCCTTTTCTCTCCTTTCTTTCCTATCTTCCTCTTTTCTTCCTCTATCAAATTCTTTTACTTCTTCTCTATCTTCACTTCTGAATGAGAGCTTGGTTTTCAATTATTTTCGATGTCTCAAGTTTTACTACAGTTATATATTAGTCATGTCTAGTTCACTTTTATTTCTTGTTTAATTACATTGCGTGTTATTTCTTGGAATGTTAAAGGTTTGGGTTCGCCCATTAAGAGACAAGGGGGGATATTCACAAGAACGTGCGCTAAACATCTCCAGAAAATGTTAACGCAACTATACACATCGCAGTCTATCGCGGGAAAATAACCCTGTGTTAACCTGGAATTCACAACACAGCGGTACCATGCGATAGTCCTCCGAAAACGTGGCCAATGTCCGCGATACAACCACCGCAACGGAGTCAAAAACACAAACCCCAACAACAAAAAACGTGCGATGAGCCCATTCGCGATGAGGAAATCAGCGATAAGCAGCGCCAGGCCTGCCATACACACACGGCAGGCGGGAAAATCACTACAAAAGTAGAAAAAACACACAAACACAAAATGACCAACCCCGAAGCACCATGGAGGAATCCGGAGCAGGCGCAGAGGACGAGCGGAACCCCACAAGCACCCCGGATGAACAGCCTGGGACCTCGGTGACAGGGAAGGGCAAGGACAAGAAGAAGAGGAAGACGAAGTTCAGTCCGCAGGAGAATAGGATCCTGGTCAGGGAGGTGATAGAACACCATCAACAACTGTTCGTCGCCTCCAATGTGTCATTGGGCACCAAAAATGGATTATGGCGGTCCATCGTGGACAAGGTGAATGCCGTCGGAGAGCACAAGATGTCAATGGACGAGGTCAAGAGGCGATGGATTGACATCAAGCGCAAGACCAAGGAGAAACTCGCAGGCAACCAGAAGGCAGCAATGCAGACTGGAGGTGGGAGCCCAGCGCCACAGCTGGAGCTGGATGACATGGAGGAGCTGGTGTCGACAGTCATCAGTGTGGAGACCGTGGCTGGAGTCGGGGCACCGGACACTGCTCGACATGACACAACACAACGGCAACAGGGTGAGTAACCACCAGGTACTGGGGGGACGGGGGGGAGATGGCCACAATGGCACACATGCACAATCAAGCAGAGCACAGTGCACACCCACAATGACTCTGGATCATGGCCCTGATCTACAGACTGTCACAATGTACATTGCCATGCTGTCTGAATGTGAACATGTACCATGCGGCTACATACATGTGGACACATTGTAACACAGCATCTCCCCTTCACATTGCAGGGGCACCGTCAACGCCACCTGCAGAGCAGTCCCAGCCACTCTTCACTGATGACGAGGAGGACACCACCAGCATCGACACCCAAGCCCTCCAAGACATCATTGAACCCATCCGCCAATCACCTCCAGGACCAGGGCAGCCCAGCTGCATCGAGGAGACCCCACCCACTCCACAAACCACCCAGCAGGAGGCACCCACAACCCCGGCTGTCTCCCAAGACCCCCCGAACAACACATGGCCTTCCAACGCCGTGTGTTGGAGGTCCAGAGGGAGATGGCTGAGCAGGTGCGGGTGTGGTTCGACCTCATGGCTACCAAACTTGATGCCATCCATGGGTGTCTGAGTCCCATCAGGGACCACCTCCAGTCCCTAGTGGACACCCACATGCAGCTCCATGGTCTCCAATGAGCCCTGGCTGACATCGCTGGAGTCATGACTCGGAGACAAGAACACCTGTCCGCTCAGAGTGGCTCCAGCGATCTCAGCCGTGAGATGGCACACATGCGGAGGCTCATGGGGGACATGGTGCAGATGGAGGCGGAAAGGATGGCAGCCACCGCTGCACATCAGCGAAATGTAGCTGGGATCTACCATGCCCTGCATGTCCTCATCATGGCATTGCTGCCACAAGGCATGGCGCAGATGAATGCTGCTGCCCCTACACCATCCACATCTCCGCCCCCTGGTGTGTCACTGCCACACAGTGCGGCCGACAATCCACCTCCGGCCCCTGATGTGTCAGTGGCACACAGTGCCGCAGCCAGAACTGCACCACCCACAGGTGGGGCAGAGCACACATCCGAGGATGAGGACATGGATGGGCTTGAGATCAGGAGGAGGCACTAGCATTCATGTCCGCCACCTGGCCTGTTGCTGCTTGGTGCCGCACATCGCCCCATGACCTTTCCACTGACCCCCGATACACTCTGCTGCACTCACCTTGTACTACGACTTGGACTGCCATATCCTGTTTGGTGACCAATGACACGGCGACCACACTGCGGACTGTACCCTTCCTCTTCACTTGTCATTCCCCGATGGACTCTGGCTGGCCCTCCACGGGCCCATATTGTGTAGTGGGGTTGGCATGGCCCTGTACTGCTCCAGCTGCAAAACTCCACAGGATGTGCATTAAACATTCAGAAACGCACTGCTGTGTCATGTCTTTCATCATTCATGTATGAATGTGTGGATGAATGTAGGCTCAGTGATTCCCCCCCCAACATCAATGATGCTCATCTAGTGGGATTCCAGTCACAGTGTGTACATTGCCGAGTGCGTTCCGGGTGCCGTAGACACTACAACAGGGACACACGCATTAGTCACTTCCTTGTCCGGACATGGACTGAACCACGCCCTGAGCCCCCGAGTCATTGCTGCAAGCCCTGCGCTGGTCCGGCATACGCCAGGCCAGACCACTCCGCTTACGCTCCGAGGGGGGGGCAACATAGCTACAAGTCGCAGGTTTACACGCTAATGGTCTGCAGGTCGCTGGTCTAGTTGTCAGCATGTCACGGCCACTCCCTGAGGGCAGGTTTGCATGCACACCACACCCATCCGGCACAGGCGTCACAGGCCATGTGACCCCGCCAATATAAGGGGCCGACAATGTCACATTCCCCACCGCCAGTGGTGACTGGATGATGGACGTTCCACGATACTCAATCATAAAGGGCCCATGAGTTGTTGCGCACAGGGTTAGTGGCACCCGGAGCCATGCGGCCGTCACAGGCCTACCACCACATGGCACTGACTGGGGTTGCACAGGGTTAGTGGCACCCGGAGCCATGCGGCCGTCACAGGCCGACCACCACGTGGCGCTGACTGGGGTTGCACAGGGTTAGTGGCACCGAAATTGCTGAGCGGGTGTGCAGCCTGCGATGAGGAGGTGTGCACTGATGTGGTCTCTGCCATTGATGCCTCAGGACTCAGCGTCATGTGTGGAACCTGCTGGGCCGCGGCACGGATCTGCATGATGTGGAGCATGCCATGGTGGCGGGACCTGGGCCTGGAGCTTGCACTGGCACGTGGTGTGCCCACTGGTGGACACACCGTTGGCAGCAGGTGAGCAGTGGGGCCTGGGTGCGCAAGTGCGGACAGCCAGCACTGGCCGGCGGGAGGGGGTAGGGTGCGGCTGCATGTGTGCGCAGGACGGGCAGATGTTGCCATGTGCAGTGTGATGGACTCTGCCATGATTGACTCTGGCCTCGATTACAGATTGCATACCTGGTGGCTTGAAGTGTATACCGGCACGTGGTTGGAGACACACCGGTGGCAGCAGGTGAGCAGTGGTGCCTGGGTGCGCGGGGGCGGCAGTGTCCCTCCTTCTCCCTCTCTTTCTCTCCCTTCCTTTCCTTCTCTCTCTCTCTCTCTCTCTCCCTTCCTTTCCCTCTCCCTCTCTCTCTCTCCCTTCCTTTCCTTCTCCCTCTCTCTCCCTTCCTTTCCTTCTCCCTCTCTCTCTCTCCCTTCCTTTCCTTCTCTCTCTCCCTTCCTTTCCTTCTCTCTCTCTCTCCCTTCCTTTCCTTCTCTCTCTCCCCCTTCCTTTCCTTCTCTCTCTCTCTCTCTCTCCCTTCCTTTCCTTCTCTCTCTCCCTCTCCCTTCCTTTCCTTCTCTCTCTCCCTCTCCCTCTCCCTTCCTTCTCTCTCTTTCTCTCTCTGCCTTTCTTTCCTTCTCTGTTTCTCTGTGTCTCGCTCCTTTGATGTGCGCATGACACGTTCTGATTTTGTGCTTTATTTTCCAGGCTGTGACATCAGGATTGTCCCGGACGGACCCGACAGGAGTCTTCCGCATTGGTGTTTTGTGTTGTATTCAATAAAGTTTTTGGTTGTTACTTCAATGATGAGTGACTGTTTCTCATTCTTCTGCCCACACATGTGTTTCTTGTTGTCATTGTGCGACATCATGCGCTTTTTGTTGCTCTTGTGTCGTGCAAGGTATGTGTTTGCCTCATGGGGGGTTCCGGGGGGGGGCTAGGTGTGGTGGGGGTGGGTGTTGTGGCCCTCATGGGTCTCGGAGCTGCATGATCATTGTCTCCATGGCAACTGTGGGTCTTCCAATGTGGCTCTGGGCTGGGCTCCCTTTCATGCAGTAGGTAGTCGTCCTGCTTAACACCAGCAAAAGGCAGGTGTTAATTCCCTGCTGCTACCGCGGCTTATCGCCTGTTTCTGGTTCGCATCGCAGATCTGGCAGTTCGTTGTGAAAGTGGTGTAGTGGTGTTTTCGTGTGTTTTTGCACGGGAACGCCTACTCTGCATCTCATTAGGGTTAGTTGGTGGTGTCACCCATGGAGATAAATTTGGGGGAAGTTATCGCGGGAATACTGGCGATGTCTGCAGTTTGCACACGCTTGTGAATGGGACGTTAAATTTATCTCCACTTTTGTTGCGTTAAGATGGCGATAACTCGGAGATAAGTCCTTGTGAATATCCCCCAAAGAGTTCTTGCACATCTATCTAATCTTAAATCAGGTATTGTATTTTTACAAGAAACTCACATAGTTGCTTTGGAAGTTTTAAAGCTAAAACGCCAATGGGTGGGAAATGTTTTTTCTTCACCTGGTACGGGCAAAAGAAATTGGGTGAAGTTTCTTTGTCATAAAAACGTAAAGTTTCCCTTCTTTCTCAGAATTCAGATGATGAGGGTCATTGGTTGATTGTTCATCTTAAAGTTAATAATGTACCTATTTCTTTGTTTAATGTTTATGCACCTACTAAAACTGATAATAATTTCTGGCCTCCCATATCTACTCAACTGATGTCTAGTTCTACACAATATGTTAGTTTTGGTGGTGATTGTAATTTAGTTGTTGATCCATACATAGACCGTACCTTTAAGGTACCTTTTGTCCCTTCTTTAATGCACCAATGCTTTACTACACTAATTACTCACAGATCTCTTGTTGATTCCTGGAGACGATGTAACCCACAATTACGAGAATATACATTCTTCTACCCTACTCATCTATCTCAATCCCGTATTGATTATTTATTTGTCTCTAAATCGCTAACACAGCACATATTACATGCAGACATTGGCTCCATACTAATTTCGGACCATGCTCCAGTAATTTTAAATCTAGAATTGCTCCCTACTGCTAAGACCAATAGAAGATGGCGCTTTAATACTTCATTATTAATTGACCAGATTTTCACCTCTACTTTTGAGTCCTTCATTACTGACTTTTTTAATCACTATATTTCCTTGGACGTATCCTTCCCGGTTGTATCGGATTCGTTTAAAGCTTCAGCTGGAGATTTTATTATATCCTAGGTTGCTCAAAAGAAAAAACATAACTCTCAAAAGGCGCTTGAAATTCTTAAACGCATAAAACTGCTAGAGTCACTCTATACTACCTCTAATTCTAAAAAGGATCTTAATATTCTTAATATTGAAAAATTTTCATATAATAAATTATCTACGGAAAACGCTTACTCTTACATTCTCAGAGGTAGCGCCCTTTATTATGGAGATCAAAACAAAGCAGGAAAACTTCTTGCCACATATCTTAAAATCAGAAAAGAACGTACAACATTGATTATATCTTACATCCCGACTCATCTCCAATTGTTAAAGATACAGATATTTTAGAGGAATTCAAAACATATTATACTACTCTCTATACCCCAGAGACTATACCAGACTCTGCCGATATACAATGCTATCTTTCCTCCCTACAAAAACAATATCCAAATGATCTAGATTTTATATCATTGAAAAGAGATATTTCCATAAAAGACATTTCTAATGCTTTAAAGCTCATTAAGACATTGTAAAGCACCTGGTCAATGGATTTCCTGTAGAATTTTACTTCCATTTCTCTAAATTTCTTCTTCCACATTTTTATTTTCTATTTCATTACTTCTCAAGCCTCCAGCAGAACTTTTCAAGAAGCTCTTATTTGTCTGATCCCTTAAGGAAGGAAAAGACCCTCATTCTTGTAAAAATTATAGACCAATTTCTTTAGTAAATTTCGACTATAAAATATTTGCTAATATCCTTGTGCTTCGGCTAGATGCACTGTTGCCTTCTATTATCTGCAGCGAACAGTCAGATTTCATTAAAGGCAGAAATGTTTCTGATAATACTAGAGTTTTTATACCATTTTAAATAAATCTAACAAATACCCTCACTCCCTTGCGGCCATTTCTCTTGATGCAGAAAAAGCTTTTGACCGTATGGATTGGTCTTTTTTTTCATGCACTTTCTTGGTTTGGTTTTGGTTCTAAATTTATCTTTTATATATCTTTATTATATACTGCTCCAAAAGCTTCTACTTTTGCTAATGGTTCCATTTTCACCTCCTTTCCCTTAAAAAAAGAGGGGTTCGGCAAAGATGTCCTCTTTCCCCTCTTCTTTTTATTCTTGCATTAGAAACTTTTCTAGCTAAACTTAAACAAAATTCAAACATATATGGCTTTCAACATGATAATACTCACATTAAGATGAGTGTCTAGGCTGATGATATTCCATTATATTTGTCTAAACCAGAGTCTTCTCTCCCAGCCTTTATTGCAGAAGTTTTCTTTGCTTTGTGGTTATAAATTGAACCATGATAAATGTGAAATCCTCCCTTTGAATATTCTATGTTTTAAACAAGATTTTTCTTCTATTAATTTTTCATGGAATTCCCCAAAAATTAAATACTTGGGGCTTTGATTTGCTCCTTCTGTAAAACATACTCTAACTTTAAATATGAATCAAGTTCTTTCTACATTATCTAATTCTATTTCTAAATGGCACCCTCTATATTTATCTTGGGGGGGGTAGATTGGATACCATTAAAATGATGCTTGCCCCTGTAGTCTTTTACACCATTGCTGCTATTCCTTTTACTATCCCCTTATATTTTTTCAAAAAGATTTATTCTATATTATCTTCTTTTTTATGGAATCATAAAAAAACACGTTTGTCTCTGTTCATGCTTAAACACGACAAATCACACGGTGGGGTAAACTTTCCTGATTTTCAATCATATCATAATGCGTTCCTTTTCAAACAAATCTCTAAATGTCTACAGCATTCAACTTTGGATTTCTTTCCATTGTGGAAAGATATTGAGCTTTCTTTTCTCTCTCCTTTTTCGTTTCAAGAATTTCTTTCTTTTACTCATAAAACACACTATTTATCCTCTCCTATATTCAAAACTACTTACAAACTTTTTCAATCCATCCTCCTTTCACACCTTTCGGACACTGACCGATTTCTCCAATCCTCAATCCGGCATAATCACCTTATAAAAATTAACAATAAACCTATCTTTTGGAAGTCATGGTGGGATAAAGGTGTACTTTGTGTTCATCAACTTTACTCAAATGAGAATTTTATTACATTTCCAGATGCACAATCACGATACAATGTACCAAAATCATATCCTAACAAATTCTATATTTTAATCCGAATCATATCCATCTCCTTGTCCTTACTATCCTCAATTTCTCCAACCTTATTACCTCAACACAAAATCCTTCCAATTTTAAGTGCTCAACCAAGTGCCTCTTCTATTTATAAACACCTTATTAAACTTCCGGATCACAGCAATAAGACATACATTGAACTGCAATGGGAACAAGACTTTCACATCTCAAGGTCCACTTCGTTCTGGGATAAACTGTGGTTAATGCTCCGTAAGACCGCAGGATCAGCCAGGACAACTCAAACACTTTTCTTTTGATACAACAGACTCATGATTACTCCAGTTACTCTACATAAATTTAATCCTACTATCGCCCCAAATTGTTGGACGTGTAATGCTTTACATGCTGATTTATTTCATATGCTTTTTTCATGTCCATACACTTACCAATTTTGGTTGAAAGTGTGGTCTCAAATTAATAAAAGTTTTCACACTAATTTTTCATTCTCTCCTATAAACATTTTTTTAGGGACAATTTCTGATCTTTGGCAATCTCTTACATGTAACACTGCTATTATAGACCTACGCATTGCAGTTGCTTACCAACAAATAACTAAAAATTGGAAGCAATCCATTCAACTTTCTTTTCAAGCTTGCTGGTACAGTGTCTGCTTCAACCACTGAGTTGATCGTGCATACGTTTCCACTTTATCGCTTCTTCTAAAAAGAGAACATATGTGGTCCCTATAACTATTTTCTTGGATACTTCTGCTCAATCAATCAGTTCTTTATTCGATCCAGTAAATACGATCATAAAAACACAAATAGAAGATAATACAGTAAAAAAAAAAAAGATTCCCAATTCATCTTACATAAAAATCAATAGCAGCAATTTCCTTTCACATATAATATAAGCTCTTATTAAGTAAGCAACCCCAAGGGGTCTTGTGCAAATTTACCACGTAGCAAGCCCAGTACCATCTACAGCCCCCCCTTCCTCTTTCACATACAAGCCCATAAGAACCTGGCTACTGAAAAGCAAACCAGAGGGTCAGACAACGATTTTAAAAAATAAAATGCAACCCGACATTGTTTAAAATGTTGGCACTTTAAAATCGGGACGAGGTAGTCGTTCCTTTCTTTCACATAGAGCCCGCAAAACAGTACTAAATGTAACTCAGTTTGTGGGGAGAGGTTATCACATGGGCACAGGATCAAATCTGAGTGGTTATATGTTTTCTCTGAATAACCTAACATCAGCTGTATCATGTTCATACGGAATCTCAGTAGTATGAATTTATCTTGTGCTTTAGTAACATTTGCTAAATAGAAGTACCCTCCCTCTATCAGTGGCGGGCTCTGGCGATAGATACAGACTGCCTGTTTGTCCCGGTTATTTTCCTTTCGCTTATATTCTGCCAGCAATAAAAACTTGTTAATTACCTTTTGCTTTGAAACCTTTCTACATGCCAATGGATCCCTAACTAAATCATGGAGCCCAATATCCTTCAGCACTGACTCAACATAGTTAAGCCACCTGGACCTCCTGTGGTTTTCCAAATTTAAGTAGTTTCTTATTATAGTTTGGGTCAGGGGCACTGTATCCCTCTGCCATATTGAATGCCACAAAAGGACCGGGGCTAACCGAATTGAGTCTACGATGTAAGGCAGGCCCAGTTCTGTGTGTACGATATAATTAGAGGAAGCGAGAGGAAGGCCCACCAGGGACTTCAAAAAGTTGTTTTCAATAGTTTGGAGTGAGTCTATCGCTACCATACCCCAGACACCAGCCCCATACGTTACTGCAGCCTTTGTCTTGGCCTGATAGATGTTCTTCATTGGTAGTAATGGTCTGGCGCCCAGTTTTTTGGTAAAAGATTTTATAGCCGAGAGGCTTCTCTTCATTCCCAGCTTCCTTCCTTCCACCAGTTTTGACCACAATAGGTTTTTATCGAAGAGGACCCCCAAGTATGGAACGGTGTCAACCACCTCGATTCTTCCAGAATCCGCATGTAGGTATGGGGTTTTATCTTTTTCTTGCCCCAGCTATGATTACAAAGGACTTAGTTTGATTAACTTTCAGAACTATTGAATCCATAAAGGATACATACGCAGTTATCAAACTTTGGAGGGCTAGCCCCGTTCTTGCAATCAACACTGCGTCATCCGCGTAGGCCAATATGGGTAGCAGTTGTGAGTTGAATACGGGGTCATCCCGTGTAACCACCGAGAGGGCATCCTCGACTCCATTTGTATAAATAGAGAAGAGGAATGGGACAAGGACACAGCCCTGCCTTACCCCCCTGGCGATTTTAAAAGGGCGGGTACAGTCCCCGTTTTTGGCATAGCGAACCGATGCCGTGGCCTTTGAGTATAACTGACTGATAAAGTTAATTATAGCTGGTTCAACCCCCATCTCCTCCATTATGTTCCATAGCTTAGCATGGACCATGCAGTCAAACGCTGCCGACAGGTCCATGAAAGCCATGTAGATCTTCCCTTCCTTCACTCTGGTATATTTTTCTATTGTCAGTGCTAAATTCAAGCACTGATCCACAGTACCCCTTCCCTGCTGGAACCCATACTGGGACTGGATTAAGATGTTATTCTCCTTGGCCCACCCCTCTAGCCTAAAAAGAAGGAGCCGGCCCATAAGCTTTGATGTGGTATCCAGCAGGGAAATTGGTCTGTAGTTCTTTGGATTTGTCCTATCCCCTTTTTTATGAATTGGAACAATGACCCCTGTTGACCATGCGGGGGGAGGACCTGCCAGAGCTATACTGTTGAGGACATTCGTTAATAGAGGTGCCCATAAGTGCGGGGTTTCCTGAAAGAAGTCAATTGGGACACCATCCGGTCCTGGGGCCTTTCCAGGGCTACATGACATCAGGCCTCTTCTCACTTCAGTGAGAAGAAAAGAGGATCCTGTAAATTTGACTCTAAGATACGTGGTGATGTAGGAGGATGAGTGCTTGAGGCAAAGATGTTTTCAAAATGGGCCACCCATGCGTCTTTGTCTACATTAATATCTATTGTGGGGTCTCTGGAGTTTTTAAAGTGTGGTGCATTGACTATTTTCCAGAATCTCGACTATTACCCGTACTAGCTGCCTCTTCAAGTTCAGCCCATGTCTCATCCTTAATAACTCTTTCCCTATTTTTTCGTGCTAGGTTATAGGCGGCCCTCAGTGCTCTTATTTGATCCAGGACTCTAGGTTTAGTTTTCAGGGCAGACATTAGAGCCTTCCTCGCTTTTTTACTAAGAGAGTCAAACCAGCCCCTACCTCTCCCAGTATTTAATGATTTGGTGCGTGTAAGGGCCAGTTTTACCTTGCCCCTGGGTCAGCGTCGGGTTCCAGGCCTATGGATATATTTCCCTGTTTGGTTGAGACAATTTCTGGGACCATCTTGATTTTGTCAACATGGGCCCACTTGAGTTGAAGACCATTTTTCCTTGCCACGATTGGGGCTCAATCTTTCTGACGGGGGGTTGAGTCCCTTGTGAATACCCTTAACTGTAGGGATAAAATAGCGTGGTCACTAACAATCGTGAATTGGTTTTCTGATATAGTAGCCCTATTGCTAAGGGGGTTAGTGAGTACTATATAATCAATCGTTGACTCATACCCATTTCGCTGGAAAGTTCGCCCTAGGTTACCTGTTGGGGGATTTGGATCATTTATTATTACCATATCTAAAGAAGATAGAATCCTGTTTAGGCAGTTTCCATATTCAGTATGAGTGAAGTGATATATTGCCCCCCCCCCACAGACTGGGACTGTGTTGTATTTACAGGGGTGTATATTAAAATCACCCAACCAAATAATGTTGACTGCCTCATTCTTAATATCGCTGAGGAGGTTATCTATTGCCTTGTTAACCTTACCTGCCACAGAGTGCATATTTGGACCAAACTCATTGTTATAAAAATTCATTAGGAGCCACGTGCCTTCCTTTGATACCTCAAGTGTCAGTAAGTGAAAATTTAGGTTCGACGATTCAAACTTTTTTACTTTAACTGGTAAGTTATTTGGGATTACGGTCAAAATGCCCCCCTTAGCCCTCCTTGAGAGAGAGGGTTTAGCCAGAGTTTGAAAGGAGCAATATCCATTTACAAAAATTGGCTCCGTAGACCATGTCTCCTGGAAACATGCAATGTTGTGATTTTGCCAGAATTTATGCCAATCTTCGTCACCCAGTTTTGGGGCAATACCTGCCACATTCCATGATGCTATTTTAAAAGTGGTTTTGTTTGCCCCCAGTTGTAAATCAGGTGACATTGGGCTCTCTTGAGTGACAGGGGCCAAAATATCCTGTCTGTCACAACCTTCTCGGGGTTTTATCTTAGTTGGACGTAGTCAGTCGCATGATTCTAAATCAGAGAGAGGGGCGAATCTATTCTCCGACCTCCACCCCAGTACCCCAAGGTTTCCTAATGGATTCAACGGTGCCTGGACATCCCTCTGCAATGGTCTGCCTCCTGGAGCCAATGGGAAAAGAGGTCTATAAAAATATTCCAATGATAGAACAGTGGTCTGAGAGCCCTTAAAGGGAGCTTTGCATAGGTACGCTAACAAAGATCTAACAAAAAATTTGTTATTAAAATTTACCACCACACGATCTCCCGGCATTTCTTTCCTTACAGTGCCCAACCAGGCTATCCTTCTAGCCATAATCATTTGATTTGAGAGACAGCTGCCTCTTCCCCCCACTTCGTTCCCCCGCCGCGTCAGCCAGTGAAGGGCTTTGGACATTAGTTGGTCTGTAGTTTCAAGTTGACCCTCCCTCAATAGCGGTACATTCGCCAGCACCAACACAAGTGGAGATGCTGCCGGGGGGGGTGCAGAGTCTGGCTTCTGGTGGCCATAGTTCCGTTATCAAATCTTTCCCTCTTCCAATGATCAGCTCTCCCCCCGCGGGGTTAGGACCTGGCATGTTGAGGTTGTATTAAGATGGTGGCTTTGGTGATTTGGCAGAGCCTCTCCTGCAAGGTTCTCCAGGTGGGCATTGGGCTGTTGCAGTGATTTTTGAATATGGGGGGGTTGTAATGGTATGGATATCAGGGTTGGAATATGAAGGATTGGCCAGGTCAGTAGGTACAGGCTCTTCATTTGAATAATCCACGATCATTTCTGATCTGCGGGACCCTGCTTGCATATGTGTCTCTGGGCCAGTGGTGGGTCCGTTCCTAGCGTACAATGCCTCAAGGGAGCAGAGGTTGTTTGTGGCCTGGAACTCCAATCCGGCTAGCTTCTCTTCAATCTGGCTTAGCTTCAGTAGCATAGGGTTCAACATGGTAGCGACCATATTTTCTAGTCTCTGCCACGTATCATCGTTCGTCAAGGGGCACACAGTTGGGGTCACCGGGGGGCTTGCTCCAGTATGAGCAGGATCCATTTAGTCGCCCCCCCCCTGTTTTGGCCGATCTAGAGACTTTTGCTGGTTTCTGTCTCTGTGGGCCACCAGCCCTTTTTAGGTGTCGCCTACGCAGCGCGCATGCGCTGCATAGGAAAAAGACCTATAGAAATCGCTTCGGCTTTTCAGCCAAAAACGTGCACGCATTGCATTGCTTTCAATGGCAATGCGTGCACGTTTGGCGATTCCCTTGCGGGAGCGAGCTTTGGCAACATATGTTTGCTCGCTCACGCAAGGGAATCGCTGTGTGTTCTCTCACACTCCCCCCATCCCTCCCACTTGTTAGCCCAGTACTGCCACACTCCCCCCCACCCCCTACTTGCGCGAGGCGCGCGCGCTTGTTTAACATGCAAATAGAGTGCTTTCGACTGCTTGGTAGCAATTCCCATCTTCACCTGCCGGCACAGACTACAATTCACACTAGATTTGCAGCTATTGGTTATGCATATAATCTCGCATATCACTCAATAAATACTTAAACAATAATTTAAATAAAAACGCATTTACTGCTTTACCAGCTCTTGCGCTTGATCCTTAAAAAACATGTTTTATATATTTGTGCTTTTAGCCCATGAAGGGATGGGCATCATTCAGGGTTGGTTTAGAAAAACATACACGGTGGGTCTTTGAGGAACGAGACACGTGTTTGTTGATCCAGAAGGCAGCGGTGGGGCTCACTGGAACCCACAGCCGAAGCAGCACTCGTCCTCGAGTGCACACACACAACTATATTGTAACCCCGCAAGCATGGCCTGCTTACAAACGCAGCCCATGAGCAGTGGCAAATCAAATAAGCTTTTTTTCCGTATCACTGCAAACAATGTGCGCGAATATCTTTCTCTTTACCTGCGGGCGATTCACTGAGCTCTCCTTCTCAAACTCGCCCGAAACAGAACTAAACAAATCTACGTAAAAAAAACGGCGACACGCACGCTGCTACGTCATATTAGGGTGAAAATCTTCACTGAAGCGCATGCGCCTGGAGGTAACACTTGGCAAGATGGCGCGTGAGGCGGAACGGTTAGCGCATGCGCTCCTCAGCCAGGCATGACTCGGAGGCGAATCACTTCATGACTTAGAGATCAGTGGCTCTCAGGATGCCGTAGAGTTTCCCGTGTCTCACAGTTATTTATTGGTCTTGAGTGGAATGGGATCCAGAAGAGGAAGGCGAGCGGCGTACCACATTTGTTGCAGGTGTCATTGCTTCTTTCTCTGGATGATTATTTTTTGCCTTTCTTTCCATATCTATCTTTCTTGTTCCTTCCTTCTCCCTTTTTGCTTTCGTTCTCCTTTCTATGTAACCATACCATAATGCATTCTTTCTGTTTGTTTCGCTTTCTTTTTTCCCTGTTTCTTCATTTTTATGAGTTTTTTTCTTTAATATTTCATTTATTCTACTTCACTTTTTGCTGTTTTGTTCTTCCTTTCTTTCCCTTCCCTCCTTTTTTATTGTTTCCTCTTTCTATTTTTCTTGTTGTTTTCTTCGGTCTTTCTTTTACTACTTTTTGTTTTTTGTCTATCACTACTTTCTGTTTCTTGCCCTTGTTTTCTTTTTTTCCCTTCTTTCCTTTCTTTCACTTTTCTGTTAATTTTTCATTCACTGTGTTTCTAATTCTTGTGTTCTCCTGTCTTATTCTTTTTTTTCTCACTCTATTTGTTTTTCTTTCTCTTTAGGTAAATTTCTGTCTTGTTACCGTCTCTCTTTATACATTTTTGTCTCCCACTTTCTTTTGTTCTTGTCCCCTCTTGCTCTATTTCGATTTCTTTCTCTTTTTCCCTCAGTCTTTTCCTTTATTTGACTCATTTTTCTCTTCCTCTTCTTTCTTTTCTACATTCCTTACTTTGTCTTTGGTATTTCCTTCTTTTATGTGCACTCCGATTTTTAACGCAATCTCTTGATTTCTGTGCCATGATCGCCTGACAGGTGTACC
Organism: Calotriton arnoldi; assembly: GCA_963921515.1. Lineage (NCBI taxonomy): Eukaryota > Metazoa > Chordata > Amphibia > Caudata > Salamandridae > Calotriton > Calotriton arnoldi. Next base: position 632,707 of record CAWUFW010008101.1, on the reverse strand, counting down.
CTCTGGAGGGTGACTGCAGGGATATGTTTAATTTTTGAGTTGAGTTCTGTGCTGAGCATGTTTGCAATAAAAAGAATTAAAACATTTTTTTTTTTAAGTAATGAAGTCGTCATTGTGGTGCTGTTATGACCCTGGTCGCAGGCAACAGGGAAGGGAAATACACGCAGAAACGCCATGCCCGGGCAGTGTGTTTGCTGCTGTGAAACGGTCGAGTGCGGCATGAATGATTCAGTGCCGGGATAGGCGGGACTACAAGTCCCAGGAAACCTCCAGGGCACAGTGCAGATTGCCGCCCAAACCTCCGCAATCAGGTCTTTATAAGCTCCGCCCTCAGATTGTCAGGCGCTTGACAATCCGAGTCGGCGTTGGATTCCAGAGGATCGGGACTCTTCCTCAGGAGAGCGAGACGACCGTGACTTTCTCCCTCAGGCGCTCTGGAGAGCAACCTTCACTGGGCTTCTGGTGCTCGCTCAGGCGCAACTTCCTTTTGGCCCTGTAATTGCCTTTATGCTCAGGAGAGCGAATGGGGCTTACCTTCAGTTTTTAGGTCTCGCCTGAGCCAGCGCATTCGCTGCTCTGGCCGAGACATTTAGTAAGTGGGCTTTTAAAAGTCCGACCACACGCTTTTGCTGGCCTCAAGCTTGCGGTTACGCGCGCGGGCACGCGCACAGCCGCCATCTGGCTTTTCTCGCGGCACCCTTACAGCGCGCGATGAGGCGCCATCTGGCTTTCCTCTCGCTTGCTCTCCCAAGCGCCTCGCTCCGCCCATATCTCGCCCCTTTTCTCCCGCTCTTTGCCTATCGGCCCTCTCTCTTCCCCTTTCTATTCTAGCTCGTAATCATGTGACTGTGTTTATTTATTTTTATTAGGCATGGACGCAAGCAAGACTCGAACACTGTTCCCCTGTTCTACAGTCAGCAGCTTTAAGATGTTACGCCACGGCCTTATTTCAAATATTCCTGGGCATAGATCGGTGTGTTTCGGTGGGAGTCCCTGTGTTTCTGTTATTTTTTTGTTTGTTTCACATGAAAGAAACGATCCAGTCAACAATGTCTGTCCAAAGACAAGACTATTGTATCTCCTTTCCAAAGCTCGCACGCTCTCAGACACATCTCTACGTCCTTCGGGCTGCAGCAAGTTCGTAGGCATGACTCCAAGCTCCACTGCTTGCGCAAGCACTCCCAATTCACGTTTCTAGCTCCCCGAAGCACTCCTGGATGATTTACAGCTCTCCAGATGTTTCAGGTCCTGCTTTTACAGGTTTCCAATGTGCTTCAAAATTCTTCTACTTACATTTCCGATGAACTGTCCTGTCCACTCCCACGGTCAAGTGTTTACAGTTCACCAATATGTCACCACTTCCGGTTTACACTGTTCAGCTACCTTGCAGCCTTAACAATCGGGCTCCTTGGTTCTCAGCTGATTACTTTAGAAAACCTCTCAATCTACAAATCTATTTTAGTGCTTGAAGTGATGAGGGCAGACAGCAGCTTGCAGGTACATCTTTATTAGTTATAATAATATCCCCAGCGGAAACGCGTTCTGTACATTTTTTGTTAAAAATGGTAACCATCTCCTGCATTTGATAACAAGCTTATTGATTCCATAAAGTAAATTACTTACGTACAGTTTTTGCATGCTGTTATGAGGCACTTTTGTATCGCTTTGTTCGCCCTAAGTTGGCGGGGGTATGCCCAGACGTGGGTCCCTTGCTCACTTTGCCACTGGATTCAAGCAAGCCTGGCTGATGACGGCTGGAATGCCAGAAACCGGTCCTAGGATGCTTGTTTCCGGTCCAGGGAAGACATGGCTTGGCAGTTCGTGCTGGACTGTTCCCATGAGGCACAGGGTCAGACTGATTTGCATATGGCCATGTCTGAACTGGGGTGGTGGAGTGAGCTAAAGAATGATGATGGATTAAACCCAGATCAGTTGACTGGGGGTGAGTGTTTGATTGGCTCAAACGTTCCGTCCATCATCCCCTTTTGTATCGCTTTGTTCGCCTCTAAGTTGGCGGGGGTATGCCCAGACGTGGGTCCCTTGCTCACTTTGCCACTGGATTCAAGCAAGCCTGGCTGATGACGGCTGGAATGCCAGAAACCGGTCCTAGGATGCTTGTTTCCGGTCCAGGGAAGACATGGCTTGGCAGTTCGTGCTGGACTGTTCCCATGAGGCACAGGGTCAGACTGATTTGCATATGGCCATGTCTGATCTGGGGTGGTGGAGTGAGCTAAAGAATGATGATGGATTAAACCCAGATCAGTTGACTGGGGTGAGTGTTTGATTGGCTCAAACGTTCCGTCCATCATCCCCCTTTTGTATCGCTTTGTTCGCCCTAAGTTGGCGGGGGTATGCCCAGACGTGGGTCCCTTGCTCACTTTGCCACTGGATTCAAGCAAGCCTGGCTGATGATGGCTGGAATGCCAGAAACCGGTCCTAGGATGCTTGTTTCCGGTCCAGGGAAGACATGGCTTGGCAGTTCGTGCTGGACTGTTCCCATGAGGCACAGGGTCAGACTGATTTGCATATGGCCATGTCTGAACTGGGGTGGTGGAGTGAGCTAAAGAATGATGATGGATTAAACCCAGATCAGTTGACTGGGGGTGAGTGTTTGATTGGCTCAAACGTTCCGTCCATCATCCCCTTTTGTATCGCTTTGTTCGCCCTAAGTTGGCGGGGTTTGCCCAGACGTGGGTCCCTTGCTCACTTTGCCACTGGATTCAAGCAAGCCTGGCTGATGACGGCTGGAATGCCAGAAACCGGTCCTAGGATGCTTGTTTCCGGTCCAGGGAAGACATGGCTTGGCAGTTCGTGCTGGACTGTTCCCATGAGGCACAGGGTCAGACTGATTTGCATATGGCCATGTCTGAACTGGGGTGGTGGAGTGAGCTAAAGAATGATGATGGATTAAACCCAGATCAGTTGGCTGGGGGTGAGTGTTTGATTGGCTCAAACGTTCCGTCCATCATCCCCTTTTGTATCGCTTTGTTTGCCCTAAGTTGGCGGGGGTATGCCCAGACGTGGGTCCCTTGCTCACTTTGCCACTGGATTCAAGCAAGCCTGGCTGATGACGGCTGGAATGCCAGAAACCGGTCCTAGGATGCTTGTTTCCGGTCCAGGGAAGACATGGCTTGGCAGTTCGTGCTGGACTGTTCCCATGAGGCACAGGGTCAGACTGATTTGCATATGGCCATGTCTGAACTGGGGTGGTGGAGTGAGCTAAAGAATGATGATGGATTAAACCCAGATCAGTTGACTGGGGGTGAGTGTTTGATTGGCTCAAACGCTCCGTCCATCATCCCCTTTTGTATCGCTTTGTTCGCCCTAAGTTGGCGGGGGTATGCCCAGACGTGGGTCCCTTGCTCACTTTGCCACTGGATTCAAGCAAGCCTGGCTGATGACGGCTGGAATGCCAGAAACCGGTCCTAGGATGCTTGTTTCTGGTCCAGGGAAGACATGGCTTGGCAGTTCGTGCTGGACTGTTCCCATGAGGCACAGGGTCAGACTGATTTGCATATGGCCATGTCTGAACTGGGGTGGTGGAGTGAGCTAAAGAATGATGATGGATTAAACCCAGATCAGTTGACTGGGGGTGAGTGTTTGATTGGCTCAAACGTTCCGTCCATCATCCCCTTTTGTATCCCCATGAGGCACAGGGTCAGACTGATTTGCATATGGCCATGTCTGAACTGGGGTGGTGGAGTGAGCTAAAGAATGATGATGGATTAAACCCAGATCAGTTGACTGGGGGTGAGTGTTTGATTGGCTCAAACGTTCCGTCCATCATCCCCTTTTGTATCGCTTTGTTCGCCCTAAGTTGGCGGGGGTATGCCCAGACGTGGGTCCCTTGCTCACTTTGCCACTGGATTCAAGCAAGCCTGGCTGATGACGGCTGGAATGCCAGAAACCGGTCTTAGGATGCTTGTTTCCGGTCCAGGGAAGACATGGCTTGGCAGTTCGGTCTGGACTGTTCCCATGAGGCACAGGGTCAGACTGATTTGCATATGGCCATGTCTGAACTGGGGTGGTGGAGTGAGCTAAAGAATGATGATGGATTAAACCCAGATCAGTTGACTGGGGGTGAGTGTTTGATTGGCTCAAACGTTCCGTCCATCATCCCCTTTTGTATTGCATCGTATCGTTATGAGGCACTGGTGCAGCAGCAGTCAAAACGTGTTTCATTTTAACTGTTATGGGGCTTTTCCATGTTTCCAGTGATCCATAATGTTTCTTTAATATTGCCAGATACTCAAACATCGTACACTTTTCAGTGATATTGCTGTGTGTGCAGTCATTTGGCTTTTAACGCGCTAGTGGCGTATTCTGCTTTTAGCAGATGTTCTGCAATGAATTCATCAAATTTAGATACTTATAAAGTAATGTGTTCGTTCTTAATTAAGTTGTATGAAGTATTTCTTGGATTAGTGTATAGCAGTGAACAAATGCATTTGACAGTCTACAAAATTACACACTAATGTAGCGCACCATGCAGCATAATTCCAATCAGTATAATAGCACTAAACGCCACAAAGTTCCATCCCACACAATTCAAATCCACACGTTTCCATTCCACACCACATAATTCCAGACCAAACCACATCATTCAACTCCACAACACAATTCCACAACACACCACATACCCAATCCACACCACAGAATTCCACATCATGTCACAAAATTTAACAGCACACCATATTATTCAACTCCACTACATACCACTCCACAACACATAATACCCTTCTATATAATTAACTCCATGACACTCAATTACCCTCTATATAATTCCAGTACACTCAATGCCATATAATCACTATCCACATAATTCCACTGCACAATCATGCCACATAATTCCACTACACGCATTCGCTCCACACTACACATTTTCAAACCACACAAATCCACAGCTAACAATTCTAATCCAATCCACAAAATTCCACTCCACACCACATATGTCTACTCCACTCCATAACACACCAGTAAAAGACATTGTCATGTACAACACCAATAGCTCTTCTTGCAAATGTGACACCTATAGGCATCGCACAAAATAAATTCAACTTCACAACATGCCACATAATTCCACTCCAAACCACCCACTTTATTCCACACAACACCACACAATTCAATGCCACACAATTCTAGACCATGCAACATAATTACATTCCACATAATACCACTCAGTGCTCCATATTTACACTCCACATAATTACACTCTACTCAACACAACATAAATACATCCCACATAAATGCAATCTATGCCACATACCAGAAATCCACATAAATGCACTCTACAGTATAACACTTAATTCCAATAAGCATAATTTAACTCAACGCCACACAGTTCCAGGCCACACAATTCAACTCCACACATTTCGAATACACACCACATAATTCTACACCAAACAACAAATTTCAAATACACAACACAATTCCACAACACACCATATACCTCCAATTCACACCACAGATTTCCACATCATGCCACAAAATTTAACAGCACACCACATAATTAAACTCTACAACATGCCACTCCGCAACACCAATACCATTCCACATAATAAACTCCATAACACATAATCTCACTCTACATAATTCCAGTACATGTAATCCCATTTAATTGCTAGCCACATAATTGCACAGCACACCATGCCACATATTTCCACTACACAACTCCACATCACACCACACAAATCCATGCCACACCGCAGACATGTCTGTCTCTCTGCATCATCCCCTAAATATAACACTGTGTCAGTAACTGTCATAAATAAAGAGTACCTCTGGGCATGTCTATCACTCCGCATCACTATGTCTTTTCACACTCCATCAATATGTTTTATCACACTGCATCACTATGTCTTGTCCAGGGCCACTGGAATTATGCGATTGTGTGGCTGCTGCGATTTTCACATCATTATAGAGTTGCCGTAGATTTTAACCCCCAAAAAATGTTTCTAGCTCAAACGGTTCAAAGGTTACTAAAAATGCGATGGCACGTGTTGCTGCACAGTGGAAGGACCTTTGCAAACCTGGACAGGTCAAATATTGCTGTATTTGGGTGTTTAATTGGTACGAACGTAATGCAACCAATGCCCAGAGAGCGTTACCAAGTTTTACAAGCATTGGCATAGCCAATAGGTCTCGCCTTTGGGACCTTATAAGTATTTAGTTATGCAGCACAATATCCTTGGTGCAACAACATCAACTGTTGCATGGGTAAACACTTATAAGGGCCCAAAGGCGAGACCTATTGGCTATGCCAATGCTTGTTCTCTTTACTGGTAGTTTGGGGTTGGCGCCTGGGGGCTTTTTATGGCCCAAACCTCTAGTGGATATTCTTGTCGTGGTAGTTGTCGTTGAAGGTATTGGGTCTTGGGGGGTCGGGCCCATAAGTATTCCTAGTTCTTGATCTAGTAAAGGAGGTTGTGTGAGCGTTAACTGTGGGTTGGCCCCCCAGAGAGGATCGCTTATGAGGAAAAGGCTCCCAGGATAACCGTCGCTCAGTCAGTTCAATTTCTCATGTTAATACAGACGTAGTCCTTGTTAAAAATGCGTCAAGGGTTCCCGCAATACCTCCGCCCGCCTGGTCGCTCTGGCCCTTGTGCTTGCTCATCATGAAGGGGAAACTGGAGTTGGATATATTTAAAATATCTGCGTACGATACCTTGGTGAAGTCAACGTTGTCAGAGGGGGGGCCCAGCCCAGCCTCCTCCGGGCTCCGACAGGCCCGCCCTTGGCCCGGGCGCGTCCTTGCGCACATCCCGCGCAGCGGTTGCGTGACGCGCCTTTAGAGCAGAGAAGGGCGGGAAACAGGAAGCAGAAACCGGTGGCTGGGGGAGATGGGAGATGTAGTCCGCTCCCCCAGCGATGCCTCCCGGTGCCCGGTTTTGATGGTGCGAACACGGGAAATGTGTGGTTCTCCCCTCGCTCCCCCTAAGCACAACAGCAGCAGGTCAGGTAAGGGTCAAGACCGGCAGTCATGCTTTACATGCTGATTTATTTCATATGCTTTTTTCATGTCCATACACATCAATTTTGGCTGAAAATGTGGTCTCAAATTAATAAAAGTTTTCACACTAATTTTTCATTCTCTCCTATAAACATTTGTTTAGGAACACTTTCTGATCTTTGGCAACCTCTTACATGTAACACTGCTATTATAGACCTACGCATTGCAGTTGCTTACCAACAAATAACTAAAAATTGGAAACAATCCACTCATCTTTCTTTTCAAGCTTGCTGTTACAGTGTTTGCTTCAACCACTGAGTTGATCGTGCATACGTTTCCACTTTATCGCTTCTTCTAAAAAGAGAACATATGTGGTCCCCATAACTAGTTTCTTGGATACTTCTGCTATAAATTTTAATCACCACCATCCATTGTTGGAAGAAGTCCCCAAACCACCATGAATTTCTCGTTATTCTTCTTCTCCTTTACCATATACTATAGTTTTTTATCCTTTTAAATAATTTAAATTTTTATTGCATTTATGCTCTCCTCCTCTTTTGTTGTTCTGCTCATATTACTGACATATTACTCCTCCCCCTTTTTGTTGTATCCTCTTTTATATAAGCAACAGTTATGATTATATTGACCTTTATTGCATAACTAGTTCTTATAATATTATTAATGGCATGTTTTACATTCAACTGATTGTATACATTTTCTTGCATTAATAAAGTTTTTCTTTTCAAACTAAAAAAAAAAAGAAAGAAATATCTGGACCCACTAATTCCTGGCCCAGGGACTCTCAGCAAGGCTGCAAGGGCTGGGGCTCAGCAGGTAGCATTGACCAGCGCCTTCCACTGCCTGAAACAGTCCAAGGGATTAAATAAAGATAATGCTACCCCTGAACATGAAAGATTGCCCTTAAATGCCCCCCTTCCCCATTTCTCACCTCCACACCCCAACAGCAGTCCTGCTGATATTTTCCACCTGCTTTAAGTAGGCAGAAATTGTCAAAGTTTTTTTCGAAAATGGTGATCAATTGCTCGCAAAAGCCTCTGGTAAATCCAAATAAGAGCAGATATTCCAGGTTTGGTTTGAAAACTTGTAATGGCACGATTTTGTAGCGGTGCTACCGGTTGGTAAACGTAATTGAGGCTCTCCGGTATTTCCGTTGCCAACTCCCGATAACTCATAATGATGAGTGCCTAAGTGGGCTTCAGTGTTAGGAACTCTCTTAGCCGAGGAAACAGGGGTCAATGACTCGTGGGTTTAGCAGGCGCCAGAAGTGCGTTTTTATTAGTTTCCCACATGTGACAACTTAGATTAGTAAAGCCTTTGGATTACAACCAGGCCAGGCTCTAGGATTCTTGCTCTGGGACAGCCATACACAGGGATGGGTGAGCCACAAAGATGAATGGGCAGTGGCTAAAAAACAACAAAGAATTGCAGAGATCTGCTATTTTAGGTACTGACAACTGTGGGCTTGACATTTTAACACCATAATCACCACTCAACAAGGTACATACTTTGCTTTCCTTGCTGTGCTTCCGGCTTTGTGTGAGGAGGAGGAACTCTGCATGCAGTTAGACTGCAGTATGTCCAGCAGCAGAAATGTACTTCTGCCACACATGGTTCCTTTGCAGCTTTCAGGGTTTTAAAAAAAAAACTTTCCGGCTTTGCACTATGCACAGCACTGAAGTTTAAAAATGTGGTGCAGCTAGCCTTGTAACTACTTTGCACATTCCTACCTAATTCCATAATGCACGCTTTACCATTATCTATGCTTCCTTTCTATGCACATGTTCACTAAAAAACTGTTAGAAACTGAGTTATGGTTCTGCCAATCACAGAACACCATTGGAACTCACCAGTTATGTTAAGCAATGCATAAAACAAGGCCATAATTTGCATTGCTTGTCATGCTCCAAACACTAGTTGCCCAACGGATCAGAAATAAAGAAAAGGGCAGCAACATAATGAGTGGCACCCGTTATGCCATGTGTTGTGTGCTTTGGTAACCATAAGTGGCAACTTTTACTGGTTCAAAATATAATGCATTTTCCAGACTGCGAAAAACGTCTCTAATCTGCACTCACTCAATCAAACTTCAAATGATTTGATCAGTAATCCAAAGGTAATTAAAGCATTTCTCATTTATTAAATTCTTCTTTGTTCATCTTGTCATTTGTATTCAATGGCAGTAATGTTAAGATCACACTACAGCTTTAATGCATCATCTTTGGAACCTTTTTTGGACAACATGCCCTATGCATTTCGGGCTGGGCCCTTCTTATCTGCAAATGTAATAGTATGCATTAATCTTAGAGGCTGAAAACCACCTTAGAACCTAATCTGGCCTGCATAGAAAGGTAATAACTGCTAAAGTACTAAATGAAAAGTTGAAAAAAGTAAAAAGAGGCATGCTAACATGCGTGCCGGGTGAGTCCATATATATCATGCTCAAAGGGTATCTGCTTTGTATTCCCTACTCTTCTTGAGGTGAGTGGCATGTGCGCTAAAAACTCTTGTAGGGTGAGTCGTACACATGCGTTAAAGATCACAATTTTTCATTTTCGTGCACTTGAATAGTGACCTTATGAAGAGCATAATTCTACTTCTCCACCTGTGTACGACTCACCCTACAAGAGTTTTTTGCGCACATGCCACTCACTTTGAGTTGAGTAGGGAATACAAAGTATCCATCCAATCAATTATTAAACAATTACTTTACATTTCAAAAAAGGAGATTTATAAGCGCCTGCACGCTAGCACACTGATAAAATACCATAAAGTACAACGGATACCCAGGGGATTACGAATTTCACTTAAATCTACTCTGTCTAAAAATAACACCATATTCACAGAACGCTGGTATGCTATACTCAACAAGTGTTCATTAGACCTGATATTGTTGATAATAGAGGAACTATCAAAATTGCTAGAGGACCTCAATAAAGAAGCAAATCAGCTCAAACAAGAATTGATTGAGAAAATGAAAAGATAATTGGGATAAAACTCTAGAGGACATCAATACCCAACTTGAACAATATTCTAAAGAAATTAACGAAAGAAAAATCCGGAAATTTAAAAGAGAAAAAATCGATTACATGCTAGGCAAGGTATACAGTTGGGCTGAAGTATATGCACGCTTAAGACAACAAAAACCACACTCCTAGAGATCCACAGAAGGGGAAACTTCCTGTTCAGACCAATTGCAAAATAAAGCACAATCCCAAGCTCACAAGGAATACCAACTAGCCAACGAAGGTGGTCCATCTACTCCAAAAAGCTCTTCTTCAGCGACACCTTTTTTAGAGAGAGGCCGAGAAATATCCGTCGGGGGGGGATGGGCTAAAAAAAAAAAAAGATCAGCCCATAGCAAAATCAACGAGGAGTCAGAATCCATAGTCATTAATATCTCTAAATGCAAATTAACCACCTTCCAAATGAAAACTTCCCAAAAAGGAATGTCTTTTGTACCGACGTATCATTCTAATGAACTCGAGATCCAAATAAGTTTTTATAAATTCATGAGAAATCTTCGGTTAGGACATTTTTGAAAATGTGATTGAACAGAGACAACATCGAGAGGAAAACACTTTACTAGGTCTAAGGAACAAAAGTACCTACAAAGCCCCCCATCAGCCACAAAGTTTTGGATTCTCTTGAAACAGTGGTACAACAGGATTTACACAAGATCTTTAGGAAGAAAAATCTTAAAACATCTAACTTCACTCAGAAGGAGCGAGGAGCCATAGATCAAATAGCTGCCAACCGAGCCATTACTTGTTGTAAAGCAGACAAGGGGGGAGCACTAGTACTTGTTGATACAGAATTCTACCAAGAAAGTGTCAGAGCACATGTCCAGGACATCAATACATACATGAAAATCAACTCTGATCCTACCAGAGAATTCAGCAAAATCCTAACTTTGATCCTAGAAAAAGCTTGTACATTTGGAACTATCACGGAAGAGGATAAAAAATATTTACTAAAGGAACATCCCAGCATTCCATACATATATATGGTACCAAATATTCATAAAAATCTGGAAAGACCTCCATTTAGACCAATTGTCTCGCCTGTTAATTCCATCCATGAACCAATCGGAAAATATTTAGATCGGCATCTCCAACCTCTGGTTCAAATTATGTCAACATACTTAAAAGACACAACAGAAAAAACATTAAATTGGATGAATTTACTCAATACATCTTGTGTACCATCGACGTGAAACCTTTATATACGTTAATTCCGAACGATTTGGGACTACAAGCCATGGAATCTTTTCTAATCGATTCTAACAAAGATGAGAGTCTAAAAAAAAGTTTCATGGAACGTCTACACTTCTCATTATACCATAGCTATTTCGAATGGAATAAAGAGTTTTTTATCCAATTAACTGGTACTTCCATGGGAAATTGTGCAGCACCATCATATGCAAATCTTTTCATGTACAGGTTTGAATTGGACAATATCCTCTCCAAACAAAATTATACTGAGAACCTGATTATCTATCGCAGGTACATTGACGATATTTTCCTGATTTGGAAAGGGACTGACACTGGTCTATCCACAGCCATTGAAACACTCAATACCATAGATGAAAGGATAGAGTTTACCTCCACCATGAGCACAGAAAAAATCATGTTCCTAGACGTAGAAGTAAAAATACAAAATGCACGACTTGTTACTAGCGTTTTCACCAAACCAACTGACCGGAACAATTTACTTCACTACACCAGTTTCCATCAAATGTCATTGAAAAAGCATCTATCCTATTCTCAATTGTTGAGATTAAAACGCATATCTTTCAAAGAACAACTTTACAAAAACAGCCAAAAGACGAGGATTAAAAAATTTAAGCAAAGAGGATATCCGGATCACATCTTGAATTTAACTATTGATAAAGATGATGCGATAGAAAGAGCAAGTTTACTGGAGAGTAAAATAATAAGCATACATCAAGAAAACAGATCAGTTTTTGTGTCTAAGTACTCTACCCAAAGTCAAAAAGTTAAGAAGATCTTACTAAAGTATTGGCCCATGTGCAAACAGAGAATGATTTCAAAGGCTTATTCAAATATCAACCACGGTTTGCTTATCAACGCATAAAAAACATAAAACAGCTTCTAGGATAGACAAAGGAGAATGAAGGTCAGACATACAGAGGAACTCTACCCTGCTTAAATTGTGGAAACTGTAACAATATTATTAAAGGCACCATTATTCTACACCCTACCAAGGGCACGCCTATCAAATTAAAAACCACCTCAACTTGTGACACTAGCAATGTAAATTACCTGCTAAAATGCCCTTGTGGATTAGGGTATGTGGGCAAAACTGAAAGGAAAATAAAAACACCTTTAGTGGAACATATAAACAACATACATACTAAGAATTCCAAATCCACAGTTGCAGAACAATTTAATTCCAACAATCACAATATTTTCCAATTAAGATTTTTGATCCTTGAACATGTACCAATTAAGGCTGGCAGAGATAATACCAAACACCTACTCCAGAGAGAGGTTTACTGGATTAATCGTCTGGATTCAGTGAATCCAAAAGGACTAAATGAACGCATGGACTTTAATTGTTTTCTATCAATGAACACAGCGGATCACTGATTCTTTTTCCCTTAGGTTTTTTTTCCCTTAGGAATTTATTTCCCTTTGGCAGGTAGCAAGAGATAATCATGTTTGACTCTGATTGAATGATAAACTGTGCCATATTTTCATTTTCCGTTTCCTTATTTATTTTTCTATCCTTTTTATTGTGACAAGTATCATCTTTTTAAACAACCATATGCATACGATGTTTTGACATTTTCAACACTTTGATAATATTTAGTTGTTGAAGAATATTCTTCACTTTGTATCACTTACTAGGCATGTTCACTATCCCATAGGTATTTTTTATAAGGATACCTTACACATCATATCGCATTGGCCTATCTTTATTTTCACCTTTAACGTGGAAGCATTGCGGCACATTCAGTACAAACCCGTTTTCTACCTCACTGAATCACTGACGTCTTTGACTTCTGGCGTGCTACGTAATAACCTGGTGGATAATTAACGTAGCACGCAGACACTGTGGGTGCACTTTTGTCAACTTCATCGCGCGTGAATGCGTCCACTTGGAACGTAGGTGGATAATCTCTGTACATACTCTACTTGGCCTATTGAGCACACTTGAGGTTTTGTTAACATTTTTAATTTGCATTTCAGTTTACTTTTGGCTGGAACATGCCATTACTCGCAAAGGAGTTTGTTCATATAAACGCAACCATCTGGATAACGCACTACGGGGCACATTCACAAGGAGCTATCGCCGAATTAACTGCACTTTATCGCAGCCAAAGTCATGATAAATTTACCTCCCCATTCACAAGCCGGTGTTAACAGCCCACAGCACCAGTTTACCCGCGATAGCAGCCTAAAAAAAAATCGCCACAGAGGACCCCCGCAAATATCGCTAATGAGATGCAGAGTAGGTGTTCCCGTGCCAAAAGCCGAGACAACAGCACACCTCAACATTCACAACAACCAGCCACATCGGCCATAAAAACACAAAACAGGCAATAAGGCGCGTTAGCACCAGGAAATTTACACCTGCTCTGACCTGGTGTAAAGTCGGACGGCAGCCAGCACCACAAAAGGGAGCACAGCCCAGTGCCACATCCGAAGGGCAACAGATGCCATGGAGCCACCCATCATGCGGCTCGGACACCCAAGAGGGCCACAACACCCACCGCCACCACCCCAGGACCCCAACCCACACCCGGAACACCCTCCCCCCCCAGACCACCACAGACGCAGCGCAGACAAAGACCGTGGAACCCCAGGAAACGTACCAGCCGCACAGAATCAACATCTGACAATGTCACCGTCCACTACAGGCTGAAAGGGACAACCATCCTACGCCTCCTGACCATCATCGCCTAACAGGCCTACGGCACCAACACCGCGGACAACCAACATCCCACCCCACACAAAGCTGATGGCTTGGCTGCACCTGTTGGCCCCTGGCACCCCCCAAACAACACCCGCCAGAGTCGGAGGAGTCACACAGACAGCCACATCCAAGTCCCCCACACCTGTCCTGGACATCACCATCACCCTGGTACCCCAGTCCCCATACGTACAACACAATGCGCAGGATCCGCTGGAGACCAAGCAAGGACCATACGCCATAGAAGGATGCACGCACGTGTTGGGGGCAATCCACAGCACACATGTACTACCTGTGCCCCTGGTGACACAGCACACAATCACCTCAACAGGAAGCACACGTCTCACATCAATGTGCAGGCAACAACAGAACACCGTGGAACCCCCAACAATGTCGCCTTCAAATAGACAGCCAGTGTGCATGATACCTTCATCCTCCGACAGCCCATCATCCACCAGCGTTCCCAGGATGGCAAAAAGGGAAATGCACACCCCCTTGGCAAGTCCGGAATGAACACCCCACACACCTCAACTCCACAACCATGCAACTCACAACTCTGGCAAAGCACACGCCACAAAATCACAACCAACATGCACAACAACATGACCACCCAACAGACACGACAGAACAACTTACAATGGTAACCTGGGGAAGCCCTGAACATGAGCCATCAACGGCATGGCACCTCAGCCACATAATAGCCGAATGTGGGTAGCGGTGGCAACCAGGCATGTGTGAAGGATGCAGTGGAGCTATGATCGGGAAAGCACACAATGCCAAGAGTGGCGGAGATGTGCTGGACAGACCGCAGTATGCAGAACACACCCATATCCATGGCGACATACACCTCTGGCGTATGGAGTGCAGTGGATGCAACCATGCCACCCCAGCCAGTGGGGGAACTCGCGGAAATGTTGCCTGTGACGCCACCCCCTAAGCCTCACCGGAGTGGGATGGCCCGGCGTAGGCCACGCCAGCGTAGGGGTGTGAATAAAAAGTGCCTGGGCATGGTCCTCTCCCGGAAAGCCCCATGTCTCTGCCAGGGCGGTGCCTCCCACCCCGCCACGAGGCAGACGCCGTCCTTGTGAGCGGAGTTGCCTGCGATGCTGTGCGCCTGCCGGAGCCCGGCACGCTGGACCACGAACCAGTCAGGCCCGCCCCTGCGCAGCCAGGCCACACTGATCACCTGCAGACACCGGCGTGTGTCAAGGAGGGCCCACCACGTGCCGGCGCAAGCTCCAAGCCGGAGTCCCGCGACCTTGGCAGCCACCTCAGACCATCACGGCCTCCACGACACAGGCCCGCTTTATTCCCTTTTTGTTGACGTACCCCACTGCCGCCTTCGGCCTACTCCTTGGACCAGTAGGTCCCATATGTGAAACTGTGTCCTGAGTCATAAATGGCCCCAAATCCTGGCCAGCGGCCACAGCACCAGACCCCCGATCAGTGAGGCATAGTTCCATATGAGCATCTTGCGACACGTGGTGCCACTAAACCTGTTCAATGCCAGCCGGCTACACGTGGTGCCACTAGCCCTGTTCAATGCCAGCCAGCTACACGTGGTGCCACTAACCCTGTTCAACGCCAGCCAGCTACACGTGGTGCCACTAACCCTGTTCAACGCCAGCCGGCTACACGTGGTGCCACTGAACCTGAACAACGCAGGCCGGCTACACGTGGCGCCACTGAACCTGAACAACGCAGGCCGGTGGGGCCATCCAACCTATGCCGGCGACACTAGGTGAATGGGCCGTGCTGACCGCTGCCTGAGGCCTACACCACGGTCAGGTAGGTCACACATTTGGAACTGAGTCTTGATTACACCATGGCAGTGAACATCATTTAAGGCAGAGAACAATTCACTATACTCCCTTCGATGTGGTGCCAACAAGTCTATGCATGGCATCACAACCACACGTGTCTGTGGGCCTACGCGGACCACTGCCCTGGGCCTATGCTGCGCATGAGTGGGATCACAGATTTGGAACTGAAACATCGGTAATTCAAAAGGCAGAATACATATCATCGCACGCACGGAGAGGCGTAAGAGGATGACGCGTTGCAGTCCGGAGGGAACAGGATCATCGTTACGGAGGTGATTGAACATTACCGACAACTGCCACTGTGTAACTAACTCTATGCCTTGCGAGCAAAGGACACGTGGCTGTGGGCCACTGATGACCGCTGCCTCCGGCCTACACTGCGGTCCAGTAGGTCACAGAGTCTTGATTTGGTAATGTTGGAGTTCACATCATCGCAGACTGCATCCCCTCTCAGCACCTGTGCCACTAAGCGTGTTCCTCGACATTCATGGACACTCACTGGTCGTACATTGGTGGCGTTTGAGTCTATGGACTAGGGGCTAGTTTTCATCCTCATGTAGCTGATACCGAATTGTTGGTGAACACGAGGGTTGCGCTTTCCACTCCTCCATTTGCTGCTTCCAGATAACATCAGACCTTCCGCATCATGCCCTGGAGGACACCTTCCACTGTCCCCCGCAACACTCCGCAACATACACCTCGGACATTGATGGGGACCCGCTCAGGTCGCATGGCCCATCTGACTGCACTGCAAGTACCTGTACCGTGGCTGGGTGCCTGTGCCGGCCGCAGTGCATCCGGGGCCACTAACTCTGTGCTTGTCAGGTCTGGGACCCCTTCTTCTGAGACATTGAATGGCCTCTGAAGCGATGGCCTTGGGGTCATCAACGCCATGTGTCTGAGGCACTGCGCTGTCCGCAGCCTCAACTGCGGGCCACCAGGGCCCACACATAGCATCTAGTCCTGACCGGCCCGGACGTCGCATCACCGCAGGAGGCACACGCCACCACCGCAAGGACAACCTCCAACCGCCATCTGCCAGAGTCGAAACTGTGGTCCTGACAGACAAGTTGCTCAGAACTGTCGTGGATGACATCATCGGCCTGATACCCTGCTCAGCACTCCAGGTGCCAGTGACTCAGTGCACCGCAAGCCATTGTCCATCACTGATTGAGTTTTGTGCTGTTGTGAGGTTGCGCAGCAATGTCACCTCATGCAGTGGGGTAGACCTGGGACTATGATGAGGAAGATGTGTCATGTGTGCAGACGGGATAAGGTACAGACAATGGGAGGGCAGGAGGCAACAGCCCCAAGGCAGGAATGCAGACTGGTGGTGGTAGTCAAGCTACACACCCGGATCTATTACTGGGTATTGCCCTGTGGACTGTGGACGCAACTGTCACCTCAGGCAGTGTGGGAGACCTGGGACATTGACGAGGAAGTTGAAGCAGGTGTAACACACCCCACTGCATCTGCATCAGGACTAACCCGAAGGGACACAATCCTAGCAATTTCCTCACACGAGCGCGCTCTTCTCTAGTGCCCCTACCTCAGTGCACTGCAACTCACGGAACCTCCTGACTGAATATTAGGTGACCTCTGTCCTTACTCCGGATCCCTCCATGTTGCTCTGCAGTTGACTCGGTTATGCTGGTGTTTTCTGTTTCCATTACACTGGTGTCCACTGTTCAGGTTGTTGCCAGCACCAAGCACTCTGTGCGGGCTGGCTTATACTCACCCCACACACATCCAGCACAGGCGTCACTTTACATGTGGCCCTGCCAATAAAGGGGCCGGGCGCACGTGCCCGTAGCCAGTTCAACATGATATGTGCATGTGTCCCTGTGGTCTTGTTGTACGCATGGGGGCCCTGGGCCCTACAAAATTACATTGTGCTGTGTACAGCGGACGCAGACATGTCACCGCAGGCAGTGGGCTAGAACCTGGACATGTAGCTTTGTCGCCACCCACTCAATTCGTAAGGGGAGTGGACTGTGCCGTCGTACGCAGAGCCAACGTGGGTGTGTGACTGATATGTGCGTGCCCCGGGTGTGCTGGGTATGTGCATCTGCATGTGTCTCTAAGGCAGTGTGGGTCTCCTTTGTGGGGTGTAGGTGGTCCCTGAAGGGTATTGGACACCCACGTATGTGTTCTAGTTTGCATTCCATGGGTTGGGCAACACCCGCACCTGTTGGGCCACCTCCTTTTGGCGTTCTGACACCTGGCATTGGGGTGCCATGTGTGGGTCGGTAAAGTGTTGTGAGCCAGCCGTGATTGCGGGTGCTTCATGCTGTGTGGTCTGTTGCAGGGGCTGAGTTCTCCTCTGAGTAGCTTGTCTGCCCTGGTCCTGGTGGTGGGTTGTGTGGGATGTCCATGGGCTGTTGTAGGGCATCGGTGTCGAAGGTGTGGTGTTCGTCTCTGGCATCACTGATGGGTTGTCTGTTCTGACCTGCTGGAGGTGTTGTTTGTCCCTCTGCATTGTGAAGGGGAGGTGCATGTTGGCATTGTGTTGGCGCCTTGTTCTTGTCGACATGCAGACTGTGTGGCAATGTACATTGTGACTGTTTGGGCGGTGGTGGCTATTTGAGTTGGGACAATGTACATTTGGCCTACATGGCTGATGTGGGGTTGTAGCCATAGATATGCATCTCACAGTTCCCTGCTCTGTCCAATGTGATTGTTCTGTTTCTGCACCTGGGCGGACCCAGTTGTGTCCCCTGTTCTGCAGTGTGGGTGTTGCACTTTGTGCCACATTGTCATGGTATGTGCTGTGATTGCTATGTGTGTGTGCTGCAGTGTGCCACGGGGATGGGGGACATGTCCCTGGGTAATTGTGGGTGTGCAGTGTGCTACACCTCGTTGTGCATGTGTGCCATTGTGCCCATCACCCCGTCCCCCCAGTCCCTGTTGGATCCTCACCCTGTTGTTGTGTCGGGTCCTGTCGAGCTGTGTCCGTACTCCCACCTCCTTGCACCGTCTCCACACTGATGACTGTGGCCTGGGTTTCCTCCAGCTCCTCCTGTGTCGCAGGACTGCCACCTCCTGTCGCCGTTGCTGCCTTCCTGTTGGCAGCGGGTTTGTACCTGGTTTAGGTTGTCACGTCCTGCCGGTGCCTCTTGGCCTCCTGGATTGGCCTCCTCGGCCGACTGCATTCCAGGTGGTCTGCTTGTGGGTCAGTTGCTGGTAGTGTTCTGTCACCACCGTGACGCTGGTCTGGTTTTCCTGCGGTCTGCACCCCGTCCTCCTCTCCCTTTTCTCCTTGGCATTCCCCGACCCCGTTGTTCCTTGCTGGTGGGTCTGTGGGGTTTGCGTTGACCTCTGCGCTGGGTCAGGGTGCATCCATGTTGCTACGTGCTTTGGCTTGTTTCTGGTGTGTTGTTTCTGTGGTTTTTATGGTGCAATTTCCCGCCAGACGCGTGGGATTTGCCGGCCCGTGGCGGCTTTACGCTACTTTTTGTACCGCGATTGGCCTCATCGCATGATTTCTCGCGTTCGCGCTTCGCATTTTTTCAGTGTGGCGTTGATTTTCACGCTGACATTTGATGCGTTATCTGGTGACTATCGCATGCTACCGCCTTGTTGTGAATTCCACGTTGACACAGGGTTATTTTCCCGTGATAGGCTGCGATATGGAAAGTTGCGTTACGCTACTCTTGCAGTAGTTATCACACGTTCTTGTGAATATACCCCTACCTTTTCTAAGGTAGGTTTATCATTTAGCCATATATTTGGGTGTATCACTCTTGGGCTCTACATTGGTAAACTTAGTTACTCCCCGTACGGTCAACCTGACGTTTCGTAAACACAACGCTCTGTTCATTTACATGTGCATGATACCTCTGACGTTACGGGTTCTCTATCACGATTTATGACTAAATAGTGTATTTCAGCACAAACCGCTTGTCGAGCCACATCAATTTCTTAAGAATACTTTGCCACTAAAAAGCTTGGACTCACCATACATTTTAAATCATGGGGTCATCATCCCATACTTTTCACATGCGTTAAAGATCACAAATTTTTATTTTCGTGCACTTGAATAGTGAACTTAAGAGCATGATTCTACTTCTCCACGTGTGTATGACTCACCCTACAAGAGTTTTTCGCGCACATGCCACTCACCTCGAGAAGAGTAGGGAATACAAAGCAGATACCCTTTGAGCATGATATATATGGACTCACCCGGCATGCATGTTAGCATGCCTCTTTTTACTTTTTTCAACTTTTCATTTAGGGCCAGATGTACGACCCTAAATTGCGGTCTCAAACAGGCAATTTGCCCATTTGTGACCGCAATTTAGGGCATGGCCATGTACAAACCTCATTTTGCGAATCAGTAAATTTTACCAATTCCCAAAATGTGGTTTGCGACTCGCTATTAGGAAGGGGCATGCCAAGGGCGTCTCTTCCTAATAGCGACTCGCATGTGTATGTATGAATGTTTTGCGATCGCAATTGCCTTAGCAAAACACTCGCAATTTACCACCTACTTAAAGTAGGTGGTAAACCATTCACAAACCCTTTGCGAATGGGTCAAAAAATATTTTTTAAGGGCAGGCAGAGGTCCCAGGGACCACTGTCTGCCCTTAAAAAATGAAACTGCTTTATTTAAAAGCAGTCACAGACATGGTGGTCTGCTGACCCCAGCAGGCCACTATCCCTGTGAGTGCTAGCTATTCCTAATGGGGTCCCAAATTGCACCTGCCTCATTAATATTAATGAGGCATGCAATTTGCGACCCCTTTAGGAATCGCAAACAGTGTCAGAGACACTGTTGTACATCCCAATTTATGAGTTGCAAATGCGACGCAATTTGCGAGTCGCAAATTGGTGGGTCGTACATCTGGCCCTTGGTACTTTCGCAATTATCACGTTTCTATGCAGGCCAGATTAGGTTCTAAGGGGGATTTCAGCCGCTAAGATTAATGCATACTATTACATTTGCAGAAATAGCCCCTATAGAAGGGCCCAGCCGAAATTCATAGGGCATGTTGTCCAAAGAAGGTTCCAAAGATGATGTATTAAAGATGTGATGTCATCTTAACATTACTACCATTAAATACAAATGACAAGATGAACAAAGAAGAATTTAATAAATTACTTTTTTTAATTACCTTTGGATTACTGATCAAATCATTTGAAGTTTCATTGAGTGAGTGCAGATTGGAGACGTTTTTTGCGGCCTGGAAAACGAATTATGTTTTGAATTCATGCAGATCTCGTGCCCAGGAAACAAAACCAATCAGCACCTAAACACGGATTACTCCAATCAATATATATTTAGCACGCTAGGGAGTGCGATTGTCTTAATATACCCCCAAAAAATTCACTGGTTGTCCGCATTTGAGCCAGAACCATAATTCAGTTTGTGTAAACTCTGATTTTTCAGTGATCCACTGACCATCACCATTGCTGGTAGTTAAATTAACAATTTAGTCAAGAATTGCTTACAAAACCGAAACATTCTAACTCCCCTCAATGTCCATATTTAGCTGGACTTTGAAGAAAAACACTTTTCAAGCTAATTCCCCCAAAAATAAACATGTAATTTAAAAAATACTTAACAATTCCACATATAATATTGTCCTGTATTGCCATCTCAGGGTTCTAGTGGCATTTACAAATCATTCATCCTTTGGGCTCATGATTTATGATGTTACCAGAACATCTTGATGGTAATATTGGGCCATATTTCACAGTTACTATTATGTATGCCATATAAATATCTAAATGGAAGTTTGCCGAATTTCGGCTGCTATCCTGGGATAAACCTTTGGTAACTTTTCCTGACAACATTACAAGAGGAAAATATGGAGTCTCTGCAAAATTTACATATTTCAGTAATAACCAAATACAGAAATACAGATATAATGCAGGCAAAATGGCAGGACAATCTGCATATACAACTGTAAGCAGTTTCAGCTAAGAAATATTAATTACAGTGTAGTTTTTGAGTTCTTGTAACTACCAAGCATTTCTTTTATCATACTACCCCTTTATAAAGGAAATTCCTCAAGTGGGTTTTTCAGTGCTTAATTTGTAAAAACATAAGTGCCAGGGCCCTCGTTGGAAGGCCACGGGAGCTTGCACCACCAATTGCCACTGCCAATGACAGTACCTACATAACTATTACTCATCACACTGTTACAAGTATGACAGTTCACGCGGTTCGAGGCCCCCGAAGCTATACGAATGACTTGGGTGGCAGGTATTAGTTGTTTTTGATGTATATTGCATTAAAAAACAACTGTTGTCCTGCTCATATTTAAATAACACAAACAGTGTCATCATGTGGCAGCTGTCATAAGAGCCGGTGTTGACAATCAAGTGCTGGTGCTTAGGCCGGGGAACGACTGGCTCAAATTAAGCACTTTTTTACCTCCAGATTCGGCACTCTCTCTACGTATCGCCAACCTAAATTCAAGGTGTGGGCTGCTGGAAGGTCAGAACTATGAAGTGTATGTGAGGCCTTAATCCCTCCTTTTCTTATTACTGACCTGGAAATTTCTAGCATCCTCTTTTGCATCCATCCCTCGCTTTGTCATCCACTGTTCTTTTTCTCCCTTTGCTATCGCCTTTCTCGCCAATTTTGCTTTCTATCCTTCCCTCTCTATGCCAATCTCTTTCTTCACTTCAACTTATCCTTGGCCTTTTCCCTCTCTCCCTCTCTCATTCTCTCCATGTGCTTACTCCAGAATTATTTTCCTCCTCTCCTTTTTCCCTCCCTTTCCTCTCCTCTGTTTGTTTCTACTCCCCACTTCGTCTCTCATTTCTTTTTCTCTCTCTCTCTCTCCTTTGCTTATCTCTCCTCTGCTTTAATCCCTCCTTTTGCTCCAAGATAGAGGGTAAATGTGTTGTTTCACTGCAACATTGTCAAAAAATGCGCTTTCGTTTTACCAGTTTCTAGTTATTAAATGTAATGTTATTTCAGTTATTAGTGTTTTTTTCTGAAGTTCTATCGTTCTTGAGCTGTGCACAGCACCCTCCCCATTCCATAAACGAATGGAATTTCAGTCTCAATCTGGTATGTCATTGCACAGTTTTTAACTCAAGAAGTCTGACACCGGGCACCCGTAACCTGCTGCAGGGATTAAGGAGCCCACGTCTCACATGCATCCAAGACTTGCTAATTGTTGCTGAAAAACAGCAGCTCTCCCTGAGGCCTGGGATGTGAGGAGGTGCACCACATGCTGTGCTTCCTCACCGGCCCATTGAAATTCTGCAAATGACAATGGTTCGGGTTACTCTACCTTTCTCAGTCACACTCACCTAAACTGCAGCAGCCTTTCCTGTTGTGCGCCAGCAAGAAAGGCAGCCCAAGTATGCGGTGGACCTGCTTTTCCCCTTCTGAATGGCCTTGGGTGGACCAGAATCTTCCTTGTGTGGCCTGGCCCACGCTCTAGAACCGAGCTTGCAATGGTGATTTTGCAACAGACGACATTTTTACTAAGTTAACTGAGATGTACTTTTTAGTATAAATTACGTTTCTGTAGCCATTGTGCGTGCACACGTGCTCGCATCGCACCTCAGAAGATCAGCAGAATTCAAACCAAACAAACCCACGTGCATGGCTCGCTTCCGCTGTTCTTTAGCAAAGACCTACGGATCTGACCTCGTGTGGAGACAACTGCTGCGCCATGCCTCTGTCTCCTGCCGCTGGAAGAGCTCCTTGGGATCCAATTATCAAGATTATTTCTTTTCTATCAGCGCCGCTTGCCTCTCCTTCAGAGACCGCTAAATTCAAAGGTAGAAACTCTCCTGGCTGCTGCCGCTGCCAGAGCCCAGGTTGCTCATTTGAACTGGGTGGCTGAGAACACAATCACTTCAAGCCGCCTTATCTGGGACACGATTGAGCCGCGGTGGCAGGTAGTTAGCGGATTCAAGAAGGTGCTTCCGCCATGGACTATGTTTCCGTCCTTTGTGAACCGGTGCTGAAGTCTCACCTTTGATGTAACTTTCGAGTGGAGTGTCTGAGATTGCCATTTATCTCCAGTATTGATCTTCACTTCCCAGGCAATTGCTGTGTGCTCCAGCCGTCTAGTTATTGGGAGTGGAAAACTCTGCTCCCCTGCATCGTCTCATGCTGAGATTAGCACAGAACAGTGAAGGGTGGTCTTCTTACAAGCCATACTGCCTCAGAACCAGACAAATGCAGCCCGTGCAATGGCAAGACAGAGGAGCAGTCTAGTTTTTAGTATTTCAGCTCTGGATATTAATATTTCAGCTCTGGAGATTTAAGCTGTTCAAGTGGCCATATTTACATGGTTTTGTAATGACATTTTACAGAAACTTTCAAAGATGGCTACCAGTGCATGGCCATACATATACAACCACGGGCGGTCATCTTCAATTTTTCTTAATATAAATTTACCAAAACATTCAAAGATGGCTGCTATTCTATGCGTATGTTCATTGACGGGCAGCTGTCTTGGAATGGGTTAAGGCCCTGCTGTACCTTTTTAGGTCGAGCCTAGCGGCAGCGCGCATGCACTGCTCGCTCTGCGAGACTGCTGTAGTACAGTATCGGAGAGAAGCTGCGCCCACTCTACTCCCATATTTTTCATTGGCTTGTGTCATTGTCTTTCGTACATGCTGCCTTCGGATTCGTTAATAGTGATGGAGCAAGGTTTCATAAGTGAAACTTGCTTGTATTCAATCCTCCTCACAGTATTAATTTATTAAAACTTGTATTGTTAATACAAACTTTTGCATTCACGACACGAAAGGGAAGGAAGCTTGCCTATGTGTTTTACTAATGAATAACGCTTGTCTGTAATCTAAAATGCCCGCTATGCGCGGGAAAACCAAATGCGCATGTCGCAACCATATCACATGGTGTGACGTCTTTCTTTGCTAGGTGGGAAATTTCTGCTTCTGCGCAGTGTGTAGTAAAATGGCTGCTTGATGTTTTCACATGCTTCAGCTTGCTCTCATGTCATTACTAAATTATCGTTTCCTAACGCTACTAACGCAGGATAGAATTTATAATTAAATGGGAATGGAGTAGAAAAAGTGGGCATACAGTGAAACATTTTATTTTGTGATTTTAATATTTTCTTCTTGCACTTTTATTAGTTCGTAAACTTGGGCCTGGGTTGGTGTTCTGAAACTCGAGAGGCAAATGGTTCTGCGCATGTGTCCTGTGTGCCTGCCAAATGAAGTCAATCTGTACGTCGTCCAAGGCCGTGACCCGATGGCCGAAGATGTTGTACTTTGCCTTTCCTGTTGTACATTGATACATTGTCTATGAAAATTGGTTTACATTTGTCATGAGACGGGTGGGAAATAAAGCGAATGTATTAAATTGAAGGGTGGGAATTTAAAAACAACAGGCTTTACAAGTTAGGCCAAATCGATATGGTGCGACAATCCACCCCCTGTCCCTGTCCAATCAGAAGTAGTGGCCCCATATTTTAGCAACATTAAGGGGAGGTACATGGGCGTAGAAGGGTATAATAGAATATAGCATTAGTTAATTAGTTAGAGCATGCGTTCACGAAGAACAGGCGTCCATGCTGCCAGAGCGCTCTTAGCTCCAGACTGCCAAGCTGATCGGTTGCTGACTGAATTCCTGTCCAGAAGAGGTCCTGAGGAGGGGGCGGCGGAGTCCATTAGAAGGGAGACACGGGAGAATCGAGGAGAAGCCGAGTATCAGAGAGGGGAACGACGCAGGCGTCGTTGTAGAGAGGTCACCGGTCCTGTCCTGATCCTGGAGGAGGTCTTTGCTCTTCATCCTTCCTGGGTCTTATTCTTTCAACTCCTTGGCTAAGGGGTTTTGGTTCTCGCACTTAGGTAAATATAATGCAACCTTTAGTTGCGCTGCTGTCTCTATCTTCTCCTTTTCTTTAAACACCGTCATTGATTAGCAATAATCATTTCTATGCTTAATCTTGGGTATTGCGATTAAGTCTCATGTGGCTTTGTATTTTACTCTGCTAAATCTTTAGATAAACATTTCAAAACTTCCTGACTCAGTGGTTATTTCAGGATTATGTACTATAATGAATGTCACTCATTTTAAACTTCCCAATTAGCAAAGGATTCATTGGTAAGTCATTACTCTTCAATCAGAAGGTAATTGGTAGCAGGGATTTTGATAGAGAGTAACAACTGATAAAACCCAGCGTAAGTATTAGCGTAGTATGAATGTATGGGCCCAAGTGAGTATCTAGTGTATGAATGCTGTTTGCTAATATCGCGCTGGATCAGTTTTCTGGTAATCAGAGGATGGTTACTCTTTGTTAATTGGGTAATGAGAATTTTTATTTTTATGAACTAACATCCGTGTATTCGAAGTTTTGTTTTATGTTGTCTAGAATCCCCGGGGTAAAAGGAATAGCGGATGGTAAGTGGAAGCCATACTGCAGTGAGGTTATCTGCCAGGCAGAAATAGTACTGAAAAGTTAAGCAGGACTTTCAGTACTCGTTAGGGACTCTATGCGTGTGAGTAATAGCAAAAGAGTACGCTGGTGAAAATTTGATGTTATATCACCTAGAAAGGGTAACATTGGAGAAGTAACAGGTACTTCTGGAGCTTGTGTGAAGAGTAGACGGAAGTGTTTTACTCGTAGTGTATGTTTAGTAAACGGAAAGGTTTTACTAAGTGTGAGAGAAAACTATCTTTTCTATTTTAGAGAAACTGGCACGATAGCGAATGTTTTATGTTGTTACTGAAATTAAGAATTATAGAGAAAATAAGTTTGCGTACATTCTTGTAAAGGGAGGGTCAGTTGCCGGAGAGGGAGCTGACGTCACTAAACGCCGCGCTGAGATTGGTTGAATCAGCGGGTGTGGAAAACCCTTGTAAAGGAGGGGTCAGTAGTCAGGAGTAGTACTGACGTCATAGGTGCCGCGCTGGGATTGGTTAAACCAGCAAGGACAGAAAAGAGCAGATTGTAAAGGAGGGGTTGACAGATAAACGTCACCAAAAGGCCGCGCAAGGATTGGCTCGGAAATAAAAGATAGCAGACATTTGATTGGTCAAAATTATAGAAGCGAAATTCTTAGTGGATAAGGATTGCATGTTAAAACGCGATCCGACTTTAACAGGAATTCGTCAGGATAGGAGATATTTAGGCTTTGCAGAATATAATTTTATACATCAGTACTTACCCAAGATGTACGGAGAAAGGAGAAAAATGTCATTTTTACAAAAGATTAAGAATTATTTTAAAAAGGACAAACCAATCAAAACTAGAGAAGGAATTATTATTCCACCAGCTAAAACGCCCGCTTCATTTATGATGATGGAGAGAGGTTATCGTACTTGTGTATGGATGGAGAATTGGATAGAATATACCAAAAATGATGGAATACTAGCATTCCCCGAGAATGGCACGTTCAATGGGCGAATTCTACAAAACTTAAGATTGAGGATGAATGACTTAGAACCAAGACCTAGATTAACTCAGTACGAAGCTCTAGAGGAATGGGAAACCGAGGCATTTGAGCGGGACCGATGTAGAAGTAATAGGAGTTATCCAGGATTTTTCCCCAGATACCTACATGAGTCTAGGAATGGTCAGATGAAACAATGGAGAAGGGCAATGATTACAGAAGGATTATATCCATTGTTCTCAGAAGAGGAGAAATTAGGAAGTAAGTGCACAGAAAAGACAAAACATTTAATGAGAAATGAGGAGTCTGAAGATGAATTTATGGAGGAAATGTTAAGAAACCCCCCACCATATCAGGAAGGGACAAGTGGATGCACCCCAAGTGCACCACTGAAAACTCCATTAGTGCCACAGGTAATGCATGAATTCACCATGAGTAGAATACTTCATGACAAAGAAAAAGAAGCCCTAGAAAAGACCAGAGCAGAGTTAATACAGAAAATAACCCAGATAAAAGTACACCCTGATTCGTTGACCATACCAGTAACAATTGGTCCAGTAGTTCCATTATATGGTACTCAGGGAAGCTGTCCTCCACCAATACTTACACCTACTCCTGTGAATAATCCCAAACCTGAAGCTCCAGTTATAATTGAGGATCAATTTAGTGACTGTGAATCCACAATATCACTCATGGATTTGCCTATTCGAGGTTCTGTAAATAGTACTCCCAGGAAAGATGTACCTGGATGTTCAAAAGATGTAAGTTTAATAACTTCATCGGGAGCAAAAAGTGCTACCATAGTAACACCTGAAGATCTAGAAAGATGGGTGCAAGGGTCAGTTAAACAGTGCACACCTCCAAAAATAATGGACATTCATAAATTGAAAGTCGAATTAGAAGAAATAATAGCAGGAAATGTAGGACTAGATCGCTTAAATACCTATGATGAAGAAGAATTATTGTTCCTGTGTAGGAGTATCACCAGAAATGTAAGGATATTCCATGAAAAATTATCCAACTTAGCACTACGGATGGGAATAGAAATAGGGAGATCAAAGGTACTACAGAAACCCTATAGAGCAGAATTTTCAGACAAATATTTAGAAAATATGAATGCCTCTGGAAGAAGATTACAAATAAGAGAATTAATGTTAGTTTTGCAAAAATGGGGAGATCTAGATAAATGGAAAACTAGGTGGGCCAAGAAAAAGGAAGAAGCACGAACAAGTAGAACAGCATCTGAATATGTGATGAAGGAAACAGGGAAAGCAGACCAAATGTATCCGATGCGAGAAGTTGCGGGAGGAGGATATGTACATGTCCCATGGAGCAGACAGGATATTTTGTCATTTACGAATGATTTTCCAAAGTTGAGAGAAAAACTAATTGAATGGTACAAGCAGGTTGACAGGTTTGTGAAGGTGTCAAAGGTATTGTTGAAGGATTTGGATGGTTTGTTTGACATAGTGGTACCTGCCGATTTATGGACAGATTGCAAAATCACAGTGGATTGGCCAAGTGACGAGTATCCTAGAGATCCGAAAACAGGTGCCCCGTCAAATGATGTAATGAAAAAGTATCAGCAAGTGATAACATACCTGAAAGGGAAAATACCCCCGAAAGAAACGGATTGGGTAAAAATAGATCGAACTACCCAAGAAGCTAATGAATCAGTACATTCCTACTATGAGCGTCTATTGCAGGTATTTAAACAGTATAGTGGATTTGAGGACATTGGAGACAAGAACATGAGTCAGTTTGTGTATCGATTTGTTTATGGTCTAAAGCCAGAAATTTGTCAGATGATTAAGCAGCACATGTTGTGTTGTCAAGGGAAACCTATCGACGAAATTTTGAAATATGCGAAATATTGTGGAGACGATATTGAGGATAGACATAAGAAATTACAGGAAAAAGTGATGTGGGCACAGGTGAAAATGGCTGAGAAACAGGGAATTAATTTGGAAAATCCGAGTGAAAATCAAGGAAAAGATTCTGGAACGAATGGTGATACTGGGAATGGTGGAAAATTTAGAGGACGAATGAGTAGAGAAGAAGCTAAAAAGAAATTTCCATGTCATGGATGCGGAAAATTGGGGCATTGGAAGGATGAATGTAAAAAGATACGGAATAATAATGGCCCAAATCAAAATTTAAATCCACAGACGCAGAATGACTCACAGCAGGGTGTAAATCCTCAGAGTCAGTTGCCACCTGCACCTATTCAGGGTAATGTAAGCAGAGCAAAGCATGGTACAGACATCGGATATCCAGGAGGAAGTGGTAAGAATGATTATATGACATCACAATTTCTTTTGCAGGACGATTTCTGTCAATTCAGTCCATGACGGTGCCTAGGAGAGGGGAAGAAGGAGTGCATACTTGGCGCATCCTTACAGGTAGATCAGTCAGGTCCATATGTTGAAGGGAATGTGAAAGGTAATAATATTACTTTCCTTTTGGACACTGGTGCTACCCGGTCTACTGTGAGAACAGCAGACATTCCAGACCTTCCTCTCTCTGGTGAAAATATCCAAGTAGTGGGGGTAGCTAATCAGCGGATTAGAACACCTCTTACTGAACCCATGGAAGTTAAAATCGGAAATTTCAGAGAAATGCATCAATTTGTAGTGTGTGATTCTAGTCCAGCAAACTTATTAGGTAGGGATTTGTTGTGGAAGATGAATTGTACAATTTTCTGCACACCGGATGGTGTGGCAGTTCAGACACCAGATGAAGATCATGTATATAAAATTATGATTGCAAAACAAGGTACAGAAGTAGACGAGATGTTTTCGTTAATAACAAAAGATGAGTTGCCAGAAGAATTAAAAGATACAGTAAACCCCATAGTATGGGATTTCACCGGAAAGGAAGTAGGACTTATGGCTAAAATAGATCCAGTTAAAATTACTGTAAAAGAAGGTGCAATTTTCCCAAATACCAGACAGTACAAAATGAGTGCAGAAGTAAAAGCAGGAGACATTGAAGAAATAAATCGAATGGTAGAACAAAATATCTTAAAAGAAGTAATGAGTAGCCCATGTAATTCACCTATAATGGGGTTAAAGAAACCTGGTGGAAAATATAGGATTGTTCAGGACCTGAGAAAAATAAATAAGATTGTGGAACCATGTTGTCCCATAGTGCCAAATCCTGCAGTAATTCTATACCAGAACCCTTGGAATGCAGGATGGTTCACAGTAATTGATTTGTGTCAAGTGTTCTTTTCAATACCATTACATCCAGACAGCCAGTATCTTTTTTCATTTACATTTGAGAACAAGGTCTATGTGTGGAATCGTGTTCCTCAGGGGTACACAGAAAGTCCTTCTATTTTCAACCAGATACTGAAAAAGTGCCTTGAAAAACTAGTGATGCCAGGAAGCTCAGTCTTAGTCCAATATATCGACGACTTATTGGTGGCATCGAATACCAGAGAGGACTGTGTTGTTGATTCCATAGCATTGTTAAATCTTTTGGCAGAAGAAGGACATAAAGTCTCACCTGAAAAATTGCAATTCTGTACAACAGCTGTTAAATATCTGGGACACCAAATTGAGAGGGGAAAAAGAAGAGTAACAGCTGAAAGAGTAGCTTTAATAAAGAAAATGCAAATGCCTGTAACACAAAGACAAGTGAGAATGTTCCTAGGAATAGTAGGTTACTGTTGACAATGGATACCAGGATTTTCCATGTTAGCTAAGCCCTTAATTAACATGACAAAAAATAAAGCAAAGGACCCTGTTGAGTGGGAGGATGAAAGTGTAGAAGCCTTTGTAAAATTGAGAAATGCCCTATGTTCAGCACCTGCCTTAGGCATGCCTGATTATAAAAGAGAATTTGCATTGTTCTGTCATGAGAGAGAAAATTGTGCACTTTCTGTCTTAACTCAGAGACATGGATTAGAAAGACGTCCTATAGCATATTTTTCTGCTACATTGGACCCAGTAGCAGCCGCGTTGCCAGGATGCTTAAAAGCAGTGGCGGCTACTTGTTTGAGCATTGAACAAAGTGAGTCAATTGTGATGGGACACCCTGTAAAAGTGTATGTTCCACATGCAGTTGTCATTCTGTTGACAAGAACTCGAACTCAGCATCTTACTGCTAGTCGGCTGACTAAATACGAAAGAATCATAATGGGTGCTGAAAATGTGACCATGGTAAGGTGTACTATAATAAATCCAGCAACCTTACTACCAGACCCATATCATGAGAGAATTAAAGATGATGAAGACGATGAACATGATTGTATACAAATTACAGAATTATGCACAAAACCACGCCCAGATATAGAGGAACAGCCTATTAAAAAGCCAGACAGGGAGCTATTTGTTGATGGTTCATGTCAAAGACATGAAGATGGTAAACTAACTGCTGCCTATGCGGTATGTGAATTAACTGGAATAGTTGAAGCATCTTATTTACCAGGAGTCAAATCTGCACAAGTAGCTGAATTGATTGCGTTGATAAAAGCATGCAAAATTGGGAGGAATCAGAGAGTAACCATATTTACAGATAGCCAATATGGTTACGGGGTTGTGCACGATTTTGGCCAACTATGGATGCAGAGGGATTTCATGACTTCTTCAGGATCCCCCATTAAAAATTGACAATTTGTAAGGGAATTGCTAGAAGCAATACAATCACCAAAAGAATTGGCTGTGGTGAAATGTGCCGCACACCAGTCAGGAGATGACTGGGTGTTAGTCGGCAACAGATATGCAGATCTGGTGGCTCAACATTGTGCCAAAACCAGAATGTCAGTCAATAAGAGGGTGGAAAGAATGGCAATCA
Organism: Calotriton arnoldi; assembly: GCA_963921515.1. NCBI lineage: Eukaryota > Metazoa > Chordata > Amphibia > Caudata > Salamandridae > Calotriton > Calotriton arnoldi. The sequence goes on along the minus strand of CAWUFW010008101.1, from coordinate 600,841 downwards.
GCTGCCAACTTATGTTGTATATGCCACCTGAAACTTGGAGTGACGTCAAGAAATTGCAAGATGAGGTTGATGAAAGTGAGAAGAATTTGTGGATCAAAGTGGGTTGTTCCCAAAGAGGAGATGATGAAGTGTGGATCAGTGCTGATGGCAGACCAGTCATGCCAGACTGTTTACTCTCACAAATGGCTAGAATGCATCATGGAGACACACACATAGGAAGAGATGCAATGATTAGGCTGTTCAGACAAAATTGGTACAATCCCAAATTCAGGGCTGTTGCAGAGAGTCTTTGCCAGAGATGTCTAACTTGCCAGATGCATAATCCGGGGAGGAAGACAGTAATTGGATTTGGAAAAATTGGAAAGGCAGAGGGTCCATTTATGAGACTTCAGTTTGATTTCATACAGTTACCACCATGTAGAGGGCTGAAATATGTACTAGTCATAGTGTGTCTGTTTTCAAAGTGGGTGGAGGCTTACCCTACTAGGAGAAATGACAGCATTACAGTTGCAAAACTGTTGCTACGAGAGCTCATTCCTAGGTTTGGTTTTCCAGTAACTTTGGAATCAGATAGAGGAAAACATTTTAACAGTGAAGTGATTCAAATAATCTGTGAAGCATTTCAAATCAAACAGAAACTGCACTGTGCATATCGTCCAGAAGCTTCTGGAGTGGTTGAACAATTGAATGGCACTATAAAGTCAAGACTGGGAAAAATTTGTGCATCAACATCATTAGAGTGGCCAGATGCATTGCCACTCGTTTTAATGGGACTCAGAAGTATACCTGACAGAACCACAGGATTGAGCCCACATGAAATAATGATGGGAAGAGCAATGAG